>QXTE01000045.1:4505843-4576674 GCA_003942145.1 Platysternon megacephalum
ACTAGTACATAATTCTCAACATCTTTTGGGTGGTCAGGTTCACTTTGAATGATAGTTTCATTTTGAAAGCCTGACAGGCAGAATTAGAGTTAGGGTTGGAAGAATTAGATTTGTATTAGAAAATGTTGGTAAATGTTGATTGCACCATATACACGCATACCAAAAATATTTCCATTGATGATAATCAACATTTACAGATAGGAAAAGTAAGAAAAATGCAGCTTGAGAACTTCTTAGAGTTTGGTTTAAGGATATTTACTTAGTATATTTTGACATGTGATGTTGACAGTTTGTGTTTTTATAAAGCTTTAACTTTATGAATCTCAATGTCTGTCATTAAATAATTATTGTCTGACCCCACATAATTTCCTGCAACTGTGAAAATGTAAATTGATAAAAAATAAAAAAGCTTAAAAATATTGATATTATCTTTCACAATTATGAAAAATAATTAAATTCTGCCAAGCTTAATTATAATTTTGCCAATAAGACTGTGCTTGGGGAACAAAACAGAAATTTGGAAAGGGGACATTGCATGAGAATTTGCCATACAGAAATTTCTTATGGTTAAGTACCATACAATACTGTCCATTGATGCTGCAGGTTACTTTTACTGTTGGAAGAATAACATGGTCTACTACCACCAACAGATATTTGTTTCCCTTTTTTTAGTCTTAGGTCGCAGTCCTACAAAGTCAGTCTGCAGAGTAGACCGTGGTCCTGAATTTCGCTGTGGTCTAAGAGTTGTTCTTATTGCCTGTGTGGACAGAATAAATAATTGTCACAGTATTCCTTCATATTGTTTTTTCACTTGGTAAGAATGGCTTTACTGGGTCAGACCGATGGTCCATCTAGCCCAGTATCCTGTGTCTGCCAGTGTCCAGTGCCAGATGCTTCAGAGGGAATGAAAAGAACAGGGCAATTTATCAAACAATCCATCTCCTGTCATCCAGTCCCAGCTTCTGGCAGTCAGAAGTTTAGGGATCCCTAAAGAAAGGGGTTGCGTCCCTAGGTGATGTGTTGGGGGACATACAAGGTCAAGAGACACCCCCCCAGATTTCTGCTTGGCCTACTGGCGAGGGGGGGGGGGCAGGGGGAAGGGAGAGAGGGGCTCTGTCCTTCTCCCACTATGCCTGACTTCCGGCACGCTCAGCCCCTGTCTCTGGCAGCCGGGCCCGAGTGGGGAGTGGAAAGGGTGGGACCAGCCATGTCTCACGCCGGCTGCTCAACATTGCTGCTCTGTGCAGCATGGCGACTGCCTGAGAGAGAACCCGGCTGGGAAGGTTGTGGTGGTGGGCTGCCCCCAGGCCCGGCTGCCGGGGATAGAAGGGGCGGGACCTGCCGCTTCTCATGTCAGCCATGCCAGATCACTGCTCTGTGCAGCAGAGCGCCCACCCTGTACCCTCTGCTCCCCACCTGGGCCTGGCTGCTGGGAGCAAGCCGGAGTCCCCTCTCCCTTCTGCCATATTTCTGCTTGCTTGGCCCCTGTCCCCAGTGGCTGGATCTGGGTGGCGGGTGGCCTGCTGCCGCCTCCTGAGCCAGGGTCTCTCCAGCAGGTGCTATGCTGCACAGAGCAGTGACCTGGAATGGCCAGCTTCAGCTACATGAGAAGCAGCTCTGTCCTGCTCCTAGCCCGGGCCTGGCTGCCAGGGAGAGCGGTCGAATGTGCTGAGGGGGAAGGCGCAGCAGGAGAGGGGCAAAGCCATCATATCCCCTCCTTGGTGGTTTCTTTTATAAGCTGAACAGTCCCACTCTTAATCTCTCCTCAGATGGAAGCTATTCCATACCCCTAATCATTTTAGTTGCCCATCTCTGTACCTTTTACAGGTCGAATATATCTTTTTTTGAGATGGGGCAACCAGAACTGCACATAGTTTTCAAGGTGTGGGCATACCATGTATTTATATAGTGGCATTATGATATTTTCTGTCTTATCTATCGCTTTCCTAATGATTCCTAACATTTGTTACCTCTTTTGATTGCCGCTGCACCTTGAGCAGATGTTTTCAGAGAACTATTCATGATGACTCCAAGATCTTTGAGTGTTAACAGTTACTTTAGACTGCATCATTTTGTATGTATAGTTGGGATTATGTTTTCCAATGTGCATTTCTTTGCATTGATCAACGTTGAATTTCATCTGCCATTTTGTTGTCTAGTCACCCATTTTTGTAGAATCCCTTTGTAACTCTTCACAGTCAGCTTTGGTTTTAACTATTGTGACAAGGTTCCATGCCTGTATTGGTGGGTTCCGCGCTTCCGGGCAGCCTCAGTGGCCTCAGAAACTCACTAAGGCCCCAGTGTGACCTTCCTTTCACAGTGTAGTGGCAAGAGTCACAGCCTATAGAGTTACTTTCATCACAGGCCAGTATGGGGGTTTGAAAGGGGAAATACCCCAGTCTCTCTCGCTCCTGTAGAGCTCAGTAGGCACAGTTTGGCCTCCTGACTGGTCCGAGGCCTGCTTCCCCTCTCAGGGGGATCTCTGTAGAGCGGGGGGGAACCCAGGCCCGCCCTCTACTCCGGGTTCCGGCCCAGGGACCCTAATGGTAGCAGCTGTTGGTGGATTTCCCTACACCACTGCAGCTGCTTTGATTCCCTGGGCCACTTCCCCTGTGGTCCCCTTTTTTTTCTAGCTTCACCCTTACCTCCAGATACAGCAATGCTTCCTCCCCTCCAGCTCCTTTCACCTGGACTTCCCCCCAGGAACTGGAAAGGAGAGCTTTTAAGCAGTATGAGTCAGCCCTTGATTGGTTCCAGCTGTCTTCATTAGCCTAACAGCCTTAACTGACCCTTTGCCAGTTAATTGGGGTCAGGTGTTGGCACTAGCCTAATGACCTTAACTGGTTAAGTGGCATCAGGTGTCTTGATTGGCCTGCAGTAGCCTTTGTTTGGCTATCCAGGGAACAGGGACCTGCTCATTCTAAGGCTGATATACCTGCCTTCGACTACTCTCTTATCCTTCTGGTCTGAGTCTGTCACACTATCATGAGTAATTCTGTTTCATCTACAAACTCTGCCATCTCACTGTTCACCCCCTTTTCCAGATCATCTTTGAATATGTTAAATAGCACAGGTCCCAGTACAAACCCTCAGGGGACCCCACTATTTACCTCTCTCTACTGTGAAAACTGATTCTTTATTCCTACCCTTTGTTTCCTATCTTTTAACCAGTTACTGATCCACAAGAGAACCTTCCCTCTTATCCCATGACTACCTACTTTGCTTAAGACCTTTGGTGAGGGACCTTGTCAAAGGTTTTCTGAAAGTCCAAGTATGCTATATACACTGGATCACCTTTCTCCACATGTTTGTTGGCCCCCTCAAAGAATTCTAATAGATTGATGAGGCATGATTTCCCTTTACAAATGCCATGTTGACTTCCCTAACAAATCATATTGACCTATGTGTCTGATAATTGGTTGAAACTCTAGTAAAGAACAAAATTTGCCTTGTACTGAAGTTAAGCTTACCAGCCTGTAATTGCCAGGATTGCTTCTGGAACCTTTTAAAAAAATCGGCATTGCATTAGTTATCTGGTACAGAGGTTTGATTTGAGTGATAGGTTACATTCCACAAGTAGTAGTTCTACAATTTCATATTTGAGTTCCTTCAGAATTCTTGAGTGACTGGTCCTGGTGACTTATTACTGTTTAATTTATCAATTTGTTCCACAACCTCCTCTACTGACACCTCAATTTGGGACAGTTCCTCAAATATGTCACCTAAAAAGAATGGCACAGATGTGGGACTCTCCCTCACATCCTCTACAGTGAAGATGATGCGAAGAATTCATGTAGCTTCTCTGCAACAGTCTGGTCTTCCTTGAGGATTCCTTTAGCAACTTGATTGTCCAGTGGGCCATCTGACTGGCAGGCTTCCTGCTTCTGATGTATTTAAAAAAAATTCTGTTAGTTTTTGTATCTTTTGTTAGTTGCTCTTCAAATTCTTTTTTGGCCTACCTTTATACTTTACACTTGACTTGCCAGAGTTTATGTTCCTTTCTATTTTCCTCAGTAGGATTTGACTTCCAATTTTTAAAGGATGCCTTCTTGCCTCTACGTATCTCTTTCGCTCTGTTTAGCAATCATGACATTTTTGGTCCTTGTACTCTTTTTTTATTTGGGATATACATTTAGTTTGAGTCTCTATTATGGTGTTTTAATTTCTGTTTAACTAGTCTCCTCATGTTTGAGTCCCCCCCACCCCTTTTTAAGTTAAATGCCACGGTGGTGGGTTTCTTTGGTATTTCCCCCCCTACAATGATGTTAAATTTAATTTACAGTATGGTCACTCTTACCAAGCAGTTCAGCTACAGTCACCTCTTGAATCAGATCCTATGCGCCACTTAGGACTAAATCAAGAATTGCCTCTTCCTTTGTGGGTTCCATGACTAGCTGCTCCACAAAGCAATCACTAATGGTGTCCAGAATTTTTTTCTCTGCATCCCATCCTGAGATGTCATGTTCCCAGTCAATATGGGGATAGTTGAAATCCCTCCTTATTATTGGGTTTTTTGGTTTTGTAGCCTTGCTAATCTTCCTGTGCATTTCACAATCACTGTCACAATACTGATCAGGTAGTTGGTAGTGTATTCCTACTGCTATACTTTTATTATCCAAGCATGGAGTTTCTGTCCATAGAGATTCTATGGTACTGTTTGATTCATTTAAGATTTTTACTGCATTTAAGTCTATGCTTTCTTTCACATATAGTGCCACTTCACCACCAGTGTAACCTTCTCTGTCATTCCTATATGTTTTGTACCCTGGTAATCAACACCCCATTGATTACCATCATTCCACAAAGTTTCTGTGATGCCTATTATGTCAATATCCTCATTTAATACCAGGCACTCAAGTTGACCCACCTTTGTATTTAGACCTCTTGAATTTGCATAGAAGCACTTATAAAATTTGTCAATATTTAATTGTCTGCCTTCATGCGATGTAATTGAATGGGACTTTTTTCATTTGACTGGGTTTTTTTCAGCTCCTACCTATACTTTTTCAACTTCTATCCTCTCCTCTTTACTAGGATATAGCCTATCCCCTTTAATAAATCCTCCCCTGAGAGAAGTCTCTGTCCGAACTGTGTGCTCAAACCATGTGCTCCTCCACACCTATCAGCTTTCTCTCAGCCCTTAATTTAAAAACTCTGCTACGACCTTTTTAATTTTACATGCCACCAATCTGGTTCCATTTTGGTTTAGGTGGAGCCCATTCTTCCTGTATAGGCTCTCCCTTCCCTAAAAGGTTCCCCAGTTCCTAATAAACCTAAGTCCCTCATCCACACATTGAGGCCCTGCGGTTCTGTCTGTCTAACTGGCCCTGCGCTTGGAACTGGAAACATTTAATAGAATGATACCACGGGGGTCCTGGACTTTAATCTCTTACCTAGCAACCTAAATTTGGTCTCCAAGACCTCTCTCCTACCTTTCCACATGTCACTAGTACATACATGTACCATGACCATTGGCTCTCCCCAAGACTGCACATAAGCCTGTCTAGATGTCTTGAGAGGTTTGCAACCTTCACACCCAACAGGCAATTCACCATGTGGTTCTCCTCATCATCACAAACCCAACTATCTGTATTTCTAATAATCAAATCCCACATTATTATTCTTTTCTCTTCCTAATAACAGGGGTCCCCCTCCCCAGAAAGGTATCCACAGTGCAAGAGGGTACCATGACATTATCTGGAAGGAGGGTCCCAACTATGGAAACATTTCCCTCTGCTCACCTCTGCACACCAGCCTAATGTTTACAATCTCTGCATTGTTTGTTTGTCTGTCCCCTTATTATGCTTATAAGAAGCACATGGGATCTTTTTCAGGGGAAAAGGCAATACACCACATTTATTGGAAATACAACAATTAGCATATGCATTCACACACACACACTGTCCCGCTAGTCGATGTTATAGTTACCAGTCCAGATCAATCTAGTGGCCAGCTAGGTTGATCATGGGTAGGTAGGAGCCGGGTTCTGTCAGTCGCAACACAATGCTTCGGGGAAGTCTTGGCATGACGAACCCAAAGTTTCATGGCAAGGCACCCTGTTTATATAGTGATTTTCTTTCATTGGGACCAATGAGTTTTGCACGTCATGCTGTAATCAGTTGTCGTTTGAGTGCTTGTTTTCTGAAATGGTTCTTCTCATCCTTTTATCTTGTTCTTTCATCAAGTCTCTCAGGGAGTTATCCCATGCTGGTTTTGATCAAAGTTATCTTGTCCCCATTGATAGGTGCCTGTCTCATCTTTAGAGTCATCAATCTGCCCTCCTCTGACATTTCAATAGAGATGTGTTGCAATCTCCTGGCACCCTTACGTCTGTCCTCGGTTCCTCCCTAGAACATCTGGTCTGGTGATGGCCTTCACACTTATCTTCTAACACACATACATTCCTCATTCTCACACACAACAATATTGATTTGCACAGAGCATTTGAACAGGAACATCAAATTGCAATGCAAGAGAAAACAATCATTGCATTCTTTTACTTATTTTAAAATGCTAAACCTACAACAAAGTGGTGACCCTAAAAGGTCTGTTACTGCCTTGAAATCAGCTCAGACACAGATTCTGGCTGATGCATCTTTACCAATGGCCCATTAGGCCATTCCTTTCTGCTTTCAGAAAGGGTGGCTGGCAGGATATGATCAAATCATACACCAATACATTTAATACATGCTACATTATTATTCTTTATCCTTCATTCTAAATTATACAAAATACAAACATAAAATCCTACTACTACTCCCTCATGTCCTCATGAAAATACACCATGGACTGAGGCCAGAACAAATTAAGAAGGATTTGATTTCATCATCCATTCTTGTGTCGCATACCCTTTGTACATGAGCAAACAACTCTCTGTTGCTCAAGCCAATTTTAATTCATGAGGTTTTGTTGGAGAATCTTTTGACAATTCTTTTCCACCTGCATCTGTTTAAGTCATGCTGACTGCTGACACAGGTACAGCTCCTGTAGTATTAACTGCAGAAACAGAGACACGCAGAATTTTGTGTCAAGATTCACTTCTCAACCCCTTTGAACATCCTATTGTGCAAGAGAGTCAGCAACAAAATTTTCAAAATGAAATGGAACTGTTTTTTGCTATGGAGTTTAATCTTCAGAACAAAGGGAGGGGAGAAGCAAGGGAAGCAATATAGAAAAGAATTGATGCATGAGCCAGGGAAGATCATCAGAGCATACAAAGTTGTGAAAGTGCCAGAAGGGGATGAATTTTGTAAGAGCGCTGCACCAGAGAGCACCAGAGAGAAAAAGCAATTGTAGATTAGAAGTAGCAAAGTGTTCCAGTGCGCATGCCACAGCAGCGAGTTCAGCATACTGGGCTGAATGAGGTTTACAAGAAAAAGGGGAGAGTATGATGGAAAAAGGACGTAGAAGCTAAAACCAGTGAATGGTTTCCTGTCTTTGTAAAAACTGGATGTCATAGTTCAGGGCAACAACACTTGTATTTCCCCTTTGTGGTCCAGCAAGGGCACCCATTTTTAGATTCCTAGCTCATGTGTAACCTCTCCTGGGCAGAGACCCGAGTCTCTCTTCCTCTCCTGATCAGTTTTTTTTCCAGGCTGCATAGTTCCCTGTCTACACTGTGTTGCTCCTTGCAAGCTAGACTTCCTAGACAAGCCAGCATCTGCGCTTTGTTTTCTCCTAAGAGGTTATGACCAGGTAAATGTCCACAGTTATACTTTACCACACAGCGCTTTATAAGCAAGCAGATTTATTCTTAAGGTGATAACATTACAGAGAAAACATATTAAAATAATAAAAGAACATGCATGCTAAAGAGTACCAGAAGTCACCCCCAACTCCACTCTTGGGCTCTGGCTGGTGTCAGTCCTTCCAACTCTTCCCAGGAAGGATTTGGGCCCTCTTTCTTATTCAGCAAATGGACAGAACCTTCTGTACCAGAGGGCCCCTAATCATTTGGATAATGAGACTCATGATCCACTTACAGTATAAACTGGGGGCAGTATAGAGGTTTTTGACTTTGAGTGTCACAAAGTCTGGGTGCATAGCATATCCTGACATATTTGCAGTTGGCTACCTTAAGGGAAAATAGGTGACAAAGAAAGAAAGGCCTTGAAATATTGTAAGAATAAATGAAGTGCTAGGTTAAATAAGGAAGAGGGAATAATGTCGGCCAATAAATAGAAAATGCTTTATCATGTTCTAATAAGGCATGTTATTGATCGGGGGACCACTTTATTTGCATTGGGAACAATTGATGAAAGTGACCACTGGAAATTGTTTGAATTGGAGACAGAGGGGAGAGATAAGGAGCAGAAATGCATGCAATGTAAGGGCTTAATGAGACATGCATGGCGTTAAATAATCAAGCTAGTTAAATGAAGGTGCAGCTAAGGGAATTAAAGTGTAATTTAGAGTCAGAAACGCAGCAAAATAAGGAACTAAAACAACAACTGGATGGCCTGAGTAGTCTTAACACCTCTATGTCTTGTAGGTTGCAGGAGGCAAGAGGGAATATTGGGGAATGTCAAGCACAATATTCTCAGGAGAACAGTAAGAGATTAAGTTGGCAGAGAAAGACTAAGGAATTGGGGAGTGCATACCGAGTAGAAGAGGTTGTAATAATGCATTAAATACATGACTGTTATAATTCAGTAAAATGAGACAAATCTTATTAGAGTTTGGGAGAAGAACATGGAGGTCAGAGTGCATCCTGAAACTAATGGAAAAGTGAACAGTGAAACAGAAAAATTTAGAGAACCAGGTAGAAAACTCAAGTAGAGGACATACTATTTGTGTCCCATTCAGGACTAGAGAAATCTCAGTAGATTGCAAGTCCCTGCATATTTGCAGATGCTCTTGGGAGACTTTTGAAATTGTGCCGGGATATATGGAACCTGTATATAGAAAGATACTGATATGGATATACTTTGTATAGTAAATGGATACCTTTTTTTTTTTTTGGAAAAGATCACATTTTATTACAATGCTTTTAAAAAAAAAGAAGACAGCAACAAATTATCCCCTTAATTCTAAAAATAATGTAGTCATCCAGTTCCATGCATAAGAAGGATAAGTAACCCCAGTATCTTATTACTGTAACACTTGTTTCCTTGGCTCTGACTACGTCTTGTTTAAAATGAGATTGCAAACTCTCTGGGTTAAGAACTATGTCTATTTGCTCTGAAGTGCATAGTGCACATTTAGACACTAGATAAGTAAATAATAAAAGAGAATTTTCTGTGACCAGAATAAGCCAAACATATAAAATGGAATAAGATTCAGTAAGGTATAAGTAATGCTAACATAACTGGGGACTCTTGTGGCTATGTAATACCCATTTTAAGATCTAAAGCTGGCACAGTCCCTCTCTGAACATCTCTCTCAACCTCATGGGTATTCTGAGTTCACAGTGTTTACTATACTTTACTCAGTACAATTTGTAGATTTAATTGTTCTTTTGGTACCGTTTCTTGTAACTCTAATATGAGTAAATCACCTTCAGTGATCACAGTTGAATACAAAGCAAGAAAGTCTTCTCAGCTTTGCAATCTGAAAACTTCTGAACAGAAGACTGTTTCCTTAGTAGGAAAAGGTGTCTTATAAGCTGTAGAAAGGCATCTAAGTGGTGTAAGAAAACAAGTTTTATTACTTTAATAAATAAATAAATAAATAAATGAACTACAGGCTACTTCTTCCCTATACTGAAAAGTATATAAAATCAATAGAACTCTTCATCCTGCATCCTTGAAAATAGTTTAAAGAAACAGTGCAACACTGTGACAGGGTCCCCGGGGTACAACCTGGTCTGTGGGACCCCTGAGCCCTCCAAACCCGCCAGCCTGGGCCATCCCTCACACCAGTGGTCCCCAACCTTTTTCTTCTGGCGGGCGCCAAAAAAAAAAAAAAAAAAANCACTGCCTCACACTGTGATGCTAATATCAAACTACAAGCCTCTGACCCACACTGCACTTAGACAGCCATCCACGGGCAGGGACATACCCAACTGAGTTACATAAATGATCTCCCAGCCACTCATGAACTCCCTTAGATAGTGCAAACTCATTAATTAGCTTGCCACTTCTTCATGGGAAAGTGGACATGCCCCAGCCTTTGTAATCTGAGCTGAGATTCCCAAGCACTTCAACCAAAACATACTGTTTTAGGTAAAATATAAAACAGATTTATTAACTAGAGAAAGATAGATTTTTAAATGATTATAAGTAGCAGGCATAGAGATCAAAGTTTGTTACCTAAGAGACTGCAAAATTATTTTTATTTAACTTCTAACTTAAACAGACTAAGTAACATTTGAATCAAATTGTCCCTCACCCTAACAGATGGTACAGACAGCTTACAGTTCCTCAATACACAGATGGACCCCCTTCTAGCCTGGGACCAATCTCCCTAGTTCAAAGTCTTTGTCTTCCAGACAATCTTCCAGGTGTTTGTTGAGATGGAGGGAGGGGATGAGGCCAAGTGTCCCTCTTTTATACTGTCTTCCAGCTGCTAGAAAGATCCTTGCTGTGATGTGCATTGCATACGTGCCTTCCCTGAGAAGTCTCTGGAATAGTTGATTCCTCTTGATGGACCATTAACACTGTCTGGCCCTCCTTTGTTGCAACTGAAAGGCTGGCTCTGGGTCTTTCCCAACCTCACAACATATTTCAGTAGCATATATAGCAATACTTCGTAACTTCACATACAATGATAGCACATACAAACCAACAGCATATTAAAATTCAAGAGATCAAGAATTTTTGAATGATACCTCACAAGGCATACTTTCTACAAAACATAATCCTATGACAGTGATGAATATGGGGGTTCCAGGGTGCTACTTTGAGGTACAGTGTCACAAACACCCACTATGTAATGGCTTACTTTATCGGTGTTGAGGAAGTCTAGTAAATTGACCCAGCTGTGACTCTGCCATGAAAGAACTGTGAGTGCTGAAAGACAATAACTTTTTTATCAAAAGAAAATCTCAGTGCATCACTTGTTCCCTCTAAATAATACTGCATCTAAATTTACCATGCATCTGTTATAGTGAGTTTGTAATAATGGCACTTCTCTGGTGTGGAGTTGGACCCACTTACTGTAGAGTACTACATCTGCTCTGGAAATATATTTAATAGAGGACACTCGTTATTCTACAGGACTACAAAGAACAGTTCAAGCATTGAATTGCACAGTGTGAGAGGTTGAAAAACCCAGTCTAAAGAACTGAGAAAAATGACCGAAGTGGGAAAAATTATTAACACTGCTGATAATGTGTACGTGAATTCCTTCTTCTTTTTTCCAGCTCAACAAATAAAATCTTGGACAAAATAACCACACACGTGAAAATTAACACTTAGCATCTCCATGTTCTGTATCAGGTAATGGGAACCAGATATAGGACACCTCCAGGTCATTAGTTCAAATATGACCCAGGACAATACTAATTGAAAAGCATTACCTTCTGAAGGCTGTTCTGTGTGTTTTGAACCAGTTTCTACTGAACAATGTCCACAAAAATAACCAACATATTTGGCATTTTTGTTGCCAGTCTGCAAAGAAGTAAGAGACCGAATGCACAGGAAACTAAATCATTCTCCTAATCATAGATGTCATCCATGCTCAAGTGTGAGGTGCACAGTCACTATGGGGGAAGTCTGTATTGCTATATCTACTAGCAGGATAAACCCGCCCAAAAAAGTAACTCGGACAGGAAATCTGCATGATGTATTTTGGCATAAAATGCTAAGATTTTCTGTTGCTCTTCAGTGAGGTATTGAGTAGCCATAGTGCATCGTTGTGGTTCTGTATTTCATCACTATAGCAAGGTTTAATTGTTAGACAGGTGATACCTAAGCCTCTATTTAACATTCCCTTCTGATACCCTACATGACTTTATGCAAGTGATGTGAGAGCGTAAGTGCTTCAGACTAGGGAGACAAGTTAATTGACACAAATCCTGCTAAGAGACTGTGGAGTTTATGTTGGGGTTTTTTTGGGGTGGGGCGTGCTCTCTCTCCATGAATTTGATTGTAAGTTGGGGTAGAGAATGAGGGAGTTACTTGATTTTTTTTATATTGTTGTGGTTTATATATTTATATATATCCCTTTTAAATTGATACAATTATCTGTGTCATATTATTCTAACTGAGTACATAGAGTTAAACCAAAGGACACTGTAAGGGACAAACCAACAGAAAAGAAAAGAAAACAACGACAAAGATAAGGTGCTATCATATGGTGTACCTAGAATCCTTGAGGAAACAATGGAGAAATCATTTATAACGGGAATACTCCTGCCTTGGATCCAACTAGTCTGGTGAGGTGTATTCTTCCCAGACCAAAAAGCCTAGGATAAAAGGGGAGCCTAAACCTTAAAGATGTCAGCCTAGGAAAGAAGCAGAGGAGTGGGTTGTCAGCCGTTTGTGTGACAGCTGGACTGACTGGCTGATACATAGACGAGAGCATGCTGAAGCAGGGCAGTCAGCTTCTCCCAGCCAAAGATGGGGTTAGCTGGCCAGAGGGGAGCTTAGAAATGGTTCTTGGGAAAGATTGTGTAGGTAGGAAGAAATATGCATATATGACTTTGTTTTTGTAACCCTTTGCTTTGTGTGCTATATACCTTTGGGTGAAAGAATCAATAATGCTTTGTTTGGAAGAAGCTGTTTTGTAGTCACTAATCAGCCCCTGTTACAGGCTCCCAGAGGAAAAGCTTACATATGCCAAACTCAGTTGGGCCTGTCAGGTTAACACAATTGTGAAATGGGCAGCTGCAGCCCAGAGATCTGGTCTAAGAGTGGTTGGATTTCTCAGAGCCAGGCCTGCCACCTGAGGGGTACACTCGAGATGGACTAAAAGGGGCCTAAATTGCAGCTTGTCCAGTAACCATGACACCTGTCTAGAAAGGCTTTAATCTAAAGAGATGAACTCCAAACAGGTTGTTTCCCCCTGCAGCTTGCATACACGCTTACCAGTGCTTACAAATCTTGCTTCATGGAGGCATGAAGGAGCTCTATGAGCCTGTTGACAGTCTAGCTAGAGGCTGTCCTGTACTCTTCTTTGAAGAGGGAAGGAATCCCAAAGGCTGTCTGTTTTTAGATTGGCTACAGCCTTGATTTTAGTTGGCACTGAGGGAGGGGAAGCTGTCTTGGGAAGAAAGCAGGAGGATTTTTTGGGAAGCTGGTCCAAAGTGCTGCCTCACTCAGTGCCCTAGACAAGAGTTCCCAGGTTCAAGGTGGACAGGAAGTCCTTTCTGCACTTGACAGTGAGACCACAGTGGGAAATACCCTAGTACTCCTTCTCTCATGACTGACTGGGATAGAATAGCTAATTCCTTTCACCTTGGCTACTAAACCACTTGTTGGGACAAGGTAACCAGACACTGTAAGACAAATTCAGCATTGGATTTGGCAGGGCTACACATACAAGGTAGAAAATAGGGGAGGCCTGTTGGCATAAGACCTACTGGAACAATTCCCTAACAAATGTTCTTAGAGTGGATATAGAAGATGCTCAATACTTGGATTCTTCCATGGCTTGATGAAGGGTGATGCACAACTTCCTAGGAAAGACTTTAATATTACACACACACACATGCGTGCGCGTCTATGTGATCTAGCAAACCTGCAGATTCAGCAAGGAAGAAACTTCTCCCTGACCAGCACAGGACAATGGGTGGATTTTAAATGTGGCTTTTGTTGCTTTCCCTTTTTTGAAATGTCAGCAGCAGGATACCAGACCTAATGGCTCATTGGTTTGATCGGGTGTGGCAAATCCTATATTCCTACCACTATGTACCTCACAAATTTAAGTGCTTTATCTGCACTCATTTCAAACCATGCCTTTGTTTCTAATTCTACCAAACTGCAATTGTGGCACAAATAATGTAACTGCAACAGAACACAGCCTGAAATGACACAGTAACTGTGCAACAATATTTAGAGATTTGCCATAAACTCTCAATACTATATAATTGCCATTTGAGTAAAATGGAGATGCACCAGAATCATGAGTAATTATCCCAATCACTCGTAGTGCCTGTGATAAAAATGCATTTCCTGGGGGTCATGACTGTAATTTTTGATAAAGCTATTCTTGCAGTCCTATTCTTCAGCTTATTGTTCCAGTGTCTGAAACCCACTTTGCAGGTCAACTGCTTGTGTCACTAGAGTTCTTATGCAACTGGAAAGAAGTTCTACCATAGAGGAACATGTCCACGTTGTCAGATGACTGTTGATTAGGAGGCAACAGCGTAAACCAGGATCTAGTCCAAAATCAGTCTTGCAGAACTCTCACCATATTTTACTCCAACACTAAATTTATCCTTTGAAGTCATGACAATGCACTGTTTTATAGTACTCTGATTTACAATTGCCTCTATCTGCATTTTTCTGTGCGTTAGTGCACTTCATGCTCTTGTATAGCACCAAGTACCTAGTCATTGCTTAAGAAATACTAAACAATAAAATGCTGTGTCACCCACAGCCTCTTTCTTTCAAGATGGAGAAGCTGGTTAATAATTTAACTTAGCTTTGCTATCCCTCAGGAGCAAGCATACCTCTTTTCCCTCCTCTGATGCATTGAGCATAATGTGTCTTGTCCTGTTGCCAATACCACCCGAATAGATCAGTGCCTCTCTGAATACAGGTACTGGTCAGTAATTTCCATCCCTATAAAATTAATTCACACACTTTCCCCAAATTTACATAAAAATCAAGTACATCCACTGATGTAGTGCCCACTCGTATAATCCTTAAATAGGTAAAGCTCTCTTTGAAGGACAGTTCCCTTAAACTGGTGACTGGTAATTGAAAATACCATTGAATACCTTTAAAAAAAATGTTTTTAAAGGTGTTAATGAACACCAAGCTGTGTTCTGATACAATAGTAATAGTTTAATTTTTAAATGGTCAAAACATTGTTTCAGTATTAAAACATATATATATTATATATGCATATGTGGGATAATATAGGCCCAATTGTGCATTATAAGCTTGTAATTCTATTGAGACTTGGTGAGATCACAATCCATCTGTGTAATGCTCAAGTGGATTACTCACAAGAAATGGGATGCATGATATAGCCACTTCAGTGTGTATCTCATCTGTTGAGTTTTCTCACTCTGCCTATCCCCAGGCTGCTGTTGGGGGTAAATTGGCTGGTTGTCTGCCCCTAAGGCAGCATAGAGCAAACAATTGGGGTTTTTATTGATGTTTCCATTTGTACTGGCACTCCCTTGTTTGACTGTCAGCCCCTTGGTGTCCTGTACATTACACAGAAACACCACTTTGTGACAGTGTAGAACTGGAGAAAGCGAGCTCTGGATTTTGTCACAACAGTGCTGCACCCGGTCCCTACAATGCAGCTTTTTTCAAGCACTTATATCACTGATGTCAGAAACAACTCACATCAGTATTTTTTTTTTTCAGGTCAGATTCTTTTAACTTTGATATTGGAGCTGATTCTTCAAAACGATAATATGAATGTGAAAGTGTCGGCATCATAGGAAAGATGCATTCTGTTATAACTGACCCAAAAATTTAACATTAATGTTAAATACTTTAACTTTAAAATAAGTTTTCTAAGTGTGTGTGTGTGTGTGTGTGTGTGCACCAAGGAATGTTACAATTAAAAGAAACCTCAGCATTTGAATGTATGGAAATGAACAGTTAAGAGAAGAAAGATAAATATTCAGAGATTCAAAATTCATCACATTATAAGTGCAAAATATCACCCTGTGCACTTAAGGCCTGATCCTGTACCATTAAAGTCATTCAGAGTTTTGCCCAGTTTCAGCCAATGGAACAGAAACACTCTTAAACCCAATCTGTATCAGGTATGCTTCTGATATAGGCTACAAACCTGCCCATAGACTACCTTCCAATGTATAACATGTGGGCTAGCGATACCAGCTCGCCTCCTTCCTACCATCTTGTGCAGCAGTTCCCATGGTTTGGGTTAAGACCCCAAATGGGGTTATGCCATCAGCAGTTGGGGTCATGGTGATTCCTAGCGTGCGGATGCCATGTTGCTCCACAGAGTGTAACCTTGCATTTATGGTGTGTGCAAGCTCATGATGCATTGAGGGACACCATTTTGCTCCGCCCGGTGTGGCCTCGCATGCACCATATGTAGAAGGTCACACTGTGCAGAGGATACCATTTTGCTCTTCAAAATGGTGTCCTCCATGCTGTCTGGAATCCCAGAAGGAAATAATCCATTAAAATGGTGTAATTCTGACAAAAAGTTTGAGAATCCTTGAGGTTCCACCTTTCTCCTTACTCTGTCCCAATGTCCCTCTATAGTTAAAAGAGCAACATATTTCATCTTCTCCATTTACAATTCAGAAACTATATAACTTTTTCTGCTTATTCCTTGATGAGGCAAGCACAATCTGCTTAACTAGTAACTCACTCTCCTACACAGACTGGAAAACCCTGCCATACCTTCCATACTCATCCTCTTGATGCAAGCCATTTCCCAGATACATAGCACATATCCACTTGTACCCAATCCATGCTGTGTGCCTCTTTGGTCTATGGACGCTTCATAAAAAGTGAGCATCAGGCCCATGCAAATTGTGTGTTTTGCTTTCCCAAACAATAAGTCTTATTCCTGTTACACAGGCCTTATGTTTCTTTCAAAAAGAGTGTGCATTGGACTTTAATAGAAATTAATGTTGTCAAGATTAAAATGTCAAGCCAATTTTAGCTAGAAAGATCATTAACAATGGTACTTAACACTTTTAAGCATCTACAAACAATACAAGGTGTGAGCAGTTGCTTTGAATCTGTCAGGAGTTTGACACCAATACCAACAGTATCCTGACACCTTCAAATTTACACTAGAATATTTTTAAAATTCTGAATGCAATTACAAATACTTTACTTTTCCTGTAAAAAAAACAAGGCTTCTAGGGCCCAATCCTTCAATGTACTTTAGAGAGGTGCTGAGTGTCCATAACTCCCAACACACTTTAATAGCACACTGCCTTTCTTGAAAGTGCTAAGCACCTTGCAGGAACAGTTCTATAAATATATATGGCCATTAACAACCCAATCCATAATCTGGAACATTTGGAATGTTAATAACTGTCTTTGATCTGTCATTGGGTTATTAGGTGCTAGTAAAAATTTCAAATTGGCATATTTTTAAATTACATCTAATACACCTTGACCTATATCTCTCCAATCTTTGCCAGAAATTTTTTTTGGGGTGTGTCTGCTGTGACTGTCACATATGTCTGTATCAGACTGTAAGCTGCATTTTATATTAGGACTTCCATTTTGTATTCTGTACTGAAAACCTGTCCAACCTTGTCTTGGACAAAGTTATTAAGTGGCTTTCCATATAGCCAACCTACCCAGGAAAGATGCTTAACACATGGTTGATAGACCATAATTGAGAAGCCACCATAGCAATCTGGAGCCATCAACTTTGATAGTCTCTTAACTGCTGGCCCAACCCCAGGGAACAATGTTTTTTCTACACAGGGGTACCAGCGTGGCTGGTGGATCTGCAGCTTCTCAGAATATGCACATGGCAAAAGAAACTATAATTAAGGGGAGGGGTGCTTCTCTGAGCATTGGGGCAGGCCATCAGCACATGTAAAATGGTCTGGCTGGAGAGAGAGAGAGAAGGCAGGAGGGACTCTGCTTAGCTTGAAACACTGACAAACCTTGGACTCGCAGAAGGGGAGAGATCAGACTAAAGGGGGTGTCATAAACAGATAGTTAAGGGTTAATGCCTCTTTTACCTGTAAAGGGTTAAGAAGTTCACCTAGCCTAGCTGACACCTGACCAAAGGGACCAATGGGGGGACAAGATATTTCAAAAGGAAGGAGGGAAGTTCCCTTTGTCTGGAGTCAATTTCACTTCTGGCCGGAGAGGAAAAGGAATCAGGAATCAAACAGGGTAGTGAGTATTTAGTGAAGGAATTAGCTTATGTTTCTTTTCTGTTTGTGACTTGTCTTGGGCATTATAGGTATAATCAAATTGGCTATTTTTTGATGTACTAAGAGTTTTGCCCAGGGGAACATCCTCTGTGTTTTAAATCTGTTGTCTGTGAGATCAGCTTGTATGCTATCTCCCAGAGGTTTTTCTTTTACCTTTCTTTTCTTTAATTAAAAGCCTTCTTTTTAGAGACCTGATTGATTTTTCCTTGTTTTAAGATCCAAGGGGTTGGATCTGGGCTCACCAGGAATTGGTGGGGGAAAAAGGAGGGGGAATGGTTAATTTCTCCTTGTTTTAAGATCCAAGGATTTTTGGATCGGTGTTCACCAGGGAATTGGTGGAGGAGTCTCTCAAAACTACCCAGGGAAGGGTTATAGTACTTGGGAGGGAAAGGGTTTTGGGGGAGAAGACAGAGTTTCCCAAATTACTCCAATATTTGGGTGGTGGCAGCATACTGATCTAAGCTGGTAATTAAGCTTATGAGTTCTCATGCAGGTCCCCACATTTGTACCCTAAAGTTCAGAGTGGGGGTGAAACCTATGACAGGGGGCATCGCAGAACTTCTGTTGTTTTGCAAAGATCTGTGCCTCTCTCTAGGTTTCTTTTAACAATAAAGTGACTGTGGCAAAGAAATTCCTTTGCTAAAGCCTGTGCTCCTTGCTTCTTTGCCTGAAGGGGTTAAACTAGAAGCCCAGAGTGCCCATAGCCAGGTGGAACCCTGAGGGAGTGCGTGCAAGTCACTGGGGAAGGGAGAATTTGGGAGGTTTGATTCACTGATTTCAGGGTCTACGGCAGCTGGGCTGAGGAGTCCTACATCCCCAGGAAGAGCTCAGACAGAAGTTCTGAGCCTGGGAGTGTGCCCTAAAGACCCAGAGCTAGAAACAGTAACTAGAGTCTATCTAGAGCCAGTAGGGTGACCAGATGTCCCGATTTTATAGGGACAGTCCCGATTTTTGGGTCTTTTTCTTATATAGGCTCCTATTGCCCTCCACCCCCTGTCCCGATTTTTCACATTTGCTGTCTGGTCACCCTAAGAGCCAGTGAGTTTAGAAGCATGTGGGAACCAGTGATTGGGGCCACTCACAACAGACTGGTGTCCATTCAGTGCGATACTGGGGCAGGATGTGACACCTGCAATCAGCCTCTTGCTGCAAATAAACTCACACATTACTAGATAAATCATATGTTCCTGCAAAGCTGGGACAAGATCCTTGGTGCTTCAGCACCAAAACCGCAGGTTTCTGCCACTTGAGCTAAAGGGGACTCTTTGTTAGCTGCGAAGAGTGTAAGAACTCATTGTCTTCTTAACTTGCAATCAGCCATTACAGGGCAAAACTTGTCCACGTCTTTACATATAGGCAGCACACTCACTAGAAAACTAGATGCAACAATTTTAACTTTATTTAATTGCAACTTATTTTTTTCCGCATACTTCTTTCATACTAGTTTGCAAGGGGATGGAATGCTCAAATGTGCAGAGACAAGACATTTTGAGCTATAAGGCCAATGTTTCAAGTTATGGTAATTTTAGTGACCTTGTAACTCAAAAAACAGCATGACCAAGTTTCTTCAGATTTTATAGACAACACTCTTGTCTTCATAGTAAACCTGGCAATTTTTAGGCTAGTTCAATTTTTTTTAACCAAAAATTATATGGAGCTGAAAAAAGAGGTTATCACAATTTAACTATGGAGCCTTGAGCATGGTTCCATCATACTGCTGTTCATGCTAATTAAAATAAGGGGGGGGGGAAATAAATATATATAAAAGCAGATTGTGCTAAGAAACTGTGAAATGAACAGTGTTACCTTAAGACAGCTGTCTGATTTTCTTCGTTTCTATAATTTATCCATGATGGGTTTTCTCACTTCTATCTTTCACAAAGTACATTGAACAGTGTGATGGGAAGGATTAAAAAATAACAAAACAAACCCAATACCTCTAAATCTTCCTGTCCGTCTGCTTTGTCACATAATTATGTTATTTTGGTTATTTTTCTTTTGGGTATGCAGTGTGGCACAACTGAATGGTTGCAGCATGTTGATTTTATATCGCTGAGTGCTACAGGCTGACTTACCAGGCTGATGGAGTAGTTTTAAGTGTCTAAGACAGATATTTTTCTAGTGTGCTTAAAAAGAACCCTTCAGCAACTGAAAATAATAATTTCTACTTTTTTTTCCACTACGTTTCAAGGAGCGCTGAAATACATTTTTTTAATTTGTAGTACAGTTCACAGAATTCTAATACAGAGCATAACACAGAATTAATCTTTTATATTTAATGTAGAGAAATATACTAAAGTATTTTAATAGCAATGTACCATAATGGAGGACTGATATTTCTTTGTAGTACCTGAAGTAAAATTTAAAACACACAGGAGAACAGATTTAGATGCTTCGGGGATAATGCTAACTTAGATGGTTTGAGCATAATTTTACATACACCTCTACCCCGATATAATGCGACCCGATATAACATGAATTCGGATAGAACACGGTAAAGCAGCGTTCTGTGGGGGTGTGTGGAGGGGGGCTGCGCACTCCGGCGGATCAAAGCAAATTCGATATAACGCGGTTTCACCTATAACGCAGTACGATTTTTTGGCTCCTGAGGACAGCGTTATATCGGGGTAGAGGTGTACCATGCTCATACATATGCTTAACATTTTGCTTAGCTATACTCAATTCCCTTTCTTGGAAATACTTATGTCTGTGCAACTTTACACATGTAATTCCATTGAACTTAGTGGGCATACTCATGTACAAAAAGTTACTCAGGTACTTAAATATCCATCTGATTAGGGCCTAAACAATGTAGATCTCTGGTCACTGTCAAATGTGAAACGATATCCATATTTTAATTGCTAGGGAATGGCTGCAAATTCAATTTTAAAGTCCATTTTAAATGTATTCACAAATGTTTCTATTTTTCATCAACATTTTAATGTAAGTGATTTTTGTAAAGAAAAATAATGAAGCTGTCTGACTTAAATACAAGGAAATAGTTAACACATCTAAAAGAGTTAGTGTATTGACTTCCCAAGGAAGAAAATCTGAAAAGGAGATTTGAATGACAATCTTTAAATCTGCATTTGCTTCTGAACCTGTTAGTCTGATATTCGCTGGAACCCAAAGAAAAGCTGCAATCGACAATAGCTATCACATTTGTTTAATAGGCTATAAAGTTCCAGTTGAACAACATGTTAACTTTTTTTCCTATTATTTGTGTGGCTCAGAGGGACGTCAGAATGTAAACAAAAATGTGAAGACTCATAGAGTAAAGAAATAAAAAATATTATAGTAGTGCCTGCAATTTGGACCAGATGTTGTCCAAACATATAGAATGCAATCCAATGACCATGAAGTAAATGGAAATATTCCTGTGACTTCAATAGGCTTTGGATCAGGCTTGTAGTGAGACAATCTTTGCCCAGAAGAACTCACAGTGTAAGAACTGGACAAAGCCTTGAGGTAACTTAAAATAAAAAATGTAGTTAGGCCTATTAGAGAGAATTTTGTAGGCATAGCTAGTCCTAATCTAGACATATTATTTGTACAGCCCATTCAACTGATAAAAAAGTAGTAAATGTGCACATAAAGTGCGTAAGTATCTTTCTTGGCAACATTTTCTGTAACAGAAATATATCTGGCTTTTGATAGCTATTATTAATTGAAATAGTGATTGTCAATTGCAACTCTGAGGTGATCTCTCATGCTGCTAGAATTAAAAGGAGATTTGTGAAACTGTGTAATCGGAGCAATGCTAGGTTTTTGTTGTTGAAGGGCTTGAGAGTTTATTATGAGTGCTGTGCTGGGATAATTGGGGATCTGATTGCAGAGTGTTATGTTGTATATTTTTAAAATGAGCATTGAGGGTACCCAGAGTTTAGAATGGGCACTGTGTGTGTACAATATTGAATGTAAACCAAGTAAAGAAGTAAAAGGAACAAACCAGCATTGTTTGTGGTGCCCTACAATATATGCTTTTTAAATATTTTAAAATATGATGATAAAAACCACGACTGAAAACAAATGCCAGGCTAAAATAACATCAAACATTTCTCATCTAAAACACTAGTGTGTCTTTCAGTTTGAGAAATCCCGAAAAGTTTGAGTTGAAAATCTGATGTTGAACACAAAAGGACCCAGCTATGCTTCCAACTCTACTGTGCCAGGCATCATATTGTAGTGCGCTGACCAAGTTATAAAGTGCATTTGGTGTCATCTGTACAGCTTGTACCAAACCATGCCACAGCCCTGGCCTTTACACAGTTAAGCAACATGTTTTGCTCTCATCCACACAGGGCAGTAACAAATGTTTTGTGTACAGAAGCTGACAAATCCAAACCTGGCCTCCTCCTGTGGTCCAAGGAGTGAGTCCCAGAGTTATCTGGGCTGGCTGCTTAGTCATGCGATCAGCTCTCACTTGCATCTCACATTCTGGGGTTAGTAGTATTGAACAAGAGACCTTCTGCACTAAATTAAAAGCTTCAATGGCTTGAGCTAAAGGAGAACTCCCTTAGCTGTGAATAAGATAGTAGAATATTCAGCTGCAAGCACTCAAAAATCATGACTCAGCCCCCAGCCCCAATCATGAGATTGGCTTAAAAATAATGAGATTTAAAGATAAAAAGAACCAACATTTTAATTTCCTGTCTGGTTTCTGAGCCTTCAGGTTGCACTTTGGTCATGTTTTAAAGCTTTTTTTCCTGAAACCATGAACTTACTTTTAAAAAAAATGAAAGCTCATAAAGTCTTTTGTTTCCAGCAGCTAGGGCTTTATATAAACACCAAATATCACAAGATTTGTCATAAAATCACAAGAGTGGGTAACTCTGAGGTAGCAAGCCATTATACTTTCTGTGGTCAGCTACTAGGCGGATCTCTCTCTTTTACACATGTGACATTTAGACATGGGGTTTTGGTTCAGTCCCATTTCTTGTTCCTGAGCTGGTACAAAGCTCTATTTAGTGGGTATTTCTACAGGAGTTAACTATTGCAGACTCTCTGTAAGGGTGAAATTCAACCCAATGCATGTGTAGAAGGTATGGGGCTAAGATAAGTCTTTGAGCCATAATGTTTAAGCTTAGGAAAAGCCAAACTACTCAAAAAGATGCAAAAATGCTAAAATTAGGCAATTTGCAAATCATGTTAAAGGAAAAATGTATGCAACAACAGAAGAAAAGTTCCGCGTGTATGATTTTTCTTTTCCATTGCCAAGCTTCAGATTCAGGGTATCAAATGGATTATGATTGGTTCTTGATCTAAGTGTAGAAAGAGCTGTGAATATATAATGAATACAACCGAGATAAAGATTTCAGTGTTAACTGGTTTAGTGATGCCTCACTTGTCTGTCTTTGCAAGTGGTGCCATTCGGGAAGACATGGCTAATCTCCAAAGACATTCTAGACTTGTTTCATTTGCTGCTCTACTGAGTTTGCCTTTTGGCGAATCAGGAGCTGTTTGAGTATCGAGGTTCACAGGTCTGCCTTGAAAAGCTTCCAGCTTGAAGTAGTAAAGGCTATCATTATAAATTAGGGGAACAATAATTGAATATATAAATTCTAATTTTCAGTGACTGATATAGTGGCCATCCTTAATTTTTGCCAAATTCCTGAGGTAACTAAATAAATGTTACCTGAATATTTTTACAGTTCAAGCTATCCTTATATTAAGTACAGGAAATGCTGAAGTAACTGCATATTTAGGACATGAATGGTGACTACTATTGAGTTGATTAGACAGATGAGAGAACAAACACTCAAGTGATCAGCCAAAAATTCCTCATTCCATAGGTGAGGGTTGTACCCAACCTTCAACATTCAAACACAGTTGTGCTTTAAGATTTTGGAATATTTGAAAGTGGTCACTTCAAATCTGATTGAAATTGGTCCTTAGTACAGCTTTTGCTGTATAGAATACAAAGTGTCAGAAGAAAATACTTTATATTTCTCAGTTTATTTAGTCGAATGCTGACAGGCAGTACGGAGAGAAATAAACAAAGGGAGAGTTTTGGATCCAGTGTATTTAAATTGAATGCAGCAATTTTATGGACCTATAATTTGAATATGTGTAACTTTTTCACATTTTTAAAAAGGGACCAGTGATTTCTGGGTGCACCAGTTTCAGAGTGTTCAACTGAACACGCTTGTAAATGAGCCTGATTGTTTTCAGAGGGTGGGTGCTCATCACTTCCTGAAAATTGGGCCATTCTATGGTATCTCAAATTGGGCACATAAAAAATCACTAGTCACATTTGAAAATTTAAGCCACGCTTTCTAGGCAGAAAACAAGGGAATTTTCTCATCCGCATGTGCCTTCTGCCTCTCCCCTGCCCCATAACTTCAAATTCAAAAGCTCAAAAATAAATACTTTTTTCTTACAGACTTATGTAATTGTTATCCAAGTACCACAAAGTGTTTTACAGACTTTGAAGGCCAAATTCCACATTCAGTACTTACTAGGGCCAAACTCCTATTGACTTAAGGGGAAAAGTGGAGTAGTATGCTGAAGAGGAGCATGAAAGGGATAACAGAATGTTTGATAGATACCTGTAAGTGTACAGTCTCTTTAACAAAACAATGAAGAGTATAAATGATCTTTTTCATTTTCATTCTGTTTATTCACTAGCTAAGGATTTTAGTTTTTATAAGTTTCCCAGGTTTTATATTTTGAATTGATTTCTATTCCCCCAAATCTTACTATCATTAAAGTATCTATTGGTGTAGATCAGTGGTCCCCAACCTTTTTCGTCTGGTGGGCACCAGAGGACGAGCCATGGAGGACCGTGGCGGTGGACGAGCATCCGCCGAAATGCCACTGACAAGCGGCAACGTCATTAGGCGCTGCCGCCAAAATGCCGCCAACGAGCAGCGTCATCCAGAGGCGTCGCTGCCGAAATGCCACCGAAAACCGGCGGCATTTTGGCGGCGACACCTCGGGATGACGCTGCTTGTTGGCGGCATTTTGGCAGATGCTCGTCTGCCCGCCAGTACATGGGCGCACTTAGATGCCCCGGCGGGTGCCATCGCGCCCACGGGCACCGCGTTGGGGACCCCTGGTGTAGATAATAAAGGCCTACATGTGTCATCAAAAGAGTAACTATTTTTTTTGTAGTCTGTACATCATTTTTCGTATGCTGCTGAATTAGATATTGATTTACTTTCCATTGCTATACGGGGCTATGTTTCATTTTTCTAGTGTTGCAGTTTTATTCATTTCTGATATCAGTATTATACTAAATATTTTATTCAGATGTACAGCATCTTGCTGGTCTAAGATGTCATTAAGTATGCCCATGGATGGGCTGTATTCTCATGTCTAAAATGACTTCTCTCATCTATAAACTTTCCTCAGTAGCTAGATACTCCACATTCCATATGGACATGGGCTATCCTTTCCAGTTTGTTGCAGTCTGCAATTAGAACCATTTACCTCAGAATTCCTGCTTCCCTAGGGGGTGTCGGTGTGTGACACTGATGGTGTCTCCCTTCCCTCTACTGTTTGTTTTTCAGTAAGTTTTTAGTTGAGCTGATGGACCATAATTGGTACTTAAATGAAGCTTATTCAATCTCATTTTCCAGCTTTCAGAGTAATAGCCGTGTTAGTCTGTACTCCTATTCCATTTTCCAGCTTGACTCTTAAATTGTGTCTGAGGAAAAAAAGTTCACTTCTCAAGTGCTCAAAAGAGAAGTCTGCACATACAGTGGGAAACCGCTCATGCAAACAGGTCCCTGGGCCTACAGTTACCTTATTTTGCAAGTAGAAGCATGAGGGTGAGGAGAGTCACATCCGAGGGTAACCCTCCTTCTCCAGGGCCCCTAATACGTGGGAAAGGGGAAGCAGAGCAGGAGCTTCTGGAGTGGAACCCATCCCAACAAAAACAGAATCTTCCCCTGCAACTGGGGAGGGGAGGACAGGCAACTTCAGAGCCCAGCGACACCAGTGATGGCAGCAGACTACATTCTACATGTTGAACAGTGGACTGAACTCATCCCATCATCTTGAACTTTGGGGGAAGGGAATAAAAAACCCTGACAAGTAGAATCTGTATCTCTATGCTGCTTGGACTTGGGGAGGGCAAGATTCCTAAGGATGCACTCCTGTAGTGCCTCAGTGCAGAGACTACCTATGCCAATGGGAGGGCGTCTCTCATCAGCATAGGTTATCCACCTCCCCAAGAGGTGGTACACAGATCAACTGGAAAATTCTGCCCTCAACATAGTGCAGTCTACATTGGGGGTTGGGTCAGTTTAACTGCATCATTCTGGGGTGTGTGTGTGTGTATTTCACACCCCTGAGTGACGTAGTTATACTGACCTATTTTCCTAGTGTAGACCAGGCCGAAGCATAAACAAGGGATACCCAGCCGCTTAGCCTGGATTAGACCTAAAGGACATATAGAGTTTGCATATCACAGCAGCATCTATCAGCTTTTGGAACCTAAGACTGTAAATAATTTTCAATATTGCCAAACCCAAATGTTCAAAAATCATGAGTCAGGCTCACCAAAAATCATGGGATTGGCTTTAGAATAATGAGATTATGTAAAAATAACAGTTCTGGGGTTCTTTTTATTTGCCTTCTGCTTTTTGAGCCTTTAGAGTGCACTGGGGTCACATTTTGAAGCTTTCTGCACAGCCACAAGGGCTAGAAAATTACTTTCTCTTTAAAAATGAAGGCTGAAATCATGACATATCCACTTGATGCTAGGAGCTGGGACTTTAAGGAAAACAATAATTATCATGAGACACATGACAAAATCATGAGAGTTGGCAACACTGCATTTGTGTGTGTATGTTTACCTGCTTTAACTTTGTAAGTAACTCTCTTATTTATTTTTCTTAGTTAATAAATCTTTGGATAGCTTAGTATAGGATTGGCTACAAGTGTTGTCTTTGTAAGATCTGGAGTGCAGTTGAACTGGAGTAAGTGACCGGTTCTTTGGAATCGGGAATAACTGGACTATTGTTGTGATTTTTGGTTTAAGGGACCATCTATCACAAAGGTAAGCTTGCCTAGATGACAAAATAGACTGGAGTACACAAGGGGACCATCTGTGACTCCATGGTTAGGCTGTTATAGTGCCTGAGGAGTTTACATTTGATATTGGTTGGTGAAATCTAAGTATAGAACTTACAGCAAGTTTGGGATTTATGCCCAGCTGCTAAATTGTCTGCCTAAGGTTGATGCTCATGCTCCTGAGCCACACCAGACATTTTGACAAAGATGAGTTCTACAATTCTAAAATATGACTTATTCCTTGTGATGGGAGACTTCAATGCTAAAGTAGGATGTGACAACCAAAGAATGGAAAGAGCAATGGGGAAGCATGGATTGTGAACCATCAACCAAAATGGTGAGAGATTCATTGAATGCTTGGTATCCAACCTAGTTCTTTGGAGTACCTTCTTCCCTCACAAAGACGTATACAAAGAAACATAGAATTCATCAGATGGCAAAATGAAAAATCAGATCGATCATATCTGCATTAGCTCATGATTCAGATCATCCGTCCAAGACATAACAGTGCATCGAGCAGCAGATGTAAAGATTGCAGTTGCTGGTTTCATTGCTAAACTGAAATTAAAATAGAGAAATATCAATTTTAAGCAGAAAATGGTAAAGAAAATCAACAGTACAAAACTGAAAACAAAAAAGTACTGTGAGAAATTCCAACCTGAACTAAGGAACAGATTTGAGGCACTGCCAGAGACAGAGGAAGATGAGACACAGACTGGCCCTGAAGAAGAATGGGCAGTGTTCAGAGACAATGTGACTCAAGCTGCAGCAGTCACAGGTAGATATCAACACAGAGCAAGAATTGGTTAAGCCAAGAGATGTGATGTCTCATCAAAGAAAGAAAAGCACTGTAAGGAAATCTCCTGACTGATAACACCAACCAACTATTGGAAAAAGCGAAGGAGGAGTACACGGAAGTAGAAAAAGCCATGAAAAGCAGTGTGAGGAAAGAAACAAAGAAACGTTGAAGGCCTAGCAGCTAAAGCTGAGACTGCTGCTATGATAGGAAACCACAGAGCCATTTATCAAATGATTAAAACCCTCTGTGGAGATTTCAAAACAGGACATGGGCCAATAAAGAGCAAAAACTTGAAAAATACTTACATAAGAATATAAGAACGGTCATACTGGGTCAGACCAATCTAGCCCAGTATCCTGTCTTCTGACAGTGGCCAATGCCAGGTGCTTCACAGGGAATGATCAGATCAGGTAAACATCAAGTGATCCATTCCCTATAGCTCATTCTCAGCTTCTGGCAAATGGAGGGTAGGGACAACATCCCTGTCCATTCTGGCTAATAGCCATTGATGGACCTATCCTCCATGAACTTATCTAGTTCTTTTTTAAACTCTGTTATAGTTTTGGCCTTCACAACATTATTTGGCAAAGAGTTCCACAGGTTGACTGTGTGTTCTGTGAAGAAATACTTTGTTTGAAACCTGTTGCCTATTAATTGCATTGGGTGACCCCTAGTTCTTGTGTTGTGAAGGATTAAATAACATTTCCTTATTCACTTCCTCCACACCAGTCAAGATTTTATAGACCGACCTCTGTCTTATCCCCCCTTAGTCGTCTCTTTTCCAAGCTGAAAAATCCCAGTCTTTTTAATCTCTCCCATATGAAAGCTGTTCCATACCCGTAATCATTTTGGTTGCCCTTTTCTGAACATTTTCCAATTCCAATATATCTTTTTTTGAGATGTGGTGACCAGATCTGCATGCAGTATTCGAGATATGGGCGTATCATGGATTTATATAGAGGCAATATGATATTTTCAGTGTTATCTATCCCTTTCCTAATGGTTCCTAACATTGTTAGCTTTTTAAAAAAAAATATTTTTTCTGCTGCACATTGAGCAGATATTTTCAGAGAACTATTCACAATGACTCCAAGATCTCTTTATTGAGTGGTGACAACTAATTTAGACCCCATCATTTTGTATGTATAGTTGGGATTATGTTTTCCAATGTGCATTACTTTGCATTTATCAACATTGAATTTCATCTGCCATTTTGTTGCCCAGTCACCCAGTTTTGTGAGATCCCTTTGTAACTCTTCGCAGTCTGCTTTAGACTTAACTATCTTGAGTGATGTTTTATCATCTGCAAATTTTGCACCTCACTATTTACCCTTTTTTCCAGATCATTCATGAATATGTTGAACAGTAATGGTCCCACTACAGACCCCCGGGGAACACCACTATTTACCTCTCTTCATTCTGAAAACTATTTATTCCTACCCTTCATTTCCTATCTTTCAACCAGTTACTGAGCCATGAGAGAACCTTCCCTCTTATCCCACGACTGCTTACTTTGCTTAAGAACCATTAGTGAGGGACCTTGTCAAAGGCTTTCTGAAAGTCTAAGTGCCCTATATCCACTGGATCACTCTTGTCCACATGTTTGTTGACCCCTTCAAAGAATTCTAATAGATTGGTGAGGCATGACTTCCCTCTACAAAAACCATGTTGACTCTTCCCCCCAAAAATGTGTTAATCTATGTGTCTAATAATTCTGTTCTTAATTATAATTTCAACCAATTTGCCTGGTACTGAGGTTAGGCTTAATGGCATGTAATTGCTGTTACAATTTACAGCTGAGGTAGGACAGAGAAAACAGATGGGTGGAACATTTGAGTCATCAATATAGTAATCATACCTCAGCATCAGAGTTTGATAAAACATGTGATCCTGGTCAACTTGACATTAACATTGGTCAAATAAAGATATCAGAAGTACAGGCTGCAATAAAAAAAACTAAAAAATAAAAAAGTGGTGGGTGATGATCCAAATACAGCAGAAATGCTAAAAGTACCATTCTAACAACCATTCTAACAAAATTGACAGAGCTGTTCAATTAGGTTGGAGAAAAGAGATCCCTCCTGACCAGTGGAACCATGGAATCATTGTCAGAATACCCCAAAGAGGTGATCTTACTGATTTGTAACAACTGGAGAGGAATTACATTTCTTTAAGAACATAAGAACGGCCATACTGGGTCAGACCAATGGTCCATCTAGCCCAGTATCCTGTCTTCCAGTGGCCATTGCCATGTGCTTCAGAGGGAATGAATAGAACAGGTAATCATCAAGTGATCCATCCCCTGTTGCCCATTCCCAGTTTCTGGCCAACAGAGGCTAGGGACACTTCAGAGCATAGTTTTGCATTACTTTCAGTTGTAGGGAAAGCCTTCTGCAGTGTGATACTACAAAGGATGAAAGAAGCAATGGATGTAAAGTTTAGAGAAGAACAGGCTGGAGTCAGGCCCTAGAGATTCTGTGTAGATCAGATATTCAGACTAAGAACTATCATAAAGAATATATAGAATGGCAAGTTCCCCTTTTCATCAATTTCACTTATATTTTTCAAACAGTATTTGAAAGCCTGTACAAACACATATTGTGGAATATTCTTCAGTCCTATGGAATCACAGCTAAAGTTGTCAACATCATCAAGACCATGTACATTGATTAAAAAGTGCTCTGTAAGTGAGAACTATCCGACAACAGAGTGGTTCAATGTGGACACTGGTGTGAAACAAGGCTTCATTTTATCTTCACTGTTTGGCATTCTCATAGATTGCATAAAGAAGAACCATATTAGCCCCACAAACATGGGTATAGCATGGGTAGATGGCAAATGCTTAAAAGACCTAGACCTGATGATGATATCGGACTAGTGAGTGACGCCTCTCAAAAGTTACAAAGACAGACAACCTGGCAAAAATAGCAGATCAAGCAGGACTCAGAATTAGTTATGCTAAAATGAACATAATTGAAATCCAGGTATCAAGCAGTTACATCACATTAGAAGGCAAAAATATCGAGAAAGTAGAAGAGTTCATCTACCTGGGCAGCACCAGATTAACTAACGGAGACCTCAAGAAGGAAGTGACATCAAGGATAGGAAAGGCATCCACAGCATTTATTAAATGCAACAATGTATGGAAATCAAAGATACACAGCACCAGAACAAAACTGAGAATTTTCAGTTCAAACAGAATTTTGGTGCTAATTTATAGCTGCAAGAGCTGGAGATCTGCTAAAACATTAGACAGAAAACTAGACACCTTAAAAAATAAGTGCCTACAAAAGATTCTGGGCATCGGTTGGAAAGACTTCACCAACAAAGAGATCTGAGCAATCACCAACCAGCAGTTCATTTCTACCAGAATCAGAAGGAAGCGCTGGACCTCTTGGACAATAGACTCTGGATGCCAACACACAGAGTCACACATGAAGCAGTCAAGTGAAAACCAACTGGTGTCAGGAAATAAGGGTGCCCAATAGAAACCTTAAGAAGAACCCTTAGCAGGGAGGACAGAATAGTCTCTCTCAACACCATAGAGCAAATGGAAGCAGCAGCAAATGGCAGAAGAAAAGAGCCTGGCTTCTGCCCTGTGCAACAACATTGGTGCAGAAATGTTTGTTTTTCTTAAAAGAAAAAAAAAGGGTAGGAAAAAGCTGTTAGCCTCTGTAACCAATTATTTATTTTGTTGCACTCATATCCACTTTCCTCTTTCCCTCCTATTGTTTGTAAGACACTTGATTGTTGCATCCTATCTTAAATTAGATGGTATGGTCTTCAGAGTAGGGTGAATGTCTCCCTGGGTGTTTATAGAGTACCTAGTACAATGAGGATCTGATCCTGATTGAACCCCTTGGTCATTTACCACAATGTAAATACAATTATTAAATGGCTGTGCACCTATGAGATGCCTGTTTTGAAAATTTGGCCTGCAAAAAGGGGACATGCTGTTTGGTTTGGAATTCCCTCCTTTCAATAATGTTGTAAATTCCCATCTTCACCCTAAATGAATGGGGTGCCTAAGGCTTGGACAGTTCCTGCATAATGTTTCTTTTCAGGATATATTCATAGAAAACTTATTCTGTACAACTTGGATTTCTTTTTGTTTTGTAATTATTAGACATGAATCTGCTTTTCAAATCACTGTCTTCCTTCCCTCTGGGTCCTTCTGGTTCTGTGGAAATAGGCAGATTTTTGTCTTAATTGATCGATTTTTGCCACAGTTTATATGCATCCCTTGGAGCTCACAGGTTCTAAAGCCATGTCTTGGAGGATAGCAATAGTTCAGATTTTGATCAGTTGCATTGGAATCCATAGATGTTTCAAGCTGTACTACTAACTTTTTAAACTAAGTACTCAATGTTTTCTTTGGCTATGTTAACTACTAGCAATGGATCACCAGCACACACTAATATTCTCTTCTAAACTGCTATATCTGTTTTTCTTTTATCCTAAATCTCTATATTTTTGCTGCATATGCAATGTCATTTGGATTAATTTCTTGGCTCATTTAAAAGTGGCTCAAATATGATGCTACTGTCTCTGAAATAGAAACAGCTTTTGATAGGGTAAAATGGAGTCATCAGTCACAATCAGCATATTAAGATATAGGCACAAATCTGAATGCAAATATACAAATGGAAAATGCATCATATGGTTGTAGTTCAAAGCAAGTAATATGGACCTTTTAAAAAATGTCTATGTGTGTGCGGGGAAACAGGGTGAATATCTTTTCTCGTTAAACCTTGCCAATTACCATACAAAAAGAGACACACATAAATGCAAAGGAATATATGAATTCAAAAGCTAGTTCTGTGAAAATCCCAGTGCTAATTTCTTGTTGACGTCAATGGGAGCTGAGAACACTCCAGATCTCATCCTACAAATAAGATTTAGTAATACAGTCCATCAAAGATAAAAGTAAACATTAAAATATAATAAAAGGGAAAAAAGCTTTTACATAGGATTATGTGGGATATAAAATTGTAATACACTGTTCCCAAAATTGTGATGGAAAGTAGTGAATGTGGAATTCAAAGAGTATTCACTTTGGACAAGAGACAGGGTAATTTTCCAACATGGCCTCCTAGTCCAGATTTATCTGTAGCAAGTTGGCAGTTGCATGCATGACACCATCAGACCTGAACTTTACTTATAAGTTAAAAATGGTTTTCAACCATGGGAAAACAGGCTTCTATTCCTGACTCAGGCACACATTTGGTGTATATCCGGGTTATGGTCACACAGCAGTGGACACTATTCACTGATTGTGGTGGTTACTCTTCATAGAGTTCTCCAAAGCTTTTTTTTGAGCTTCAAGGCCAGAAGTCCAGTTCTGACATCAAAAATTGTTTACGCAGTTGTAGCCTTCATGCGCTAGCATAATTCTATTGTAGTCACATTTTCCAGCACTGTGTGTGAAAGTTGGGATGGCTGGATATTCTGGTTTAACAGGATTGTCCCAGTTTGGATCCGGAAGGCCTATCTTGCTTGGTTCTCGTGAAACAGAGGCATTTATATTGATTTAATTGTAACTCATCATTTCCTCTATCCCACCAGTCACACAGAACAGAAAAGGAAATAAATGGCCCAGGTGCAGGAGGAAGAGCAGCTGGGGAGCAGAGTCTGCTGCTGCTGCTGCCCAGGGGAGAAGGTGAGATGGGGTAGCAGCAGTAGGGCCTGCAAACAAGGGTGGGGCAATTGGTTGATGGTAGAAGAGTAGATTTGGGGAGGAGTAACAATAATTAGTTTTTTGGAGAGGAAAGAAGTGATTTTGGAAGTAATATGTTAGACACAGTGTTGCCAATTCTTTCAAGTGTGATGGTATCCCGTGTTGTTGTTGTTTCCCCCAACTCCAGCTCCTGGAGTCATGTGATTAAGTAAGAATGCTGGCAATGATTTTTTTTTATTTTTATTTTTTAAAGTTTCTAGCCCTCTTAGTTGCATAGGAAAGCTTGAAAATGTGAACCCTAAAGGCTCAAAAAGAAGGTAGCAAATAAAAATAACTCAAATCTATCACTTTTAAAAAAAATTCTTATTACTCTTTTGGGCCTGACTTGTGATTTTTTTGAATGGTTGGGATTGACAATGCTTCCAGAAACTTAGAATTCAGGGGTGGCTAATTGTTGGTGATTTCTTCCAGAATTCCCAAACAAGAAAAGATGGCTTGTCGAAAATGTGAGTAGTAGTAGTCAATCCGTACTCATCCCTTACTGTTTCTATTGAGGCCAATGAAAGCTTGTGTGAATAAGGACTAAGAATCACTGGATTTGGTACATAAGGCCTTAACTCAACTCACTATTCCATGTTATATTTTAACAAAACTTAAAATTGGGGCCTTACCTACTTGGCAATGTCCCTTAATAATAAGAATGCGCTGTTCATGAGTGTACTAAGATAAGGTGAGCATTCTATTTTATTTAACTGTAATGTATATTTACCATCAATATTTACTACTAGGATTTTTTATTAAGGAGATGGGAAAGCTGGGTCTTATCTGACAGGTAAAAAACAGAAAGGCAACAGAACTTTAAATTGTAAACCAGTTCAAATAATTATATATATTTTTTGGTTCACAAAACTTTTTTCTCCCCATGCTCTCCTATCTTAATGTAACTGATGTTTCATACCATGCAGCTCACTTAATTTTCACAGTGAATATAGAGATGTATAATATACTTATAAACCTTTTATTTTCTAACAAGGAAAAAAGCACCATATCATTCCTAATTTATAATAGCAATAATGAATCTTCTGGCATTTTTAACTAAGCATTTAACGATAAGCTTATCTTGGGCCCTTAACTCCTTTAGACATTAATTGATCCACAAAAATATACCAGAGGAGTCGTCATTAATTATAAAACTCTCATCGTGAACTCTGAAATTCTGTTGGCTGAAAACATTAAATATAGATTAATAAAACGAAATGCTAAATTAATGATTAGCTGGTTTCCAGTGAACCTAGCTGACTCAGCCTCTCATTTTATGTGGTACTGTAAAGAGTGCATCATTAACCCACACATGGCCAAATTCTGTTCTCAGAGACACAGGTGTACATCCAGACCAACCATTCATGGGGCTAATCTGGATTTACTTATACATAACTGGGCAGAATTTGGTCCAGGGTGCAGTCAGGGGTGGCATGCAAAGATAGCTGCAAAAAGGAGACGGTCCAGAAAGGAACATAGGCAGAGTGGAAGGTATTAGCAGAGGAGTCTATTAGTATCCTCACTGGAGCAAGAAAAGAGAGGCTGAAGAGCCATATTAATGGTTAACATGTAGCTGGATTCCAAAACTGAGATTGAGATTAGGATAGGCTTTGAATTCAGATGGAAATCTATGCTGTATATTAGGGCAGCCTTGTGAAATTGTCATGAAAACTTACCTGCTTACCTGCTTAAATCTATTCTCCTACCCGTACCGTGATTATAGGAAAATGTGTAAGTGTTCTGCACACTCACCAGGGAATTTTTTTGGGAGTGAGAAAGTAAGCAGAATGTTGCTAGGCTGTTTTATAAACTAATAAGCAAGGATCATTGTGTCCAATAAAGCTGTTAGTATGAGGTTGAGCTTGAAGAATGCCCACTTGCAAAGGACATTATGAGCTCACGTTTAGTTGTATGCATGCTAGAGTGAAAGGGATGCCACAATTGCTTTCAACTATGCTGGGCTATGCCATTATGGCTTAGCTTGAGTTGTATGCCACAATGTATGGTAAGAGTGTGATGTGTCTGTCACTTCATTGACACATAAATGGTGCAGCCCACTGGGGCAGCTCCTCGTACCAGGAGAAACCAGTGTTGATTCTGCTGGGTATTCTCACACAGGTAGTCTTTAAATGCTTTTGGAAAAAAATTTCTCACATCAGACCACACGGTGCTCTCAGTTTTACCACTGAACACCTGGTGTAATTCTACTGAAGCTAGTGGAGTTACTCTGGATTACTATCAGTGTAACAGAAAAAAAATTTGGCCTTATGTACTCACCCACGTATCTGAAATGTCAGTATGTAATGCCAGTTGAATTTTCCCATACATCTGTGTTTATTCCCTTGGGACAGATGTGAGGTTTTTTATGTGCAGGAATTTCAATGTGCCCCTCTGAGAAGATGGATATACGTTGTTTTTTAAATAGCATATCATTTATGAAAGCATCTTAGATACTACTGCGATACACATGAGAAAACACCTAAAAATAGACATCAGAATCATCTCTCCCACGCAAAGCAATTTTTGCTATAGAATTAAAATCCCACAGTGTCCCATATCCATAACCTGCTTTATTGTTTGTATTGGGAGCTTTACATAAGGAAATAAGGGTGAAGATATGTACATCTGTCTATCTGCCTGAATGTCATCCTTGTGGAGGTTGTGTCATGTCTATTATCCTGGAATAACCGTATTATACTAGACGTGACCTTGCTAATATTAACACTAAGATGTTAGAATCCAGTGTAGTGCTAAAATGTTTTTGAAACTATAGACCATTTTGAAGAAATCGGGGATTTAAGTGGCATGAACTATTTTATCCTCCCTAGAGCTCACTACTGTCTCCTCCTTAGAGTTCACAAGGTCAGCGGTGAAGGACAGTGGTGAGGAAGTGTCAGGGAAGCTTAACCTGTTGGTACCTATTCTAGAGGTAAGGAAAAATATTTTTCATCCATAGATTTCAAAGCACTTTAAATTTTTTTCCCCATTTTACAGATCATGAAACAGAGTTGATTGACTCAGTGAGTAGCAGAGCTAGGGTTAGAAATAACATTTCTAGACTCCTCATCTGGTTCTCTATTGCAGGGGCGGGCAAACTTTTTGGCCTGAGGGCTGCATCCGGTTTCCTAAATTGTATGGAGGGCCGGTTAGGGAAGGGGGTCCTGGCCCGGCCCCCACCTCCTATCTGCCCCCGCGACTCCTGCCCCATCCAACCCCCCCGTTCCCTGTCCCCTGACTGCCCCCGGACCCCCGCCGCCCCATCCAACCCCTCCTCTCATTCCTGACGGCCCCCCTGGGACCCCATCCAACCACCCCTTCTCCCTGTCCCCTTACTGTCCCCGTAACCCCCACCCCGACTGCCCCCTATGTCCCATCCAACCCCCCTCCTTCCTGACTGCCCTCCCCGGGATCCCTGCCCCCATTCAACCCCCTGTTCCTCCCCCCGACTGCCCCAACCCCTATCCACACCCCCACCCCCTGACCCACCACCCCGAACTCCCCTGCCCTCTATCCAACCCCCCTGCTCTCTGCCCCCTTACCTTGCTGCCTGGAGCACCGGTGGTTGGCGGCGCTACAACCCCACCGTCCGGCTGGAGCTGGGCCACGCCGCTGCTGCCACCGCGCAGCACAGAGCACTGGGTCAGTCCGGGCTCTGCAGCTGCGCTGCCCCAGGAGCTCACAGCCCCACCGCCCAGAGCATTGCGCCGGCAGCGGAGCGTGTGAGCTGAGGCTGCGGGGGAGGGGGAACAGCAGGGGAAGGGCCGGGGGCTAGCCTCCTGGGCCAGGAGCTCGGGGGCCGGGCAGGACGGTCCCGAGGGCGGTAGTTTGCCCACCTCTGCTCTATTGACTGATCCAGAAAAAGAGCAAGCTGTTTGTAGAGTATTTATCTAGCATTATTTATGAACCTAAATTTCACTTTAATTGGATTTCTAAGAAATAGCCAGAATATGAAGGGAACCAACATACTGACGTTAACAAAAAAGAAAAAAAAATTGCCTGACAAGACAGTGATGTTGAAAGCTAAAATTCAATAGGGGTTGAGACTGATTGTCTGGCAGTAAAGACTAGAAAAACAAAATATGAGACAAAATAAAGGACCAACACTGGTAAAGGTAAAGTAAAACCCCTTTTGTAACTTAATAAGATTGCTCATTTTATTGATTTTAAAATAAAAAAGGTCCATTTTTCTATGTGCTCCTGAATATACCTGCTGAAGCCTGAAAACACAAGTTCATGCAGCCTTGGGCAACCCCCAGGCCCCTGGCCAATAACTCTTTCCTGAGCCAAACTACATGCCTTAAGTGTGCAGGTGTTCTGTCTGCAAGGACGTTCATCTATAAACTTCCAGGAAAATGGAGGGAGAGGATTCTGATCTGCTCTTTATCAAAGACTCAGCCAGGGAAATGCTGAAATTAATTTTCATAAAAAATTTAAAATAACTTTAAAAAGGGGAGAAGAATCTTCTTTAAAAGTTCCAATTGCAAAAGTTTGATTAATATTTCATGTGTCTAAAGAGATCGTCTCATGTGAGAAGTTTTTATTTTTTAAAAATAATTTGTTCCTGTATAAGGAAAGTACTAGACTTTCTGTTGCTGTCATTCAATCATTCAAGTTAGTCAAATAATGAAAAACCAGTTGAGAGAAAGGAAAAGTTCATTTCAGACAAAGCAGTGCCAAAGAACAAGGGGGAAATGAAGAGAAATTGGTTTAGGGAGAAAAAAACGAATCTTCTCTTAACAGGAATTTTTAGAAAAACAGTAACCTTCCTAATGCTCAGGTTCTCTGCGTGTGTAAATTAGCATAGCCGCACTGACTTCAGTGGACTCAAGCCAATTAACAGCAGCTGAAGATCTGGCCCAAGGAATCTGACTTGCAACCCTGTGTTTGAACAAATCCTCCGATAAGTCACTTCAGAGCTGACTTTGAGGCCCTTTGACTCTCGCTCTCAGAACTGGAAAGATGCCTGCATCCCATCCAGAAACCGTGGGAGAGTCACTTCCCTGTGCCTCCATTACCATTGTTTGGGCAGTCACTGAAATTACTTCCAGGGAATATTATGGGGTTGGTCAGCAGCTCTGTGGCAACTGTTTTGTTAGCCCTCCCCTTCTCAAGGCTTGAGTCATGCTCTGTAGGCATGGAGACTAGTGAGCCCCCCCCGAATTCTGTCCAGGTGCTGCACCCAGGACATACCATGGTGATGGATGTGGTATTTATAAATTTACACAGATATGGTAAAGATTTGGTCCAGAGCCAATTATAGGTTTAGGAAAGTATTGTTTCACCCTTGTAAAAGTCATATTAGTAACTGGACAGCTGCCGTTTTTAGAAAGGCCAGGGATATCTGTGGTGAGTTGTAGTTTACTTCAGACTTCTGGAAATTGGAACTGAGAAAGGCAGGAATGATCCTGAAATGTCAACGTACAGGTGAGCTCAAATTCCCATTTAACCACTTGGTGTGAAAAGTGTCCTTGTTGTCTGTGTTTCTTGGGAGGGTGGAAATCATTCCTTCTCTTCACATTATTGCCTCCTCTATCTACTCTTTCCTGTGCACTTTTTTGTTTTGCTACCATGAATAGTAGACAACCCATGAATAGTAGAATTCTCTCACTGCACTGGTGGTGATTTGGTCCCACTGCTTGCTCCATTGCCTAAAGATGGCATCTATTTCCCAGTCTTCATTTTTGTAGCAGTGGCCCTTAGTGGAAATAGTATTTTTTCAAAGAAGAGCATGGACTGGAGACTTATAAAGTAGCTTGTGACAGAGAGTAGAGAGGAAAAGCCAGCACAATCTGACTTGCCATAATTGTTCCATTGGCCACTGCTTGTCTGTGGAGCATATTTTGAAAACTCCACCGTATATCACAAACAATTTCATTTAGTAACCTTTTTAGATTGCGTTTGGGACCCATGTTCCTTGTATCTGTGTACAAAAATGTTAGTAAATCAGTACTAGATTATATATAATATTTGAAATGATTGGAATGAAGAAACTCAAACTCTGAATGTTTTAACATTTCATTTCCAACTCTGGCACTTCTTAGACAATTTCCTGAAAATTCCGCTTGAAAATGGGCCTCTTGTTCTAAGTGAAAGCTGAGCATGTTTGAAGTGAAATGTAGCTTCACAGTTTGTGTTATCAGCATTTTACATGTACTTAACATGAAAATAGGCATGTTGTCATTTTCTCTCCATGTGGTAAAGCGAAATTTTGAGAGGCTGGGCATGAAACAAGTGTAATTTTCCAGCAAAACTGTGGAGCACTTTTCATCAATTTTGCATGCTCTTATACTAAAACACTGCCAGGTTTAACACTGAAATATGCATGAAATAAAACAGATTTTCCTAAATCTAACCCAACACTTGGCTGATTTAAGATTTTGCATTCTAAGAGATGCATGTATGTAATGAAATATGAAAAAGCAACAGAATGCTCTGGGAAAATGGCCAATTTATCCAAACAGTGCAATTTTTAAATTAATTATTTTATCAGAAAAGAAAAACAAACAAAACTAAAATCTCCAAAAGAGTATACTCCTCAAATAATCCTTGGAAGCCAATTATTTCAAGTGTTCAAAGGGAGTGCTAGAGCTTTATAGACCCCAATTTCAAAGCCCATTGAGTTCAATGAGAATCTTTCCATCCACTTCAATGGTCTTTTGATCAAGTTCCACAGCACGCTCAGATATGGTGATGAACGCAGTATAGCCACCTATACAGAAGTAAAAATGGTTAGCAGAATGAAGACTGTGTGCGCACTTAGGAACCCAGATATTGAACATACCGTGATAGTAGCATGAGCAGATTCATATCAAGGGCCCAATCCAACTCTGATTGGAGTCGATGGACTTCTATCCTGGTGCTTGATCTGAAGTCAATGAGAGTCTTTTCATTGACTTCAGTGAGAGTTGGATCATGCCCAAGAGCATGCTGGGCATGCCTATGTGACCCTTTTTGACTAGTATTAAAGAAAATGGAAAAACAAAGATCTCATGGCTGGATAGGGGGAAATATTTATAGTTTATGAAATATGCCTTCCATTTCACTAGACAGTGGTGCTTCTAGATACAACTAACTGTATATCCTATTAAGAACAGTGCAAATGTACCTGAGATAGTGTCTTAGATCTAACTTAAACTATCCCCAGCTGCAGAAAGGAATAAATTGAAAGATTTGTCTCTTATCCTGTGCCTCTTTGTTTGGTAAGTTGCTTTGCTTTGAAATGGCAAGCCCTTGTTAAAATTATCATTTGCCTGGTTGTGGTGGTGCTTCAATAAACTAACACATTAGTCAGGGAGGAATAAGCATGCTTTGTAATTTTCTGGTTTGCATTAACTGTAAACTGTATTAGGTTTTTTGCTGCTTTTTGCCTTGACACTATCTTGTACGATAAAGGGAAGCTGGATATTATGAATCCATTTTGCAATGGTACAAAGTTAAGGCCTCTGATAAATGTGAGTGCTTCTTGTTTGTCTTGTTTATTTCAAACAAAATGCACTAACACTGGGTAAAGCAACTACTGTGTCTAACTCTACTATTGCAAAATGTATTAATATATTCTTTTTATCATAACCAATAGTGACTGTGCCACACAATCTGGCCCCTTTGCTTATCATTTCCCCTCTGCTTGACCAGACAGCTCCACCTGTGATTGAAACTCTGCTCAGCCTGGTTAACTTCAGGCAAAACAAGCTGAGCACCAATCAATGAGTTTCATTAACACACTTGGCAATGGGTGAATGGCCCTGTGATCCTGCCCGCTAGGTGGCAGGCAAGAGCAATGTTTCATATTGTGTGGGAAAAGATGCTCTAACTTGCATGGCGTGTGAGTCATTATGGACAAGGCTGGCATCATAGTGTGTATAGCTGTCACAACCACTCACCCTCAACCAATGTTACATGTACTCAGATTTTATTATTGGTGATTTTGCATTGAGGGAAGGGTTAAGACCTTTCAGAGTGTCAATAAGCAATCTTAAAAAAGAATAAAAGAAAGGCAGAAGCTCTTTCAGCACTTCTGCTGGTAGCTCTCCTGCTCAAAGCAAAATCCAAGAACAAGCAAATATCTGAAGGAGGACAGAGAACTCATCCCTCTTTTTAAACACTTATTTCACTGTAATTATTGTAGTGTTATTTTTCACAGCACTCCACTTAAGGTTGTGTCAGGACTTCTGTTGTGAGCGTCTATTTTCAAGGCTTTATAACTTGGCTGTAAACTCTTGCTCAGAGATAAAATTTGGTGCCCAAGGTCTGTGTCTGAAATCAAACTCCTTTGAATGGCCTTTTTTTAATCGTTTGTTTTTAAAGTGCATGAAAGCATAACAAAATATAATGTTTCCAGTTTAATACACTGATTCCTATGTCTATAAACTGGAATACAGAATTGAGATATAAACCCAGATATTAACCTTTTGGTGGCTCCCATTATTTTATTATCATCCTCACCAATCAGATGGCTAGCAGCCTGATACATGCCAGCATTTTGAGTGTCCATAGATTCATAGGTTCCAAGGCCAGAAGGGACCACTGTGATCATGTAGTATAGTCTGACCTCCTGTATAACACAGGCCATAGAACTTCCCCAAAATAATTCCTAGAGAATATCTTTTGGAGAAACATCCAATCATAGAATCATAGAATCATAGAATCTCAGGGTTGATTTAAAAATTGTCTGATGGAGAATCCACCATGAGACCATTGGTAAGTTGTTCCAATGGTTACTTACCCTCATTGTCAAAAATTTACATTTTATTTCTTGTCTGAATTTGTCCAGTTTCAACTTCCAGCCATTGGATTATGTTATACCTTTCTGTGCTAGATTGAAGAGCCCATTATTAAATATTTATTCCCCACGTAGATGCTTATAGACTATAATCAAGTCCCCCCTTATGCTTTTCTTTGTTAAGATAAATAGACTCACAGAGCTCAATCTATCACTATCAGGCAGATTTTTCTAATCCTTTAATTGGCTCTTGGCTCTTCTCTGAACCCTCTCCAATTTATCAACATTCTTCTTGAATTGTGGGCACTAGAAGTGGACACAGTATTCCAGCAATGGTTGCACCAGCACCAAATATACAGGTAAAATAATATCTCTGCTTCTACTCAAGATTCTCATGTTTATGTATCCCATGATCGCATTAGCTCTTTTGGCCATAGTGGCACATTCATGTTCAGCTGATTATCCACTACAATCCCAAATCTTTCAGAGTCACTGCTTCCCAGAAGAGAATCCCCTATCCTGCAAGTATGGCCTACATTCTTTGTTCACAGATATGTACATTCACATTTAAACAATATTAAAGTGCATATTGTTTGCTTGTGCCAGTTAATCAGGCAATCCAGATTGCTCTGAATCAATCACCTGTCCTCTTCATTATTTACCACTGCCCCAATTTTTGAGTCATCTATAAACTTTTCTGTGATGATTTTATGTTTTATTCCAAGTCGTACATTAAAAATTAACATTTGGCAGGCAATTCATTAATAATATGCACTAGCCATTTTTGTGGAGGAAGACTTTTTAATACAGTAAAGACAGTGAGGCTAAAAATGTTTCCATCCATTCTTAATCCAGAACCCTGTATTTATAGTTCATGTAGGTGCAGATCAGAGTTTGTGTCAAAGTAAAGGGTCCAGATTTTAAAATTTCCTGCTAGGATTTTTCCACCTTCTCCTTCATTACTATTGCTCTCATAAAACTACTCTTGGGGGGAGAGTGTTTTTAAAAAAAGCATTTAAAATTTATTTTCAACAGGGACAGACTGTCTCTAGTAAACTGACATGAAATGTGATCCTAGGGTTTGGTAATCACCCTTTGACTTAATCACACTTCATTATATAACTCATTTTAAAGAAGGGATAAATAATCACACACACATTCTCAATTCAAAAACCACTCTGAATAAGTTGCATATTTGTGTATATTAAGGCTGCCCTTATGCAGCTTTGATTTGTGCAGCCAACACTTATTCAGCAGTTCACTATAACTCTTATTGACCTTGGCAGCTGTCACATTGCTCACCAGGTTTTATGTTGCTAGGGGTGTCAATATTCAGAGAGAAAAATGTACAGAATATGTTGAGTTTTATTTGCAGGTTGGAGCGAGAGGCAGAACCCAAACCTCATTTCCGAAAGTGTTATCCTGAAGACAATAGTCACAGAAGATCTGCAGTTGACTTTAACCTCTCGCTACTCTGCACTGGCTGAGAAGTAGAGACCAACAAACGAGAAAGTTTGCCCACTCAAAATTCTGATCTGCTCTAAGCTAGAAGCTTCAGTTTTAGGGTCCTTCAATTAGCATGCTCTTTGCCAGTCACCCATATAAGATAAAACTAAGATCCAAAGCATCATGGCATATTCTGTAAGAATGGTATCTTATACAACTTCTTATCCTGCAGTTAGAAAACGAACTTGGGTGACTTCAGCAGAGCATACTGAGGTGATTTAAGTTTCAAATTTGCCTGCTGCTGGCATGATTAGTTCTTCTCTACTTGAATGTGTTCTATGCAGTATAGGCTCTGTCCCGTGAGGTGCTCAGCACCTCACAATTGCCATTGAACTCAGTGGGCGTTGGAAAAAAGTGTTCAGCATTTTGCAGGATTTACCTCTCTGTATGGAGATTCCTACTCTTGTATCTGGAGCTACAGCCTGTGGGTACGGGTAGCACTCTTGACTCTTCCTACTGAGTTAACATTTAATCGATATCCAAGCAGGATATAAGGGGTCAAACTGTTGCTCAAAGTGCTGTCTTTCATGTCAGACCAATTGTGCTCTTTAACGACCCTATGGCATATTTGTACAAATGAGGATGCTAATTTCTGTGGCCTGACAACAATCCAATGTGGATAATTACATTCTGCCTCCCTCGATTCCTCCTGCATTTTGAACTGGAAAACATATTCTTTACTTCCTGTCCTAAACTGCATATGGGTTTCTGTGTATTACTGCATTTCAGCTGCAGAGGAAGCTATATGTCAATGGTGGGTTAAGTAATCACTGCGCATAGTTCATATATTATGCTGTTAAATTTGTAAAGTGCTTTGAGACAAGAGTGATTATATGCATGTAACATCGTTCTTACTGTCATGATGACAGTCTTTGAGCTTTACACCTTGTAACTTGATGATAATGTCCTAATGATGTGGACAAACACAGAATCACAGACAGTTAATAGATAATATTTTCACCTCCCATATAAACAGTTGTCAGAGTTTAAAACCTTTGTTCCTAGCTCAACTGAGATTTTCTTTTGTTTCTTTGGGCTTTGAAGACTTGATTGCCAGTAGGTGCAATCTGAGAAACCTTCTCACATAAATCAATTGCTACCATTGGGTACTAAGTAGGCCTAGTGAAGCCATCCTCTGCTAATGGATGGGGCTTGTAGGAGCTGCTCCAGTGAAACCTCCCTCCCCCCACACTAGCAATTGGGGCATCTTATCATCTGTTATAGTAACTCCTGATGACAGATGTCACCATTGTTGAAAGGTCAAGGCAGTATGTGGCACTTTTATTTTGACCTAAAATTGACTAGCTCTTTTTGAAAAAAGGGTCTAGCAAATAATTATGCTAATCAAGATAAATCAAGTCACAATCGAGCTGTGAAAGTCAGCATCATCAGATGGATACCAAAAGCTCTCCAACCACTTGCTGATAAAGGTGGAAAGTGTCGCATAAATATTGCTTATAATTTTAGCATAGTGCTGTGAATGTCTTATTTATTGGACTCTTGCCCTGAATAAATACACAACTTTGCTGTCTCTCATCGCTGCAGTTAACTGTGCTTGGTTTGCAAAGGATCTCAATATAGAGAAATTAACCTAATTCTACTTAAACAGGATTTAAAAATTTCAAGTTGATTTAGGGCTTATTTATGCAGCAAACCTTTCTCTCAGGTTCCAGTGTTTTGCTAACTTTCTTCAAGCAAGTATAAAATAAAAATCAAGGACTGTCAGGAAGTATAACTTGAAACTGTAAAGAATTAGTGTTTGTGGGCCATCGATCTCTACCCTATGGAATGTCATGAAAGCTCAGCTGTGTGTCACAATCCCAATACTGCTAATAGCAGGGGGTTCTCCTATTTGTAGGGGCTTGTGCTGTTGGATAAAAAGCATCTGAATTTTATCTGTGCTGTCACAGAAGTTTATAGCAGATGTGGGGTGGAAAGTAATATGACAATCATGGAATCATAGATGACCATAGATTTGTTACAATATTTTCATTGAAATTAAATCACTTACTAACCTTTTCACAAAGACTGTCCTTAACTGCAACCTGGGATTTTATTTCCTTGAGAGGTGGAAAGTAGAGTTAGCAAGTAGTTTTAAGGTGTGAGAGCCAAGTGCCCCTCTCTGTAGAAAGACATTATCCTTTCTCCCAAATGCTATGTAGCTGCTGCTGGAAATTCACCAGAACAATAAAAAGGAAAAACAAAAGCCACCATTTGTACATTTTTTTTGTCTAGGAGGGACAGGGCAGTTTGCTGCTGTTTTTAGTTGTTTGTTTGTTTATTTTTGTTTAAATTAGAAATAAAAATATTAAAACTACCTTAAAACCAAAATATACAAATCCAGGAAATTTTTAAGATGCTCAGTTAAAAGCAAAAAGTAAGCAGCACTGGGGAGACACTTATGCTTCTAAAACTCTGATTCTTGCCCTCCCTCCTCCCATCAAGTTGCTCAGAAAACTTGACAAATGCTGCCTTCACCCTGACGTGGAACAGAACATTTAAAACACTTACTTCCAGTGTAGAAACCCAACATGCAGAGACCTCTTAATAGAGGTATAAATAAAAAATCTTCTCTGACCTAGGGTCTTCGGTGTCATCTCCTTTATCTCTCATAAATAAACAGTGAGGTGGCAAAATTTGCAGATGATACAAAATTACTGAAGATAGTTACGTCCAAATCAGAGAAGAGTTACAAAGGGCTCTCATAAAACTGTGAGACTCGACAACAAAATGGCAGATGAAATTCAATGTTGATACAGGTCTGTCGCATCTTAGGCGCATTTAACATGCGCGATTTCAGCTTTATGCGGTCGGCAAAAACCAAAAAAAAAGAGAAAAATAGCAATTTAAATACTGTTTCTGTAGTGCGGGCGATTCTGCCCGCCATTACACTCAATGTAATTTTGACTATACGCGATTTTCGCTTTAGGCACTGATTGCAGAACGTAACCCCAGCGTAAGATGAGACAGACCTGTAAATGCAAAGTAATGCACATTGGAAAACATAATTCCAACTATCCACACAAAATGATGAATCTAAATTAGTTATTACCCCTCAAGAAAGAGATCTTGGAGTCATTGTGGATAGTTCTCTGAAAACATCAACTCCATGTGCAGCAGCAGTTAAAAAAGCTAACAGAATGTTAGGAACCATGAGAAAGGGGATAATAAGACATAAAATATTATAATGACTTTATATAAATCCATGGTATGCCTGCACCGTGAATACTGCATCTCAAAAAAGATATATTGGAATTGGAAAAGGTACAGAGAAGGGCAATCAAAATGATGGAGGTTATGGAACAGCTTCCATATGAGGAGGGATTAAAAAGACTGGGACTTTGGAGCTGGGAAAAGAAATAACTAAGGGGAGGTTATGTAGAGGTCTATAAAATCGTGAATGGTTTGGAGAAAGTGAATAAGGAAGTGTTATTCACTCCTTCACATAACACAAGAACTAGGGGTCGCCCAATGAAATTAATAGGCAGCAGGTTTAAAACAAACAAAAGGAAGTACTTCTTCACACAATGCACAGTCAACCTGTGGAACTCATTGCCAGGGGATGTTGTGAAGGCCCAAAGTATAACTGGGTTCAAAAAAGAATTAGATAAGTTCATGGAGGAAGGTCCATTAATAGCTATTAGCCAAGATGATCAGAGACACAACCCCATGCTCTCGGTGTCCCTAAGCCTCTGATTGCCAGAAGATGGGAGTGGACAATGGGATGGATAACTCGATGATTGCTCTGTTCTGTTAGTTCCTTCTGAAGCACCTGTCATTGGCTACTCTTGGAAGACAGGAGACTGAGCTAGATGGACCATTGGTCTGACCCAGTATGACCATTCTTGTCTTGTCTTGTCTAAACAATGAACAAGTGTCCACGAAAGCTGGTGAGTAACAGAGTATGGAAGCTGAGGGCAGGTGTGTCATTCTAAATAGTTTTCCTTGCGACTTTATTTTTCTTTTTACTGCATTTTTGTACCTCTTGATCATATTGATTTTATTAGCTGTGCTAGTTTAGCAGTTCTCTGGATGAGTGATCATAATTATAACACATTGCATAGCTGGGTAAACAGATCCATTGAGAAACTAACATTTTTTAATTGTCTAACTGCAAATAAACATCAGTTTTTTGCAAATGCCACTTCTCAAACACCATTCATTTGTTGCTACAAATCCTATAGCACCTCTTCATTATTGTGTAGGAAAAAAGGAGACATTCTGTGTTATAATTCATAAATTTCCCCATACTTGTTTACATGTGTTGAAGAATTGTAAAATTGTCCAAAGCAGATGAGCAATTAAGTGACAAAATGCAAGATAATTTTGATTTCATCTACCTAATTGCAACCTCTTTATTTGTACCTTTTGCCTTCGTTTTGACTGCTGTATTTGAGTTCAGACACTTGGCAGAATATATTTAAAATGTTTGTTTTAAGGTTGAATAGTAAATGTAGCAGTAGTGCAAATGTTTCATATTTCATAGACAGTAATTGGTAATCATTATAAAATCCCATCCCAGAAAACAATGTTAAAAGAACATTTAGGCTGCAAAGTGAATCTCTCAAAATTCAGGTGATGTCAAAGTGAAGGATGCTTGTAACCAGAAGCCTCACACTTCTGGGGGTGGAGTCCTGGGAGAGTGTGTGTTTATGTGCCGGGGAGGCTGAATGGTTAGCGCTGCGCCCAGTGATGTGCGGCAGCTGGATAGAGTGTTCCAACATTCGGGGGTGGAGGGGATGGATAGAAGAGCTGCACCCGGAGACTATGCCTAGGGGCTCCAAGAATTGGGCAGTGGCTGGACTCTGTTCAGGCTTGAAACACTACAGGAGATCCAGAGCACAGAGGCTTGGATTCCCCTCACAGCAGTCCTAGTGGGTGGCCAGGAGGGGGAGCTCGCTAGGATCTGTGACACGATAATAATGGCCTATACTGTAATGAAGAATTTGGCCAATATCTGAAGGTTCCTTTTTTTTATTACTTCCTAGCCAAGCCTTGTTCACTGGGCACATGCAAAGTTTGCACAATTTCAAAATACTAATCTAAAAAACTGAATGTTTGTCTCTTATGAAGGGTTTCAAAGATGTGCAATGTGTTCCTAAATAGGATAAATACCAGAGGGGAAGCTTAAAGAGGAAATTTCTGGACAAAATCAGTTCTTTAACATGTATAACTGTGAGAGGGAATGACCAGTGTGGGGAAAACTAATGATGTGGTTGGTTCCAAGACCATATTGTTCCTTTGGCGACCCCCATGGTTGTACCAATGTATTCAGTGGGTGTTGTGGGCACTTAGCAATTCACAGGATCAATCTCTTAGATGAAGACCAAGTCATTTATTTTCACTTTATGATTTGAACAGGATTTGCCCTCAACCTTTGGGTTGAAAGATTAGTGCATTAACCCTTTACATATTGTTTAAGTCTTTGCAGAAATTTCTCACTATTGTTTAATGCCAGTTAGCTCCACTTGTGGTAGCAGTGTTGGAAACCCTAGTGTACCATGGTCTGTGACAGAGAGGGCAACTTCCTGCCATATCTTTGGGAGACCTTATTGAATTATGAATCTTTGGGGTCCATTGTATTAAATGAATGATTTATGTGTGATTCTGTTCTGCTTTATGGAGGAGGGCTGCCATAGCTCCTTCAGGAACCTAAAATTGTGGGTGGTGACTATGGCAAATCACTCCGATTGTAATACCCAATAGAGGTACTGGATAAATAGCCTGAGTTTAAACTGACTCAGGGCTCTTCTGCCTGATCCAGCAGATGGATTTTCTATTGGGGCGGGGGAGGGGACGACGCACTCTTGCAGAAGGCTTGGAAAGACTTTAGCCTGCTAGGGGCCCATAAGACTGATGGGTAACTTCTGGTGAGCTTTTTGCATGCATATTGGAATGTTTATTGGTTTTTTTTTTATTATGTGCTCTGCAGTGCTTTCATCTGAAGAATAAATGTTCTTACTTAGAAAGAGCAGTGTGGTAACTTGTAGCTGCTGGCAATAAAAGGTCATAGCCCTATGAGAGAAAGTACAGCATGGGCACTGGCCTTTTAGGCAGACTTGCTTGCTGCGATTATCACTGTATTGAACAGGGAGTTGTGCTATCTTAAAAACCCCGGTCAGGAGGATGTGAGACATGAGTCTCCACCCAGGAGAGGTGACACCTGGGAGCTGGAAACCTTTAAGTGGGTGACCTCAAGGGACCACAGAGGGGGAATATAGGAGTTGTTACCCTGAAATTGTGACAAGGTCAGTGGGTGCTGTAGAATAGTAAGCATCATGCCATCTAACACTGCTCAGAGTAGATGATATGGTGCTTAAAATTCAAGCAGCAGGTCTACCCTTGGGCTCTAGTAATTGCTGCCACTAGTGCAGCTGAATGGTGTTAGTAACAGTGGAAATTTTTGCACGTTTCCTTAGTGTAGACAAGTTCTTACTCTTCAGACTGTAGCATGTCTCTTTAGAAGGAAAACAAAGACACTGGACACATGCTCAGTTTCAGTGAAAAAAGTTATTGCTCCCTAATGTTTGTGTATGTAAGTAAATTGCTGAAGCGAAAACTCTTTATAAGTATTGCTTATTCCTTCCTATTGGGTACATTATATTTTCTTAGGAATTTGAGTACTTCTGGAGATTGTACATGAAGGATCTCAAGGCAGTTTCCAAGCTGGGATGGTTCATTTCTGGCAAAAGCCTCTTTTGTTTTATTGGGACGTGACTACAGAATTCCTGCTACTGCTGAACTCTGCAATTAGATTAGAATGATTTTCAGTCTTTTTGGCCTTAGCTTGATTTGGGGAATGTCATGATACAGTCTGTGAAATGTAACAATCTGATCAATTATAAAGAAGAGCTCCTGGACCAAGGAGCATTCTTTCCGTTTTCCAGTTAACCCATTTATTGAGTGAAAGGCCATTTTCTAGGATGATCATTTTTGCTTAACTAATAGCACTTTTTTGGTAAATATAGTTGTAGAAAGTCTAAGTTCCAAACCCAATTTTTCACCAAATAGCTAGTTCATATTATTCAACCATCTGTGGGAAGAATTCTCTCTGGCCAAGTCATGTTTCCCTGTAGGGGAAAATCTGCAGGGGGGGTAAGAGAGAGAAACACGGTGAGGTTCCTCTAAAGGCACCCCCCCCACACACCAATTCTTTTGAGGGAGTGGATGAGCTGAATTCTCACACTGTTGATAAAGCACTATATGGACCCCTCTTGTGTGGTTTGGAGGCATGAGTCCCACTTCTGAAAACTTTCAGGACCCCCCCCTTTAAGGGGATGGGTGATTTTCCTCAGGTGAAAGCAGGGCCGTCCCTACTAATTATAGTGCCCTATGCAACCCGAGCACCTGCTCCCCCCACAACCCCTGAGGGTCTGGACTGCGCTCAAGGCTTGCGGGGCCGTGGAGGCAGGAGCTGTGGAGGGCCGCTTTGGGGGGACCCACAGGCCCAGAGTGGCTTGGGGGATTACCGGGGGGCCTGGTGCCAGCAGCAGGAAGCGGAATGACCCGGCCCCAGCTCGCTCCGCTCCCCCCGCCCCAGCCGTATCGCTCAGGGGAGGGGACTTGGGGGAAGGGGTCCCCCCCCACTCGCCGGCGGCAGGAAGCGGAGCGATACAGCAGGGAGCCAGCGGAGTGGAGCGTGGGGAGCCAGGGGAGTGGAGCAGGCTGAGGCTGGGTTGCTCTGCTTCCTGCCACCACTGGTGAGTGTGGTGCCAGGCCCCCCCGCTAATCCCCTGGGCCGTGTCTGTTGGTGGGGGAGGGGGCTTGGGAGAAGGGGTGGGAAATGGGGGCGGGAAGAGCGGGGCAGGGGCGGAGGGAGTTGTACCGGGCCCCGCACCCCACTAGGAACGCACAAGGGGGCCAGCTGGGGGATGGGGCTGGCTGCTGGCGCTGCCACATACGAAGCACGTATGTAGGGCACCATGAAATTTTGTACCCCAAATTTCGTGGTGCCCTGTGCAGCTGCGTATTCTGCGTATGTCTAAGGACGGCCCTGTGTGAAAGGGACTGTGGAGGAAAGTTAATATAGCTTTAGCTTTTCTATGGAATCCCCACAAGTTGCCAGAGGGGACAATGTATGTTCTACAGTTCCACCTCTGGGCTCCTACCCATGCTGGTATCCTGAGACCCTCAGATGAGCAAACATGTGTCTAGATTTGGAGTGGGTAGAAACCCTGCCCCAGAGATAGCTCATGCACCCCTTTCCTTGCAGCGTGGGCAGATCTATGTGTGAAGAGTCACTGCTGCCTTTGGTTCCATGGTGCATGATCTGGTGTGGTGTTTGTGCATTATTATTATTTTATTAGTTGAGTACCAACAGGGTGTGTAGTCCTTTGAGTTTCAGAGTGTAAAAGTTTTGGCTGGTATATCCTGATTAATAACTGTATTAACACCCCCAAAATGTTGAATATGTTTTTTGTTTTGTTTTTTAATAAAATATAAAAAAATTAAATGCCAATTTCCTATGATGGAAAAATCTTGCAAGTATATAACTAAATCAGTGTATTACACAAGCTTCTCCAGCATTAGGTATCTAAGACCCAGATCATCAAAAGTATTTAGGTTCTTAACATCACTGATTTCAGTGGGAGTTAAATGATGATTTAACCTTTGATGATCTGGCCTAAATGCTTATTAGTCTGACTTTAAAACTCTGGAGGAAATACGTGCAGTGAACACTTTCATTTTTCCTTTTGTGGATTCCTGAATATCCTGACTGTGTTGAATTTGTAGCTGCTATTATTCATTGCAGAGAAGTCTCTAGATGCTGTTGAATACAATTCAAGCCAGTGAGGATTTTCAGAATTATTTATGTCTGTACCAATAAATGTTTACTATTTATCATTTGAGTGGATGGAAGCTCTTTACCTCCAGATAGATTGCGGCTTGAAAGAGCCCAGTAGTGCAAACCTTACACACAGAGTAGCACTTCAATGAGTAGTCTCACGGAGATCAGCTAGTGAATAAGTGCTACTCAGTGTAAGGCTTACACAATCTGGCCATAAGTAATTAGAACACTTATTACATCACCTTTGTGCTACAGTAATTAGAACCACCCATTTCCTGTGAGTATTACATTATTTCCTGGTTTGCTGTTAAGAATTGTTGCACCTCAATAACCTGAGGCTGTTTGGCATGTGCAGTCTTGGGGATTTGTAAGTAAAGGTTCAGTTTAACAGCATACAGATTGAGCATGTCACTCAGCTGCCAGATGTCTTTTACTTTCATCTGTTTATAAGGAGTACCTGATTCATCTTAAATTTCTGTTTCCACTGGATAATAGATTTATTCTCTGTCAAATAGATAATAGGGAATAGATCTATCAAATTGATATTTGCCATTCTGAAATGCATGTAAATGCAACAAGGTTAATGAACCACCATACTTATTTCTTAAGGACATTTTTAAAGTCAAACAGTAACTTGAAGTCCAAGGGGGAGGTGCTATTCCTTTTATTATATTTTTACACTTGATTTCTTTTGGCAGGTTAAGACAGCAACTTTACATGAAATGGAAGACTGTCTGGGATTTTGTGAATTCTGATTTCCCAGTTATTTCATATCTAATCAATCACTGATGGAGGGAAATAAGCTTTTGTAGATGTCTCAGTATTTTTTTGTTAAAAAGACAGTGCTTTAAATAGTGTTTTTACTTATGCTCAACTTTATGTCAGATTTCAGGGGCATAGCTTTCCCCTCAGAAAGTCTATATGACCATTTCTATTATTGGCTTAGGTTAAATAGAGCCATATAACCCATGTTGATAAAGGCCAGCTCCTGCCCCACATTAAGGCCCCTTTGGCTATGTCTACACTGCAGCTGGGAGCGAGTCTCCCAGCCCAGGTAGACAGACTTACACTAGCAGGTGTAGCCATGTAGTAATTATAACAGTAATCATAAGAAAAGGGGTAAGGAGTTGGCAGCAGAAATGCAAGAGACTTATAAGAATAGCTTAAGCAGTGTGCATAAGTATAGGGCCTTATAGTCTGGCTAGGAATAGTGCTCAAAAAGTTAGCATAAGTAAGTAAATTAACAGTGACCTTAAGTCACAAGATGGCATAAGACTGTTTATTGTTTTGTAATAGTACCAAGTGGTGAAAGAAGGCAGTTTGTACCAGTTTTAGAGTAGTTTTGGAGAGAACATTGGCAGATACTTAACCAGAGGTAATCATAGTAATTCAATTGATGTACTGTATACATTAATGAGCTTTGCTTAATTAATTTACTAACCTATAGAACAAGGGCACCCTGAAATTATGAGGGTGAGGAAGTTAAGATATGGTAAAGGAGAGAAAAGCTATGCATACATATGCATGAGGACTATAAAACATCTGGTCTCAGGTACAGCCATTGGAGTTTTTCGTTGGGATGCCAGAGTCAGACCAGGATCTGTGTCTATCCTTGGGGAGACCATTAAAGGTTGAGTGAGTATAGACCTGTTCTGGTGCTGGCCAGCCTTAGAGGTGTACTACATCGCCATAGGCAATGAGTTATATGGGCCTGTGGTGCCCGTGCTCCAGCAATACTCAAGAATGTGGGCCCGGCTTCACCAATGTAGGGCTGCTGCAGGCCTCTCCCCCAGCCCCGGAGCTCCGTGCTCCTGGCGGGGAGGGAGGGAGCCCCGCCCCTAGAGCTCATTGCTGCCGGTGGGGAGAGGGCTGGGGGGAGTCCTCTGGCCCCAGCCCTGGGGCAGCCTCCCTGCACCCCAAACTCCTCATCCCTGGCCCCAACCCAGAGCCTGCACCCCCAGCCAGAGCCCTCACCCCCTGCATCCCAACCCTCTGCCCCAGCCCTGAGCCCCCCTCCTGTACCCTGAACTCCTCATCCCCGGCCCCACCCCACAGCCCTCACCCCCGCATCCCAACCCTCTGCCCTTGCCCTGTGCCCACTCCCACTCCCCAAACCCTCATCCCCAGCACCACCCCAGAGCCCTCACCCCCAGCCAGAGCCCTCATCCCCCCCCACCCCAACTCTCTGCCCTACGCTGAGCCCCCTCCCACACTCCGAACCCCTCAGCCTCACCCGATTAATTTTGTTATGTGCACCAATATCGAGGCGATTTGTCACACATCACCTCCATATTGGTGCACATAACAAGATTCATTCCGCACATGAGTGGGAAAAATTAGAGGGAACACTGCTGTATACTGTCTGAGTGCTTGAGGGAAAAAACATGCAACTTAAATTCGGCGGTCACTTTGGGGTCTGATCGTATTTAGCACAATACTTGATTATTTTGTACTCTTTAAAGTACAAAATACTATATAATTGGTCATATAAGCGTACAACAAAATATAATGTATTGAAGCAGGCGAGTACTGATTCTGAGTCTCCACTTTTAAATAGCCCTTGAAATCTTGTGGTGCAAAAGAAGGAGCTATATTTTGTTTTAATTTTAGAAAGTATTTCCTTTTGAGGGTTATTGATCCAAGAGTGCTTGGTTGTTTCTATATTCAAAAGAGCTGTGTCGTTATCATGTATAGACGGGAAGAATGTACTCAAACACAGTATGTCATACGTAAGGAGTAGTAATAAAGTTGATATTCTTAGTTAAATAAATTTTTTCTTATGATAGTGATATTGTGCAATATAGAGAAACTGTTAAACACTTATTGTTTCCAATCCATTATATCGGTTTACATGGCAGGTGTGGGGGGAGGGACTTGGACCCGTTCTGAGCAACACCAAAAATTATTCAAACCTGGTGCCCATGTACCTCGCTTTACTTGTCTGGATTGGTTTACTTATTGGACTAATTATTTTAATAATAATAATTTTACAGTGACAGATGGTCTTCCCTGTGTGTGAGTGTTGTTGTCCTGGCTGTGCCCCACAGGACTCCCAAAGCAGTAATTCTGATAATACTGGGCCTGATTTTAACCTACCAAATTTCAGAGTGTTCACTGGGGATTCTAAATCAATCACCTAATCAATAGATCAGGCAACACAGGGCTCGAGCTACCATAGTCAAAATAGCAATGTGGACATTCTGGCTCAGGCTCTCAAGCTTAGGGGGTCTTGAGACCCGGAGCTGGAATGTAAATGTTGCTATTTTTAGTGTGCTAGCTTGAGCCCTGCTAGCACAAGTCTGTCTACCCTGGCTGGGAGGCTCACTCCCAACTGCAATGAGGACATGCCCTGTGTGCCTTTCCAGGCATGTAAGGAACCGCCGGAAGCCATTGGTTGGTGTAGAAATAGCATAGCTAGAAGAAGTGGTAGCTATAGCATGCCATGTTCCAGTGATCCTGGCTATATCATGGCCCCTGGTGGCTGTTGCAGCTGGTAATAATTTAGAGCTGCTGTGAAGCTGCTCTAAATTATGCTTGGGTCAAAAATGGCCCCTTACTGATGCTATTTTATATTATGCCTAGAAAAAAGAACTTAGAATTGCATAAACAAGCTAAAAATCAGTGACTTTTTTTTCTGTTCCAGCTGCTCATCTGTCTTTAGATACACATGGAATAACCTACCTCTTGCTACTGATCTCTTACCCCTATGCATGCTGGAGCAGGCTGGACTACCAGCAATGCACATCTGCTTAAGGGTCATCAAAGATGGTCAAAATAGAATTGCAGAACTAGTAGAAGTTACTGCTAACGTTTGTATAGGGATCAGATGGAACGTGGGAATGCCTGTGAATCTGCTCATACAGCATAATTGCAGAGGCAATAGCAAGAATAGATGCCTATTCCACCAGACAAACCGTGGAGAAGCAGTCATGGATCCTTGATGTGCATGATGACTTGGTGAACAGGGCATGTAGGTATGGTTATCAGTTCATCAGGGTGCTGTGGGATGAAGCTCAACATATGACACTTTTTGCAAACTCTGTTCTATGAATTCCTTAGTCCTTGGTTCAGGATTCCTTTCTGGAAATTGAGCAGGCATATTGGCTGCCCTGCTCATGCCTCCTGATAGTAAGAGACCACTGTCTATGACTGAGAAAGTATATGAAGGTAAATGATGGTTTCCCTATGCTGTTCTCTAAATCTGCTAAACCTAGATGATAGGGTCATGGCTAAGCCCTTTCTACAGTAGCACTGCTTCCATTGCTACCACCAATGGAGCTACCTAAGCCAATGGGAGATTTTTCCCAGACAGTATATTGTTTGAGATTATTGACTTCAGAGGTAGTTTTGAGTGTGAAACGAATGCAGAATCAGATCTTTGGCTCCTATGAAGAAGAAATATTTATGAAACATTTCATTACAACAAATGATAGTACAGGACAGAAATCTTGAGAAAAGACCATCCAGTTATTATTGTCATAGCTGTGGTCCCTGGGAACTAAGAACGCAATGGTCTTGTTGGTCTAGATGTATAACATGATAATAGTACTGGTGTACTAAAGACAATTCTGCCTACATGCAGTGGAAGTATTATAGGATGCTGGTGAAAGGAAAATGTGTGAAGTGCAGCAAAATATAATGTATCTGCCACCTGTTCAACAATCATGACAGGGAAAGAATTCTACCTGCAGTGTAAAACAAAAGGAGCTTCATGGATGTGTTTCACAAGCTATTAACCTTTTCTGATTGGAGTCTTGCTGTGCAGAAAGAGAGGCAGGCATGCTGTTGTAAAGCTGGGTTTTGCTGCAGAAGACTATCATGAATGTGATTCAGTACCAGGGAAAACTGTATGATACTTGTAGTGATACTTTTTTTTGTGGTCTAGGACTACTTCAGGTATTCTGTTATGAAGGTGATGAGGAGATAATAGGGCTCAGGAGTGGCTGCAGACTAATTATTTGATTTGGGATCTGACACTGTCTGGAAAGTGGAAGATCCCATAAGTCTAGTGAAAGACTATGCCTCAAGGAGGTCCAGTCCCTCCCCATGCTCCCCAGTATTCAAGAGGATGCTTAAGCTGCATCATCTTTTGGTACGGTAAACACTGTTGCTATCCAACGCATCCTGCACGCTGTGCAGAGGGGACAGTGGGGGAGGATATGGTGATGCACAGCTCTGAGGATGCTTAGAAGGAGCCGGCATTGCAGGGCCTAGGGACAACAACTGCCCCTGGCTCCTTGCACCCTCCTTCCCACTCTTCTGGGCATCTGCACAAGTGTCTGGGCCTCTCCAAATTGAGGACTGACTTGCCATAAAGTCAATACATTCACAGATTTCCGCTCTCCCCCACCCCACCCCCAAATTGTGTGTGAATTTAGTACTGGTGTTGCCTGACTGCCCTGGAAAACAAAGTCTACTGACTGGCCACATTATGGGTGCAGTACAGGAAGTGGTGCACTGCCTCACTCATGTGCTTCAAGCCTGATATGGGGGCAAGAAGAGGGAACCAGCTTTAGAGGCAATGACAGTCACTCTCTGTGGTGGTGCTGGAAAACCAGGTTCCAGCTCTTGCTAAGGCTGTAGGCATCAGTTGAGCACTGACAAATTCATAGGAGGAAACCAGCCTAGCCCACCTGTATGTTAATATTGTTCAAGACAGGTGTTAGGCCTGTAAAGATGTGTTTAGACTCTATAAAATGCCTGTAAGTTGCTGCATGCATTAATCTTACTTGTAACATCTGTATCCCATGCTATCAGGAATATGTAAGTTTTTTGCTTTATAATTGAAAAAAGGCCTGCTCTGAACTTGTGAACCTAGGCAGCAAGAGTGGTTTCTCCACCCATCAAGAAGAACAATCAAGACTAAATGGGCCATTGTAGAACAAAAACTTTCTTGATTGCCCAGTCGACCCATGAAAAGTTACTAGCCCTTGCCCAATGGGTTTGAGCTCTGGGAGAAGGGCAAATAACCATTTCTTCTGGTGAGCATCTTTATCTCTTTGCTGTTTGAACTCTTATAGGGCTGGAGCTAGGAAACAATTGCAAAGATCCCCAGGGTCAACCTGAGTTAGTTCTAAAAGACATTCAGTGGACAGACTATTACATCTGTCACCTTTTGGAACATAAGAACATAAGAATGGCCATAGTGGGTCAAACTAAAGGTCCATCTAGCCCAGTATCCTGTCTTCCAATGGTGGCCAATGCCAGGTGCTTCAGAGGGAATGAACAGAACAGATAATCATCAAGTGATCCGTCCCACCGTCCACTCCCAGCTTCTGGCAAAGAGGTTATGGACACTCTCATGGTGTTGCATCCCTAACCATCCTGGCTAATAGCCATTGATGGACCTATCCTCCATGAACTTACCTAGTTCTTTTTTAAACCCTGTTATAGTTTTGGCCTTCACAACATCCCCTAGCAAAGAGTTCCACAGTTGACTGTGTTGTGTGAAGAAGTACTTCCTTTTGTTTGTGTTATATCTGCTGCCTATTAATTTCACAGGGTGACCCCTAGTTTTTGTGTTATGTGAAGGAGTAAATAACATTTTCTTAATCACTTTCTCCATAACAGCCAAGATTTTATAGACCTCTATCATATCCCTCCTTAGTCATCTCTTTTCCAAGCTGAAAAGTCCAGTCTTTTTAATCTCTCCTTACACGGAAGCTGTTCCATATCCCTAATAATTTTTGTTGCCCTTCTCTGTACCTTTTCCAATTCCAAAACATCTTTTTTGAGATGGGACGACCAGATCTGCATGCAGTATTCAACATGTGGGCATCCCATGGATTTACATAGAGGTATTATTATATTTTCTGCCTTATCTATCCCTTTCCTAATGGTTCCTAACATTGTTAGGTTTTTTTGACTGCTGCTGCACTTTGACTGACTGGTCTGAAATTCTACATGCTGCACATCTTCCTCAGGCTGAATTTTTTTGGAAAGTTTCAGCTAAAACAGTTTAGCCATTTCTGAGACAAAGGCTAGGGAAAAAATACATAGTTTTGCTAATGTTAAAAAATTCTTGGTGAACTTCTCTTTAAAAAACTCTATTCTGGGGCAAGGACTTGAAATTTGACAAGAGGCAGCCTTGGTGTCAGGCATGTGCCTTTTGCCATCCCAGTGAAAATCCACCCTCATTTAGCCAAGCCTCTGGAAAAACCCTTCACAGTTTGCACGTGCTCAGTAGAGACTTTAATTTAAGCAGCTAAAATCTCCTTAGATTCGGTACTCACTAAGCATGCTTGAACCTCTCTCAGCTCTTAGTGTGGACCAGACTCTCCCATGCTCTGTGACTTCCCTGTGGCAGCACAGAGGAAGTTGTATAATTCGAATACAGAGGGGTCAAAAAGATGGATTGGGGGGGAATGGATGGGGAGGGACTGGGACTAGGAATTTGAGGGTAGGGTGTTGGAAAGCCAGGACAAGGAGCCAAGTGGGGAAAACTGAGACTGGATGAGAAACCTGGGGAGGAAGACTAGGACTGGAAGCCAGTGTGGTGGTGGTGAGACAGAGAGAGAGGGGAGAGAGAAATCAGATGAGGAGCCAGGAAGTGAGAGGTTTAGACTGTTTGAGCAAGGAGATGGAGACAAGGAGTTGGGGCAGGAGAGTGGGAACTGGGATTGGCTGGGCAAGGAGATTGGGACTGGGATGAGAAGCAAGAGGAGTGGAGACTGGGACTGGGTAGGTAAAGAAAATGGGATTGGGAAAAGGAACTGTGAGTGGGCAAGGGAGACAGGACTAGGACTGGGAGAGACTGGAGGGGATAGTGTAGAAGGGGTCAAGTTTGTGAGAATGGGCAAAAGGGTCTGTGTTCACTAGAGCACACAGCCCTCCAGAGCCTGGAATAGAACCCAAGATTCCAGAGTGTCACCATTCCTCTGCTGTCACCAAATAACTATGAAATCCACTGGCAAAGTGTGTCCCATCCCCCTCTAGTGTGGGTCCACATAAAGGAAGAACCATAGACTATCACTCATCTGTCTTTGTTACCTGCTTCAACCTGTAAATAACTCTCATTTCTTTTTCCTAGTTAATAAATCCTTAGTTGACTATAGGATTGGGTATCAGTGTTGTCTTTGATGTGAGATCTAAGGTACAAATTGACCTGGGGTTAGGGTTGTAAACTTTCTAATTGCACAAAACCTGCCCCAAGGCCCTGCCCTGCCCCACCCCTTTTCCGAGGCCCCACCCCCACTCACTTCATCCCCCCTACATCCGTTGCTTGCTCTCCCCCACCCTCACTCACTTTCACCAGGCTGGGGCAGGGGGTTGGGGTACGGGGGATATGGGCTCTGGGTTGGGGGTGTGGGCTCTGGGTGGGACCAGAAATGAGGGGTTCAGGGTATGGGTGAGGGCTCCAGGCTGAGGGTTGGTGTGGGTATGTGTAGGGGTGAGAACTCTGGCTGGGAGTGTGGGCTCTGGGGTGGGGCTGGGGATGAGTGGTTTGAGGTGCAGGAGGGAGCTGGGACAGGGTGTTGGGGTGGAGTGCGGGTTCCGGGATGGAGTTTGGATGGTGGAGTGGACTCTGGGCTGGGGCAGGGGGTTGGGGTGCAGGATCCTGGCAGCGCTTACTTCTCGCACCCTCAGGCACTGCCCCCGCAGCTCCCATTGGTCGTGGTTCCCGGCCAATGGGCGCTGTGGAGCCAGCCCTCGGGGAAGGGGCAGCACGCGGAGCATGCATCTAGGGACTGCAGGGACCTGGCGGCCGATTCCAGGAGCCACGCAGAGCTAGGGCAGGCAGGGAGCCTCCTCTCCTCTTCTCTCCTCTCCTCATGAGACTATGGAATAATACCACAGCACAACTTATTACCGTAGCTAATTCCTGTTAATTTTCACATCAATTTGATATAGGATATGCTCAGACAATATCTTGACCTCTGCAATTTAAAGACAAAACAAATAGGATTTAAGATTCCATCCACTCGGTTTCTGTTGTGGAGTAGCTTAATATTCTTTCATATCTTCCAGAAGTTGTTGTGATGTTACCAAGGGTACAATCTGGACTGTTGGACAACTGTGTCCTCTCACTTCTCCAACCTGGGATGCCTTCTACACTACTTCGCTGTGAGAGCAACCACTCCTGGCCTGCTCACACACAGCCTTCAGCATGTAATTTACCTCCAGCTATACTGCAAGCCAGCCAGCCTGCCACCCTTGAATTATACTGCAGAGCAACACTAGCAAATTCCCAGCCCAAGACTTTTCCCCAGAAACTTGCAACATGTACTGCCCAGTACTCCTAGACAATACAAGCTCATATAAAGTGTCATTTCATTAATAGAAAATGATATGCACAGACCTTGTTATCTCAAATGGAGTTCCCCAAACACGCCAATCTAAACACACTGGCTTAGATAAAGCAAGTTTATTAACTACAGAAAGATAGATTTTAAGTGATTACAAGTAATGAGGCATAAAAGTCAGAATTTCTTTACAAGAACACAACTAATAGCTAACTTAACAAGCTAAAGTGAATTCAAAGCAAAGGATCTCTCTCATCACATGTTCTAGCAGTCTTACTGGATGAATCCTTCATCCAGGATCACTTCCCAGTTCAATGATGCTTCCTTTGTTTTTCAAGTGTCGTTGATGCTGTGAGTAGAGATGAAGGGAGAGATAATGTGTCCTCTGTTCTCACTTATAGTTATTTTCCCCTTTGAAAATCATTTACAGCTAAGGTTCAGGTGATAGCAATCTGTGGGATGGGAACTTCCAGCTGTTTCTTTGCCAACATGTAAATTTCTCGCTCACATCCTTTTTCCTGCCAAAGAATGGCTGCTTAACCAGATGATAGTCCATTTGATTATGCTGACACCTGGCTGAGGTGTTGGCTAGCCTTTTGTCTCTGGGGAACTGATTTGAAGCTGTTTCCCTGGACTTGGAACATTTCTTAGACAGTAGAATTTTATAACTTTCCATACACTGTTACAACTCATATTTTACTAGGACAATAATGTTCAGTGGATTATGAGCTTTCAAATGATACCTCACAAGGCATACTTTGTACCAAATTTATCATAGTCTTGTAAAAACGTGAACATAAGGGTACAGACTGTCACAGTTGTGTATGGCAGCTAGGCAACACTTTCCACCCAAAGAACCCAAGATCATAGGGATGATTTGGCTAGTTGTATCAGCCAGGTCTAATCACTGGATGCACTGTTTTTGTTCTCAAATACATTTGTTAGTCTGTAAGGTGCCACAAGTACTCCTGTTGTTTTTGCTGATACAGACTAACACGGCTGCTACTCTGAAACCTGTTTTTGTTCTGACTGGAAAGCCTTATGTTAAATTTTGCTCAGGCATAAACGACATCCCATGCAATCCCACTGAAGTCCTGTGACATTGCACAGAATATAGGTTGCTGAAGAATTTGCACCCTTGTCTTTGTCCCAGCTATATATCATATTTATAAAGGTGCCTGTTGTGTTCATATCTAAATATTATACCACTTCTGGTGCTTTGTACACATCTGCCATTGTCCTCACAAATATAAGAGTTTGTGTGTCTGGGTATAAGCAGGAGCGCCGCCAGCTTTTTTGCCGCCCTAGGTGTCGGAAGGTCCCACCCCCAAAATGCCACCCCCGACAGAGGCGGCGGAAGGTCCCGCCCCCAAAATACCGCCGACAAGCGGAGCAGCCGGCGCCCCCAAATGTTAGCGTGGTCGCCTAATGAGTTGCACCGGCCCTGTGTATAAGCATCATATATAACCTAATAAATATATTATACACAATTTTACATCTAAAATATAAAGTCCATCCTTACAAATTCTTGAAGAAAACTGGCAGACTCCTCACAAAGAGATTAGGTCAGTTTGTCCATCCCCTCTGTTCCCTGTAACATATTTGTCTTTGCCGAGGTCACAATCCATGCCATTCCATGAATCGGATAAGACATGGTACCAGTGAAGCAGACTGCCACCCTCTTCCACTTTCCTAGATCACCAGCTTGTCATGAGCATGACATGCAGGAGCATCAGCAGCCTGGGTAGTGGCAGACCCAGAGCCTTTCCTAAAGAGAGCCATCTAGTGCTGTAGCAGGCAGCACTATTACTAAGTGATCAAGTCAGCAGTTCACATACTAACACCATACTTGTCATTCCGTAATGCTCACCTTATTTCCTCCAGCTCCGCAGTAATTTATGCTCAGTCTCAGATACACACACAATAAAGACAAACAACTTAGACAAACAGTGGTTTTCCTGATTCATAGATTTAATGTCTTAATGGCCTTTCTGTACACAGTGTCAAACCTATTTTTAAAAGAGACTTTGTAATCCAAAACCCTACATGTGCTGGAGCACATAGTTCCTCTCACTACATTCTTCATTTTTCTAAAGACTACAGCACCTTGTAAGATGTATTTACAAAGCAAATCATTATACTAGTTTTTGCACCAAGAAACAAATGAACCTATTTTAGGCAAAGGCTCAGTGCTTCCTGAGGAGATAGCCAACTGGTGGCAGCGCTCTCTGAACTTATTAGTCTGTGTTGAAGTGTTGCAGGATCAGTTATAATTAACTGTCATTGTGTCATTTTTTTTCTCCCAAACACTCAGATTTAAAAAAGACTAGCTGCAAGTATGATTAAAATATTTCTATTCGTTTCCTACTTACAGAGCTTTCCAGCTTTTCTCCCCCCAGTCCCCTATGCATTTGTTCCCTGTACGCATATATAAACAAGAGTATTTCAAATAATAGCAAAATAGTAAGTTGCATAGTGTGTGAGATGACTAAGACAAAAATTCAATATTAAATAAATGCTTCCTTATCAAACCCTTCAGTTTTTGCATTCCGGGTATAATAGCCTATGGATACCAATTGTTGATTTATTAGTTTGTATTTCTTCAAGACATTTATTGCAGCCTCTAGATGTGTGTTCAAAAAATAATTAAAAGGAAAAATATGAATTCATCAATGAGCCAATGTTTCCAAATGAACCGATGTCAACTAAAACTAACCTAGAACTCTCCACAATTCAGGCTTCTCCTGGTTTGAAGTGAGAATAGACTTGTCTTGCAACCAGTAGCGGCGCCAGCTTTGCTGGCGCCCTAGGCGGCGGCAGGTCCCGCCCCCGAAATCCCGCCCCCAACAGCGGCGGCGGAAGGCCCCGCCCCCAAATTTCTACGGGCGGCGGGGGCGCAGGCGCCCCCAAAATAGCAGCGCCCTAGGCAACCGCCTAGGTCGCCTAATGGGAGCGCCGGCCCTGCTTGCAACATTGCTTTGAAGGTCAACAGAACCCAAGTTTGTCAATCAAAGGGGTGGGAAATGAATTCCAGAATCGCTGAGAATACTGTGTACAAAAATAAAAATTTGGAAAATCCTTTGTAGTATACATAAAACATGGGCTGTGGGCTTTGCCCCAGGGGAGAGTTTGCCATCTTTGTACAGTCTGGCACAAACGAATCTAGCATGGAAACAGTCAATGGCTGCTTTTTATAAAAGGAATGCAGGCCCAGGCCCATAAATGTAAATTATATTATTTTATGACCGCAAATAATCCTCTACATTAACCAGTTGTGTATTGGATTCTATCCAGCATCCAGAGTGGTAATTATGCATGTAAAGGATTTAATTTTTTTTCTTCCCCCATAGTAAAAGTTAATTTGCACGTTGATAACTTTATAATGTATAAAGTTCTAAAAGGGACTCTTCCTGCTGTAGGATCTTGCCTTTTTGCAAGTTTCCTAATATGAAGAAAAATCAGACCCACACCGCCTTAAACATTTTAGTTCTTAGCACCTCTCCCCAAAAAAGAGAAATTGGCTGAGGTCAGTAACTTTCAGAGTAAACAGTTTATTTACTTACATGTCTGCTATCCAAAAGGCTCTTTTGACTAATACAGTTTTTCCAGTACCCTAGATGTAATGGACAACAATTGTTACCCAATATGGTATGTGCAGATAATGAAGGGACCAGATGGAATAGGCTGCTTCTCTACAGGGTGATGTTGCAGCCACTATCTGATCCAGAACCACTGTTAATATTTTAGCTACATATCCTGTCTCTTTCCTACCTCTTAAGGAGCTCACTACCCAAGTGTATGTTGAAGCCAGCACTGCTACCAAATTATGGTTGGTGTCTTGATAAATCCCTCCATTACGTAGGATAATTGATTTCTGCCCCCCAAATAGGAATATTATTAAACTGAATATTTGTTAATCCCTGTTAAATCTGCCAGGGAGATATGACCCCTTGTGAAGCATGGATGAATGACTTCATCTCTTTCTTCTATCCCCCCCCTCTAATTATAAATAATGGCACTCATAGAGTCCCCTGTGAATGCACAGAACTGATACCGCAAAGGAGATGCAAGCTCCCAGTGCTGCACTTTGTTCATTAGCATTGATTTCTGAAGGGCCATCTCTAGGGGTGACAGGGTAGTTCCTTTTTTTTCTTTCTTTCTTTTTTTTTTCTTTTCTTCAAATTCTCATAATCCAAGCACAGAATAGACTATTAAAAATAACTTCTGACCATTGATAGAACTCTGGAACAAACAGATTCAAGACAGTTTTCAAAATCCACTTTTCCATGAAGTATTAAAGCCCCAATAACTACAGCTACCCTCTGCTTTTCTTGTTTGTAATATTTGCCTCCTTCTGTGCCTCTAGACTGTAAAGCTTTTGGGGTTGGGATTCATTATCTGTTTGGCTTTTTTTCTTACAGTTTACAGTGCCATGTATGTTGACTGCACTACTTAAATTAATATTATTGCAACAGAAAATGTATGGCATTTAGTATTTGAAAAATCTGCCATGTATTTGCAATTTCAGTATACTAACAGGATTCATATGGTCCAAATTTGTTCTCTTCTGTACATTTCCTTTAAAAAAAAAAAAAAAAAAGGGGCGAGGGAGTAAGACCAGCATTGGCAGAATACTGTAAAAACACCATCACCAACAAAAATCTACTACTGCTTACCAACAAATATAAATCTGATTAATGAATAACAGTAACTGACTTGGTTTGCTCTGATTTGTGGAGCCATCTTTAATTATTTGTGAATGTATGAATAAATGCTGGGTATTTGTGAAAATGTTCACATACCCCGAAAGTCCATCATTCTTCAGAATGAATAATTATTCTTACAAAAATGTGTACCAAAAATACTTACTTTCTTGTTTTGCATGTCATTGTTTCCTTGTATTAAAATTAGGCTTGTAAGGCTTATTGGTCAATATTGGTAAATGTTGATTTCACGTTGTACACACACGAACAGAAAAAAAATTTCTATTGATGATAATCAAAATTTACAGATAGGCAAAATAAGAAAATGCTGCTTGAGAACTTCTTAGAGTTTGATTTAAGGATATTTACTTTGTATATTTTGACATGTAGTTTTGACAATTTGTGTTTTAACAGTTATAAACCTTTAATGGTTTGGACATCTACTGTCATTAAATAATATTGTTTGACCCCCTCCATATTTCCCACAGTTGTGAAAATTTAAATTGATAAAAAATGGAAAAAATGCTTAAAATAAACATTGATGGTATCTGTTGAAATAAAAAAAAATTGAATTCTGCCATGTATAATTTAAAATGTTTTAGTCATCCATACAAGGAGCAGAAAAAGTACCATGGGTTATGTAACCAGTCCTGCAATATGAATAAAGACTAGCAAAAAAAGCTGAGATAAATAGGTCATACACAAGCCCTAGTCTTGAGAATTATTGGTTCAAACTATTCCGTGATTACTTGCAAACATTCAAAGAATAGGTGGATCAGTTTGTGAAAGATTTTCTAACAAAGAAGAGACTAAATTTGTAACTAATATAATTTGTAATGAATAGTTTGACCATCTTTAAGACAAATAATGGAAGGTTTTGTTTCCTAGATAATTTTGCACTTAATTTTTTACTACTTATGGAAAGGAAAAATCATACTTAGAGATGTGACTCTTAAATACAAGGTATTATATTCAAGTTTCCTTTCTCTCTCATGTTGCTTGAAACCCCATCCTTTTATTAGCTTGTAAAACAGCCCAGGATATAGCAGGCTGGCTGAGACCCCCAAAGGACAGGGCATCAGAAAAGGAAGGCTTCTCTGCCTATCTTGCTGAAGATAGATCTGTCTGTAGTAAGTGGCTTCGTGCCCAATTTCCTTGGAACTGGCTGTTGAAGTGTGAGTTGCCAAAATTTTGCACAATAGCAAGCTGCAATCTACGTAACACCTGGCCTACACAAACCAGGTCATTATGAACTTGATCCAAGCTGTCATTCAAGTGGCTTCGGTATTCCCATTTTAATCTGACCAAGTAATCCATAAAAGAGAATTATTTTAGCACTTCTAATACTCTCTTCCAGGTTCCACTCTCCTTTACTTGAGACAAGTAGATCTACAAGACCCATCTAACAAGATGAGCAGGAATGACAGGAAGATCATCCAATTCCTAGATGAGAAAACAATGAACTGGGTTGAAAGGTGGGAAGCTGATTAGATTTCTAAGATCCTCTCACTGTACAGTCTGTTTTTTATCTCCTCATTGTCTCTCTCTCTCTCTCTACTGAGGCTCTGCGATTCAAATTGACCAGTGCAGATATGCCTCCTTGTTTACTTCATGCCCTTCTTTTGGAAGATCTATTCCTCCAAAAGGCTTTGAGGAAATTTGAACTCTTGGGGGTTAGGAGCTGAGCCAAAATGTATGCTGGGGAAGGAATTGGCACTCAGTTGGAATTACCATCTCCCGTCCTGCATGCACCACTGCTCTTTGGTGGGCTTGCTTTACATCTAAGGCCCTGTCTCCACTGGGGATTTCAGCCATCGGTGGCCGGGCACCAGCATAGCTGCACTGGTGCAAACTCCTAATGTAGGTAGGCAAAGTTGATACAAGCAGCAACTTGCACCCCCTGCTTCAACTCAGGGTAAACTGCACTAGTGCAAACTGTACCTTTGCCTCACTATACACAGCATCAGTGCTGCTACACTGGGGGCTGGCAACCAGCCTAGCAGCTGGACTGGGAAATCTCCAGAATTGCTACTAGGTGAAATGAACTGCCTATGTACTCTAGTAGGCTTTTCTGTCCAGGGAACTTCTCAGGAAGATGTCTGAAAAACAGAAGGAAATATGTTTTCCCAAGTGGATAGGACATATGCTTAGAAGTCAGGAGGCCTGGGTTCTATTCCTGGCTCTGCTACGGATTGGGGTGGCCTTCAGCAAATCACTTCACTGTGCCTCTATCTCCCCTCCTACACTTTGTCTATCTTGTCTATTTAAATAGTAGGCTCTTCAGGGTCAGGACTCTCTTATTATGTGTTTGTACAGTGCCTAGTCACAATAGGGCACTGATCTCGGTTGGGGCCTCTAGGAACGATGGCAATATAAATAATAATGTCATCAAAGGGATTTTGTGATCCAGAGGGATGATTTAAAAGAAAAAACAACAACTAGAGACGAAATTCTTGGCTGACACAACTTTGTCCTTTAAAATGGTGTAGATTGTTGAATGGGAAATTGGGAAACATGTCTAGTGGACTAATTTTTGGTGCCTAACGAGGTCGTCCCTGGTGTACAGTCATATCACAAAGGTCATATATTAGACTCAAAGGGCCTGATTGTCATTCATTAATGCCAGCTTCATGCCACTGAAGTCAGTGGAATTATTCTTGATCCACACTGGTCGTAATTAGTTCACAGTATATGGAATATAAGGATGAACCATCAGCAACAATGCAGAAAAAAGAGCCATGAGAAATAGCTGAATACATGTTGGGATAATTTCATTATGTGTACAGTCATTTGGTACTTGGTTAATTGGATGTGAGCATTAAAATATCCTGATATAAGAAAAAGGATTATTGAGTATAGGTAGCTTTTTTGAAACATTCAAAAAGTATCAGTGAAGAATGAGAAGAATATTTCTTTTCTTTTCTTAAAAAGTGACAGACTTTGCTCAAAAATCAATATTCCCCCCTTATTTGAGAACTTCAGCCAGTTTGGAGTTCTCTTCTACTAATAATTCAACTCCTGAAAATACAGGGTAAAATTTTCAAAAGCATTTAAGTGACTTTGAAGTCAATATAATTTGTGCTCTTGAGCCATTTAAGTTTGACAAAGTTTGAGTTTTGAAAATCTCACCCATACGAGTCATCATGGAAGTGCCTTAAATATTGCATGATAAATACAATTATAATGCTGAAGAAAATACAATATTGTGCTTTTATTGTGCTAAATATAAAAAGTTCACTCAATATTGAGTTATTATTAAATATATAGTAAGACATTTACAAAGTTCAATAATCTAGTTAATTTATTTAAGCAAAAGGTAAGAGTTTACTTTATCATGGTCTACAAGTACCTACCTAGGAAAGAGATTCTGATAGTAGATGCCTCTTCTTGTGTCTAGCAGAAAAAGGCATAACAGGATCCAGCTGAAGGTAGACAATTCAGACTAGAAACAAGGCACAAATTGTTAACAGTGAGAGTAATTACCATTGCAACAAATTACCTACTGGTGTGATGGATTTTCCATCATTCAAAATCTGCAAATCAAGACAGGGTGTCTTTCTGAAAGATATGTTGTAGCTCGGAGAAAGAAGATGGGTGAGGTAATATATTTTATCCGACCAACTTCTGTTGATGAGCGAGACAAGCTTTTGAGTTTACAGAGCTCTTCTTCGGGTCACTGTAGTTCAATCAGAAGTTATGGGCTTGATGCAGAAATTTTCTGTGGATCTATGGACTGTGTTATGCCAAAGGTCAGACCAGATGAACATAATAGTCCCTCCTGGCTATAAAAAACTATGAATCTATGAAACTCTGGTAGCAGTAGTGGGAACTTTTAGAGAGAAAGCGCTAATATAGACATGCCCATAGAGAAGTAAAAGTCCTCAGTTGATTCAATGCATTTTAGTGGATTTTTCCTCTGTTTATAGTGAAGTTTCCATGCTAATCCCTTTAGAATGCAGCATTTATCACCTACCAGATAAGTGTTAAGTGCTGTGTTCCAAAGGGATTATCACCTACTTCCTCTTCTTGTACTTGGCTGAAGAGATAAAGTGAGTTGAGGAGAAGATGTCTCATAGGAAGAAGGCTTAGCAGGTTTCTTCTCTTGGTGCAGCTGCTCCTAATGCGGAGTGCAAGAGGAGCTGCTCCCTGTTGGAGTGAAGATATAATCAGACCTCTTCAGGGGTACTGCGTCAGCTATAGCAAGGGGTGCAAAGACAGTGCCTCTATTCCTTGGGCAAAAAGGAGGTCATTTGCCACTGAGTCCTTTCCCACTCTATCAAAATGGTTCCCTCACTCCCCGAAGCATCACTATAAAACATCTACTTAAATAAGGGCCAGATTCTGTTCTGACAGAGTACACTGCCATTTTCCTTAGCTTTTTCACTGTTGC
>QXTE01000045.1:4579205-4853097 GCA_003942145.1 Platysternon megacephalum
GGGCGAGGGAGTAAGACCAGCATTGGCAGAATACTGTAAAAACACCATCACCAACAAAAATCTACTACTGCTTACCAACAAATATAAATCTGATTAATGAATAACAGTAACTGACTTGGTTTGCTCTGATTTGTGGAGCCATCTTTAATTATTTGTGAATGTATGAATAAATGCTGGGTATTTGTGAAAATGTTCACATACCCCGAAAGTCCATCATTCTTCAGAATGAATAATTATTCTTACAAAAATGTGTACCAAAAATACTTACTTTCTTGTTTTGCATGTCATTGTTTCCTTGTATTAAAATTAGGCTTGTAAGGCTTATTGGTCAATATTGGTAAATGTTGATTTCACGTTGTACACACACGAACAGAAAAAAAATTTCTATTGATGATAATCAAAATTTACAGATAGGCAAAATAAGAAAATGCTGCTTGAGAACTTCTTAGAGTTTGATTTAAGGATATTTACTTTGTATATTTTGACATGTAGTTTTGACAATTTGTGTTTTAACAGTTATAAACCTTTAATGGTTTGGACATCTACTGTCATTAAATAATATTGTTTGACCCCCTCCATATTTCCCACAGTTGTGAAAATTTAAATTGATCAAAAATGGAAAAAATGCTTAAAATAAACATTGATGGTATCTGTTGAAATAAAAAAAAATTGAATTCTGCCATGTATAATTTAAAATGTTTTAGTCATCCATACAAGGAGCAGAAAAAGTACCATGGGTTATGTAACCAGTCCTGCAATATGAATAAAGACTAGCAAAAAAAGCTGAGATAAATAGGTCATACACAAGCCCTAGTCTTGAGAATTATTGGTTCAAACTATTCCGTGATTACTTGCAAACATTCAAAGAATAGGTGGATCAGTTTGTGAAAGATTTTCTAACAAAGAAGAGACTAAATTTGTAACTAATATAATTTGTAATGAATAGTTTGACCATCTTTAAGACAAATAATGGAAGGTTTTGTTTCCTAGATAATTTTGCACTTAATTTTTTACTACTTATGGAAAGGAAAAATCATACTTAGAGATGTGACTCTTAAATACAAGGTATTATATTCAAGTTTCCTTTCTCTCTCATGTTGCTTGAAACCCCATCCTTTTATTAGCTTGTAAAACAGCCCAGGATATAGCAGGCTGGCTGAGACCCCCAAAGGACAGGGCATCAGAAAAGGAAGGCTTCTCTGCCTATCTTGCTGAAGATAGATCTGTCTGTAGTAAGTGGCTTCGTGCCCAATTTCCTTGGAACTGGCTGTTGAAGTGTGAGTTGCCAAAATTTTGCACAATAGCAAGCTGCAATCTACATAACACCTGGCCTACACAAACCAGGTCATTATGAACTTGATCCAAGCTGTCATTCAAGTGGCTTCGGTATTCCCATTTTAATCTGACCAAGTAATCCATAAAAGAGAATTATTTTAGCACTTCTAATACTCTCTTCCAGGTTCCACTCTCCTTTACTTGAGACAAGTAGATCTACAAGACCCATCTAACAAGATGAGCAGGAATGACAGGAAGATCATCCAATTCCTAGATGAGAAAACAATGAACTGGGTTGAAAGGTGGGAAGCTGATTAGATTTCTAAGATCCTCTCACTGTACAGTCTGTTTTTTATCTCCTCATTGTCTCTCTCTCTTTCTCTACTGAGGCTCTGCGATTCAAATTGACCAGTGCAGATATGCCTCCTTGTTTACTTCATGCCCTTCTTTTGGAAGATCTATTCCTCCAAAAGGCTTTGAGGAAATTTGAACTCTTGGGGGGTTAGGAGCTGAGCCAAAATGTATGCTGGGGAAGGAATTGGCACTCAGTTGGAATTACCATCTCCCGTCCTGCATGCACCACTGCTCTTTGGTGGGCTTGCTTTACATCTAAGGCCCTGTCTCCACTGGGGATTTCAGCCATCGGTGGCCGGGCACCAGCATAGCTGCACTGGTGCAAACTCCTAATGTAGGTAGGCAAAGTTGATACAAGCAGCAACTTGCACCCCCTGCTTCAACTCAGGGTAAACTGCACTAGTGCAAACTGTACCTTTGCCTCACTATACACAGCATCAGTGCTGCTACACTGGGGGCTGGCAACCAGCCTAGCAGCTGGACTGGGAAATCTCCAGAATTGCTACTAGGTGAAATGAACTGCCTATGTACTCTAGTAGGCTTTTCTGTCCAGGGAACTTCTCAGGAAGATGTCTGAAAAACAGAAGGAAATATGTTTTCCCAAGTGGATAGGACATATGCTTAGAAGTCAGGAGGCCTGGGTTCTATTCCTGGCTCTGCTACGGATTGGGGTGGCCTTCAGCAAATCACTTCACTGTGCCTCTATCTCCCCTCCTACACTTTGTCTATCTTGTCTATTTAAATAGTAGGCTCTTCAGGGTCAGGACTCTCTTATTATGTGTTTGTACAGTGCCTAGTCACAATAGGGCACTGATCTCGGTTGGGGCCTCTAGGAACGACGGCAATATAAATAATAATGTCATCAAAGGGATTTTGTGATCCAGAGGGATGATTTAAAAGAAAAAACAACAACTAGAGACGAAATTCTTGGCTGACACAACTTTGTCCTTTAAAATGGTGTAGATTGTTGAATGGGAAATTGGGAAACATGTCTAGTGGACTAATTTTTGGTGCCTAACGAGGTCGTCCCTGGTGTACAGTCATATCACAAAGGTCATATATTAGACTCAAAGGGCCTGATTGTCATTCATTAATGCCAGCTTCATGCCACTGAAGTCAGTGGAATTATTCTTGATCCACACTGGTCGTAATTAGTTCACAGTATATGGAATATAAGGATGAACCATCAGCAACAATGCAGAAAAAAGAGCCATGAGAAATAGCTGAATACATGTTGGGATAATTTCATTATGTGTACAGTCATTTGGTACTTGGTTAATTGGATGTGAGCATTAAAATATCCTGATATAAGAAAAAGGATTATTGAGTATAGGTAGCTTTTTTGAAACATTCAAAAAGTATCAGTGAAGAATGAGAAGAATATTTCTTTTCTTTTCTTAAAAAGTGACAGACTTTGCTCAAAAATCAATATTCCCCCCTTATTTGAGAACTTCAGCCAGTTTGGAGTTCTCTTCTACTAATAATTCAACTCCTGAAAATACAGGGTAAAATTTTCAAAAGCATTTAAGTGACTTTGAAGTCAATATAATTTGTGCTCTTGAGCCATTTAAGTTTGACAAAGTTTGAGTTTTGAAAATCTCACCCATACGAGTCATCATGGAAGTGCCTTAAATATTGCATGATAAATACAATTATAATGCTGAAGAAAATACAATATTGTGCTTTTATTGTGCTAAATATAAAAAGTTCACTCAATATTGAGTTATTTATTGGGATTATTATTAAATATATAGTAAGAAATTTACAAAGTTCAATAATCTAGTTAATTTATTTAAGCAAAAGGTAAGAGTTTACTTTATCATGGTCTACAAGTACCTACCTAGGAAAGAGATTCTGATAGTAGATGCCTCTTCTTGTGTCTAGCAGAAAAAGGCATAACAGGATCCAGCTGAAGGTAGACAATTCAGACTAGAAACAAGGCACAAATTGTTAACAGTGAGAGTAATTACCATTGCAACAAATTACCTACTGGTGTGATGGATTTTCCATCATTCAAAATCTGCAAATCAAGACAGGGTGTCTTTCTGAAAGATATGTTGTAGCTCGGAGAAAGAAGATGGGGGAGGTAATATATTTTATCCGACTAACTTCTGTTGATGAGCGAGACAAGCTTTTGAGTTTACAGAGCTCTTCTTCAGGTCACTGTAGTTCAATCAGAAGTTATGGGCTTGATGCAGAAATTTTCTGTGGATCTATGGACTGTGTTATGCCAAAGGTCAGACCAGATGAACATAATAGTCCCTCCTGGCTATAAAAAACTATGAATCTATGAAACTCTGGTAGCAGTAGTGGGAACTTTTAGAGAGAAAGCGCTAATATAGACATGCCCATAGAGAAGTAAAAGTCCTCAGTTGATTCAATGCATTTTAGTGGATTTTTCCTCTGTTTATAGTGAAGTTTCCATGCTAATCCCTTTAGAATGCAGCATTTATCACCTACCAGATAAGTGTTAAGTGCTGTGTTCCAAAGGGATTATCACCTACTTCCTCTTCTTGTACTTGGCTGAAGAGATAAAGTGAGTTGAGGAGAAGATGTCTCATAGGAAGAAGGCTTAGCAGGTTTCTTCTCTTGGTGCAGCTGCTCCTAATGCGGAGTGCAAGAGGAGCTGCTCCCTGTTGGAGTGAAGATATAATCAGACCTCTTCAGGGGTACTGCGTCAGCTATAGCAAGGGGTGCAAAGACAGTGCCTCTATTCCTTGGGCAAAAAGGAGGTCATTTGCCACTGAGTCCTTTCCCACTCTATCAAAATGGTTCCCTCACTCCCCGAAGCATCACTATAAAACATCTACTTAAATAAGGGCCAGATTCTGTTCTGACAGAGTACACTGCCATTTTCCTTAGCTTTTTCACTGTTGCCCTAGCACCGGTAATAATAGTGCCTGCTTGCTAGGTAGAACTGCCATTGTGTTGTCTACGCCTCCCTACAATTACAAATGGTGACTTGAAGTGCAGGCTCCCACATTCCATGTAATTTCAGATCACTTGGCCCTTTGTAATTCAATCCTACTCACCTGTCTAACAACTGACTTGCACACTTTAGTTTTAATTTTGAGATTAAACAATGAGTACTGGGATGGCTATTTTCTTCTTCTTCTTCTTCTTCTTCAACAATGCTTAGCCGAATGGTTGGCCGTAGCAATCATTCACCATTTGGTCCATTCCTGTGTGGCCGCAAGGGCTTGACAGTCTGAGAGTCCAACACTGAAACAGACTTGATGAACCCATGTAATAGGGGTCTGCCTTTGGGCCGCCTCCACCCCTCAGTGTTCACTGGAACGTCTTGTGGCATTCTTGTGACATGTCCGAGAAGCGTAGGATGCCATCTGCGGACAACGGCCCCGGTAGCCTGTAGACCGGAGCGACCACAAACATCTGCATTACTAATAAAGTCATTCCACTTTATGCCCAATATACAACGTTGGCATTGTGTGTGGAAAGGCTCCAGCTTTGCCCAGTCTGAGCGGCATAGTGTCCAGGTTTCGCATCCATACAACAGTATGGAGAGGTTACAGCTTGAATAGATCCTGAACTTGGTTGTCGTACTGAGATAATGCTGACTCCCCCTTCCCCGAGTCCGACCTGTACCTCATTGTGGTGGAGGGGTGTAACATGTGAAGTAGGGGATTGCTTGTTTGAGCTATGCCATCAGCAATGAAGGCTTTTCCTAAATATCACCTTGGGCATTATGCGAGTTGGACAAGTTCAACGAGAACCGTGAAATGATGGCTAACACAGCGGGCAAAGATGCAGGGCAGCACCTAGCTACCTGAGGTGAAGGAAGTCACGGAGAAAGACTCAACATCTTGGGCCGCGTAGCGTGAAGCCAGTACTGGTAGACCAGGAAAAGGTTCATGTTACTGCATCTCCATCTCATCCCAGTGGGACAAGATATTCTTTGGGACAATCGTTCACTCTTGCTTTTGACCAACATGGCTATTTTGCAGATATGCTAAAAGAGTGTGGAAAGCTGCTTTATTTTTATTTTATTTTTTAAGTTACAAATTACTGACAGCATTTCCGTGGTTTGGTGCAAACGACTGGCTTTGGCCAAAATCTTTTCTATATGCTAGTCCCACTTCCGTTTCCTTGTTTTTATGCCACTTCTAAGAGAAGCCTTTACTTGTTCTAAATGCAGTTATTTCTTAAGTGTTGCTGTCACGAGATAAAAGGTACAACTTGCTCTTCCCCTGTGTGCATCCTGCACTGGGCACCCTGTGCTTCAGGGGTGGGTGCCAGGCAGACTTGCTGCTGCTGTAGAGGAGCAGAGGGAGTGGAAAACCAGCCAGTGGAAATGAGAGACCCTCTTGCCTCCAACTTTGCCCTCTGTGAAGTCTGAGCCTTCTGTCTTCCATCATTCTCCCCCACCTCTGCTGGGGGGAGTGAAGGGGGATGTTAGGTCTGAGCCCTTTAGCCCCCCCCGGCAGGGAAAGGGTCTGGGCTCTCTGGCCCCCACCTCTGTGCAGGGGATGGTGTGGGGGATATTAGTGACTTTCTCACCCCTGCAGTTGCACAAAGCGCGGCAGGTGTAGCGCTTCCACCAGGCACCTGAGGTCGGAGAACGGGGGCGAAGGATGCCCCCCCCCCCCGCCCCGGACAAGCCCAGGCTGCCGTGAGGAGCTGCTCTAATGATCAGGAAAGGGAGGGTAGGAGGGGGCTGGGGCTGGCTCGCCCCCTTGCCTCGGGGAGACACCTAGCAGCCAATAACGCTGCAGAGCTGTACAGCAGGTGGCGTTAGAAAGCGCTTGTTCCACCTCCAGAGCTTAACCCCTCTCGGCTGTTGCATGCATATACGCTGGGATGGGTGGTCCGCTGGTAAACCACCATCTTTCCTCCGCTCGGGGAAGCGCGCCGCTGCTCCCAGCCCCCGTGGCAGACTGAGGCAAGGCTGGTAAGTGCCCGTCCCTTAGCAGGGAGCAGCAGCCGCCTCGGCTTCTGTGCTTGCAGCCCGCACTCCTCTAGGAGCCAGCCGCCCCGTGCTGACTTTGCAGATCCTAAGAGGATGCTGATTTGGGGGCAGGCAGATTTGGGAGGCCAGTGTAAACGGTCACCTTAAACCTTGTCTGCATGCAGTTGTCAACTGCCCATTCCTTGGGATGCGCCTCGAGCCAGTGATTTAGGGACCTAGGCAGCAGCAGCTCGCAGAAGGGTTGAATCCCTCACACAACAACTGACTTTTCTCCCCCCTCCCCTCCCGCCCCGCTGGTTATTTTATGAAAAAACCTCAACAAACTCTGATCTTATTTCAGCCTAACCATGTTCTCAGATTGTTATGGAAACCTTTGCAGCCCAACACACCCTGTTCCGCACTGTAAACTTGAGACGGAATGGAACCGCTAGGGTGAAGAGCGCTTCAACCTGTTAAAAGACGAGAGAGTTAATTTCCTTCTCGGTGTGGTTGTTAATCTGCACTGCGATTGCCCCAAAGTCTCTGCATGCATTAAGACAAGGAAGAAATTCGCGGGGTTCTGTAATCTGCTAGACTGTAACATGGTCGATGCACTTCCTGGTTAAACTCGTTTTATAGTACGATCCTGTAATTGGCGTTCTTGTTTTACTAATATAAACTACTTGGAATCGGAGTTGAAACGCTTGCTGTGAAAGTGCCGCGTCTGTGGCATTAAACAAACGTTGCAAAAGTGTTTAAACGAAGCAGATTAAATCTGCAATTAAAATGTATATACTTTGTTTAAGAAATAGCTACCTCTCCTAGCAGAACTCTCTGCAGTAAATGTCCTGATTTTAAATACCCTGCGATCCTGTGTAAAATTGGGATTCAGCTACATATGTGAAATCAAAACAGCTGATTTTTTTTTTTTACTGTCTAGTTTCTGCACTGTCTTCAGTACTTTTTTTTCTTCTTCCTTCAAAGAGCTTTGGAATAGTATCAGTTGCTTTTCATTTCTTTTGAAATACACTCTCTGTAAAAATGGTTGGAAATAGTTCTTTATTGCTGCACTGGTCACTGTTCAACTGTAAACACCATTCTTGCATCACCAAAGCTAAAAGCATCTTTTGATTGGAAAAGTGAGGGATACTATCATGCAGTTCATAGCATCTATCCTGCTGCAGGCGATAAACTGTCTCTGGAGGAGCTCAAGTAGTATTTTTCAGAATTATACAGGTAGTCTCTGCCGTGTTTAAATATCCTGAATATGTTGTGTTAAATAATCATAGTACAGGATATGATAAAACATGTCCCCATTTTTTGTGGTTTTCTTTGTTCAAGCAGTAGCTGAATGTCAAAATGATAAATGTATCTTTCAGGCAGAGTGTCAAGGATGGTACAGGTTTGTTGGGTAACTAGAAGGCAGCTAATCTTCAGGGATATCCCTTTGTGTCCCCTGCTATATGGCTGTAATAGCTGTTTTAAAACTGTCTTAAAAAGATCCAAAAGTGCTATTAAATATGAAATTAATCAGGGCAAAACACAATAACATTTTTACCTGCATGTGGAGAAAAATGGGATTGGGGAGATACACTGTAAACTCAGCACTTGTTTAAAGGCTTTTAAAAGTAGCATAGCTTGTACTCGGTTGTCATTTTTGGTTTACATGCACCTCATCTCCTATGTCCAGTGCTAGATGGCTTATAAAAACATAACTTCTGAAGTTATACGCTGAATGTTAATAATGCAGCACATCCGTTTTGTCTTTTTTCTACATTAACACTTCAATTAGTGATTGAAACAATGGACTTTTATATGCTCCTTATTTCCTTCACCACTGGGTTCTCAGGTTTTGACTTAGCCATCTTCATATTTCAATTTACTCCATGTCTTACTACTCAGCAAAGGTCAAACCATGTAGAAACCTATTCTTTATCTGTGTTGGAGACAATAAAGAATGATGACCAGCAATAAACCTGTGATGACTGGTTTTCTTTCCCCTATCCCCCCACACTGGTATGGTGAGCTAACCATTTGTGGAGGGTGTTTTAAAAGGATGTTTGGTCATAAGCAATACTTATTGCCCATCGTCTTCAGTTGTCTCACATGATTTAAACCTTTATTGACATGAAACTAGCATTTTCAATATTTAATTTTTCTAATAAACAGAAAAACATTGTGTATCTTAAATAATATGAGATTTTTAATTTTATATTTCTGGGGAGTAAATTGTCTTTGAAGTTTGTGAAAGAGGCTGTGCAGAAGATGGAAGACAACTATTCATATTTTTATATCTGCTATGAGCGATAAAGGAGTGTGGGGAGGGGTAGGAGTGGGGCGGAGGGGAATTTATAAACCATGAGAGCTAGTACAGTGCATCTGATATACATGAATTTCAATCAAAGTATTTGAGAAAGGGGCCTGGTAATATTTTTTACAGTTTGCACAGGCTGTGCTTTTACAGGTGTCTGATGCTTCCACAAGTTAAGCGCTGAGGGAATAAAATCTTTTCAGAAGTTTGAACATAATGGGCGAACTTTTTAACATTTGAAAGCACTAAAATGCGGTGTAAGTAATACCTTGTCAAAGATGCGAAAGGTAACCTTATAACAACATTTACAAGGATCTTCAGAAATCATAATGCTTCTGAGATAGATAGATACAGTACAATGAACTTTTAAAAATTAGAGCTTTCAGACATGTATACTCTTTAACAAGTATATAAGCAATAAAGAGGTATTTTGATGCTTGAAAGAAACTTCTCAAAATGAGATAAAAATGTACAATTAATGCTAACTTACAGTACTAATTAATGGTAAAGAATTACACTCTTAGCTACATTATTAGTAATTATTTGCATTTCATTATCACCCAAAAGCCCTAATCATCACCAGGCCTCCATTGGTTACATGTAGGTGGTGTACAGCATTCACATTATATAACAAATACCAAAGAAAATATTTTCCAGTGGGGTACATGCCTAAAGAATGGAATTTTATACTTCCTAATGTTGCAATACTAGTCTAAATACAACGGTATCTCTTTGTTTGGGGCTCTTAAAAGAATCAGGCCCTGATCCTGCAATAATGTCTGTGTGTATGTTTGTCTGTGAGTTTAATCCTATGCACTGTGGGCAGTCTCATTCATTTCAATGGGACCCATCAAAGAGCATTAATTAAACGTCCACAAGTCTTTGCAGGATCAGGCACTTAGTAATTATGTGATCATTTAAAGTTCTTAAAATTCAAAAGCAGAGGAATTCTATACCCATATATTATCTTTTAAAAGTGCTAATGTGGGCTTTCAGTTAGCCTAGTGTTTACTATTATAACTTGTGTGAATATTAATACGAGGAGCCTGATCCTTCTCTAAGTCAATGCTAGTTTTGACATTTACTTCAATGGGGTTGGGGAAAGTGTACGGATTATCTGATTATTGTTTACAAGTAAGTGGCTCTTCTCACCAAAGACTATCTAAAAAGCCTTTCCTCAAAAGCTGACCAGAGATCTGTTTTTTTACTATGTTTCTGCGAGGAATATCTATCTTATCTATCTATCTATATTAATATTCTGTAATTTGGTCTGATTTTATTATGTGATTTAAAAAAACTTTTTGTAATCCTCTGAAGAAACTAAAATACAATAAACCTCATATTTAAGGGTTAAACCTATATATTTTGGTTTAACATGATCTTCTTTCAGTGATCATGTTTCAGTAGGTTGTAAATGGAAGACCAGACAGATGGTAGCTGCTGAGCTCCATATGTATGCACTAGGGGAAAGAGGTGATTTGTGGTCTGGGGTCATGTTACCTCCTACTTCATTACTTCTGGATGAGTAACGACATTCAGGAAAGCTCTCTACATGTTGTAGTGGCTGCTTTTTAAGTTGTGTCTCTGATGCTCAGGGAGTCTGAATTTAGGGATGGGATGTTTCTTCTTCGAGCTTTCTTAACTTCTTTGTATACACATGTATTGTTGACAAGTGCTCAAGAAACAGGACTTTTATAATACTGTATTGCTTGAAATTGGCAAACTTGTCTCAAAGTTTGAGTTTTCATGATTTTAGTAGTTACTTAGGCCTAGTCCATCCTAGAAAAGTTTTACCGTGGTTAGGGGATGTGACTTTTTACTGATATCATTATACCAGTATAAGTCCTAGGCCAGGTCTATACTACACACTTATTTTGGTATAACTAGGTCGCCCTGAGCGATGTAGTTATTCCAACTTTAACCCTCCGCCTCTCTCCATGTAGACAGCGCTATGTCGGCAGGAGAACTCCCACTGACATAGCTACCACCTCTCACGGAAGTGGAGTTATTACGCCGATGGGAGCGCTCTCTCCCATCAGCTTTGAGCATCTTCACCAGAAGCACGACAGTATCGCAGCTGCGCCAATGCAAGTTTGTAGTGTAGCCCTGCCCCCAGTGTGGATACAGTTATACTGGTATAGCTTATTTTGCTTCCTGAACCAAAATAAACTATATCAGTGTAAGCACTTTTATCCGAGTATAATTGCTTTCACACTTGGGGATGGGGCGGGGGGTGGCATGGGTGGCTGCTTTAACTATCCTAGTATAATTAAAGCAGCAAAACTTTCTAGTTTAAGGGTGTGTCTATGCTACTAGTGTAGTATAGACACTTACTACAGTGACAGAAGGTTTTTTCCATTATTGTAATAAATCTACCCCCTTGAGAGGAGGTATCTAGGTTAATGGAAGAATTCTTCTGTCGACCTAGCTGTGCCTACAGTGGGAGATACGTTGACCTAATTATATTGCACAGGGCATGAAATTTTTCACAGCCCTGAGCGATATAGCTAGGTCGACCTAAGTTTTAGGTGTAGACCAGGCCTAAATAAGCCTCTAGTGTGAAAGACATAGTGAGAGAAAAGAGGGGTGTAAGTCTCTGTTTTTTTTAAAACTAAAAATCCAAGAGTCTGGAAACCCCCATGTTCACGGCATAAACTAATTGGGGGAGGGTAGGAAGAAACTTCTATGCAGGCAGGTTTGTTCATAACTCCCTATTGCAGGGTTTCTTGCCCCATCTGGTGAAGCATTTGGTATACGTCAATATCAAAGACAGGATACTGTACAAGATGGGCCACTGGCCTGATCCACTATGACAATTCCTCTGTTCCTCTGTGTGTACAGATATGTATGTAAGATACCCTTGACCAAGGTACTGGAAATGAGGAAAAAGAGATAGGACAGTGTGAGGCTGTAAGCACATATAGAAACATAATTATAGTACAAAGAACATGAAAGCTATTAAAACTCAAGCACATACATCTTGACTAGGACGTATAGTAGGAAAAGAAGAGCAGGGGAAGGCAAGTAAAGGAGAAATGATCATGCAGAGATAAACAGTTTCCAAATAATGAACATTTTAAATTATTTAACTGTAGTAATGGGGGGATGGATAGAAGGAGATCTAAACAGAAAATGTGAAAAGGACTTCCAAAAAAGAAATAGTCTGAAAACAGTGACTATTGGGAAATACTAAAATGAATGAGATGGTCTGGATTCTAAAGCAGTGTAGCAATATTCTACTTCCACTCCGGCTTGGAATGAATAACTTTTTTTTTGTTAATAGGCAAGTAAAATATCAATTTTCATCATCAGTTGCAGCAGCATAATGGTAACAGTGAGTACATAGATTTTATCCATGGGATGGCTCATTTTCTGATCAGTTCAGCCTTTCAAAATAAAGAAACATCAAATCACATAATATCTGTAGAAATTAACTATAATTTTGGCAATTTCTGATCTATATTTCTTCAACAACAGGCAATAACTCAAACAGCTGTTGTTCTGTACCATATAAGGGAAGCACGCCGTCTTCTGTATGCTTCTGTTTTGTCAGATCATGGTGGGCAGAAGAAGCCATGATGTAGTCCCAGAAAACATGGCCAGTGGTTAATCTATATCTAGGAGTACTTAGGGTCTCTGCTTAGGCATCTGATAACTTTCGTGTTCTTTGTTTTGGCTGTGGTGCTCAGAACTGGTTTCCTAGCCATTTTCTTTTTACCAGAAATAGAGACCAGAATAGGAACTGAGATTTGCATTATGTGAGAGAAATAATTCCTGGGCACAGGAGTGCAGGAACAATTTGTATAGTGGGGGTGCTGAGAGCCATTGAACCAAGCTGTTAACCCTGTATATGATGGAAACCATTTCAAGCCAGGTGGTGCGGCAGCACTGTCAGCACCCCTGGTTCCAGCAGCTATGCCTGGGCATAACACATGATCTCATGTGACAACTACAGGCTCCAAACAGCTCCAGCAGTTCGGTACAGGTATAAATAGTAAACATAACTTATCCCTACCTATCATATCTTGTGTCACTGTTGCAACAAATTCCAGTGCATCTACCAATACTAAAAGGATATGTACTGCAACAATTTGCAGTTTATGTGGCAGCATTTTGTAGTGCGTGACTTACTTTCAGTGAAAAATAAATACCCTATGTTTTTTTGGTGTTGGGGGGGAGGGGATGTGGCAGGTTGACTGACATACTACCTAGGCTGTGGCCCACCTCAAAACCCCAGGCCTAGATTCCTTGCTTGCACTTTTTTTGTGTTGGTAATTGCCACTCAGTTGTGTGCTATGTCATAAAATATGCTGAAACAGATACAGAAAAAAGTATATTCCTAACCTATTTACTTATTCAATTTGTATTCAAATGATGATTTATAACATGACTGTTGCCCACAACATGGGCTGATTGTCTGATATGGTGAATAGTCATTAATTTATGGGATTAAAGCTCTACCTCTCTCTCTCTCTCTCTCTAATGGGCTGAAACCAGGGGTCACCCAATGAAATTAATGGGCAGCAGGTTTAAAACAAAACAAAAGGAAGTACTACTTCACACAGCGCACAGTGGACCTCATTGCCAGGGGATGTTGTGAAGGCCAAAACTATAACTGGATTAAAAAAAGAATTAGATATATTCATGGAGGAAGGTCCATCAATGTCTCTTAGACAAGATGGTCAGGGATGTAACCCCATGCTCTGGGTGTCTGTAAGCTTCTGACCGACAGATGCTCGGACAGGATGACGGGGATGGATCGCATGATGATTGCCTTTTCATTCCTTTTGAAGTACCTGGCATTGGTCACTGTCGGAAGACCATTGGTCTGACCCAGTATGACCATTCTTATGTTCTTATTAAACCAAAACTCAATTTCCAAGCACTTCTGAATTTCAACATACCTTTATATTTTCTTGGAGAATAAATTTATCCAGGAGTCTAAGTGCCATATACTCTATATTTTCTGGAATAACACAGACAAGCCTACTCAGAGGCATTCAAGAAGCAGAACTTCTAGGGTTAAACCTTTGGGAACTGGGTACAGGAATAAGTACAAGTTCCCAGAATGATAAATATCTGAATTTGGCTTAAACTTTATTATCAGCCCAAGTTACTTTATTGGGCAAATTCAGACATGCTATACAACCTGCACTCATGTGGCCCTATGGATCTGAGGGAGGAGTTTGCAAACACTATACATGTATTGGTTGTTGTGTGTATATGTGAAAGAGTAGCTTGTCATTTTAAGACATTGTTTGTTCGATGATGTTTTTTCCTGCTTCCTTAACCTTGTCTGTGTTACTTTTCTAAGTATAATGCACTTACACTCCTGATATGTTATTTTCAAACAGAATCATATAAAACTTGCATTAAAACTTGTCAATTTTTGGTCAAACTGTGTCTCAATTTCACTATCCTGAGCACAGGTATATTTAATTGTATCCGCTTGGAGTAAAGGTTTAGTGCAGAAATTACTGCAGGCTCTTCGAATACTTAAATTATTTGACTTTTTGGTGCTAAGCAATTTGGACTTTCAGATCCAAATTGAGCCCTAAGTGTTTGGACAGTGTACTGAAACGATCAAGCAAAAAAAGTGTAATTGGACAATGGTTGCTCCTTGGTCTAATTTGGCTGAAGAATAAACAAATGTAGAGAGACTTTAAAATGTCTACAGGTAGCAGTAAGATAAATGTTTGGTTCATAGAAAAGAAAACAGCTTATGTGTTTAAAATAGCAGAAACTTAAGGGAGGTGTAGAAAGACGATGAACATTTGGTATGTGAATAAAAAGAGAGAGATGCATGAGTGAGAAATGGAAAGGTGGTGGTAACTCAGAACTAAGATGAGATGTGACAAGGAAGAGTTCTGGTGAATGAAAACAGAGGAAAGAGAGGAGGCAAACAAGGAAGCTGATAGCAAAAAACTGGGACTGTAAATGTGTTCAGAAAGATCACTGGATTGAAACCATGGAATGACAAAGATGGAAGAAAAGGCATGAAAAAATACACGATGCAGCTCTGGTTTTAGTGATCTGCAACAGAGAGAAAAAGATTGGGGAGGGGGAGGGGGGATGGAGAAGAGCAGTTTATGCCACTCAGATCATGACTTGAGTCAAAGCTAGAAAGAAGAGGAAGAGAAACTTTAAAGAGCAAACAAACAAGATGGAGAGAGAAATGGCCCAACAGAAAGTATAAGAAACAAATAAAACACAGCCAGTTTTATGCACTATACCATTGATGTGCTAAATACATCAGTCCAAATCTTTCTGATGCATCTGCTTACATCAGGTCTAATTTTGGCAAGAAATGTGGAAAAACAAAACAACAACTAAAAACAAACTAAAGAGGATCCCTTAAATACATCCATGGTCAACCTGATGGCCCCTTCCCCAAGTGACACTACTCCAGCAGAGATCGGAGTAGCTTTCCACCAGGGCGATGTTCTTGAAAGATTCTCAATTCTGGAACTTTCTTTCCCCCTGAATCCAAAACAGCCTGAATTTGTTAAGCTTCCAGGCATGCTGCAAAGGTCATCCTTTTTGTCTCAGATGTTGAGGGTGAAAGAAGATTGATGGGCTGAGGCGATGGCATTTGATTGTTGTTTGGGAGGGAGGTGAGGGATCTAATCAATGTGGTTAAGCCAATGAGTTTGTTTGTTGGGATATCTGGCACCTCTAGAAGTCGGAATATTAATTACTTTAATTTTTATATTCAAAAATCAAAAGGAAGATGCTTGTATTTGGGAGTTTGTCTGAAGATGATGATGTGCATTTTGTTTAATTAAAACTGCCTCAAACACCAAGATAGACATTTTTTAAAATTTAAATTATAATGAATAAACTTGTATTAAGTTAGTGACTAGACAGTGTACATTCTGAGATGTAGGAAGGCAGGGGAACTGGGAGAGGGAAGGCAGGTGGTAGAAATACAGGAGAGCTCAAGAGGTTTAGTTAGGTAAGCTGTGGCTGTGCATCTAAAATTCTTTTGGGCATAACCAAGGTGAACTTCTTAGCCCTATTGCCTCACTAATAATGATAGTAATAATCTTTCTCTGTAAAGGAGGATAAGGGAGTGCAGTAAGGGATGTAAGACCCTATTTATAAAGCTGCTAAAAGTGCTTTGGAAGGTATTTGCCAGAATAGTTTTAGATGCTGGTGCAGCTAGATGGAAAGGTTCAGTAAGGTTGGCTGTGTTTCAAAAGGTGTGGATGTTGAGTCAAGCCCTGCAGAGATGAATTTGAGAGAGTGTTTTGCAAATCAAGATTTGAAAATGAAGATACAACTAATTTTCCAACGAAAGAGATGACTGCATATTCATGGTTAGAATTGATACGGATCTGTCTTTATGGGGATTTGCATACCTGCTGTTCTCTGCTACACTTGCAAAGTAAAATCAGAATAATCCTGCTGGGACCAATAGCTTAAGGTCAGAAACTTTCAATAACGACTTTAATTCTTCTTCCCTCTAAAGGAAAAAAGGATCAAAACACTAAAGGACTCAACTAAGTGTAACAGAGAAAGTAATATTAATGACCAGTAAACAATAACAGAACAATTGACCTAACAGCCATATCTGAAATGCTTCACTTGCCAAATTGTCCATTACTTTCTACTCTAAACAAGGTGAGCATGTTAATCACTTGCTTTGTTTTGTGACTCAGGTACCTTAAGTACTATGGCTATGCCCAAGAACACCTCCTTTATCTAATGGTGGATGATCATGCTTTTGCTGTGATATTTTCTAGGGTTTGGATCTTGCATGTTCACACACCAGACACTGCCCTGGGCCCTCCCTCTGCATTTTAAATAGCATCTGAAGAGCACATTATTTTCCCCCCAGAAGCATTCAATTTTAATCATATTACCCTATATTAGAACCCGTTTGTGACAATCAGTGTCCAGACACCCGAGAGGAGAACAGAAGGTTCAACCCCCCAAAATGAGCAGTTGAATAAGCTGATTGCATGCTGTGCTGTTGTACTATAAAAGTATATTAGTAAGATCTTTTGTGGAAGCTTGTAATATTCTGAACTTGATGGTCATTATTATATATGTATACCAACTGTGGTTATGAATTTATGCATATAGAAAATTGTGTTCATAATCTATAATACAACTTCAACTAGAACTTCACAGCAAGAAGGGGCCCCTGCCTAGCCAGGTGTTTACAGAAAACCAGCTCCAAGTAACCATCCATAGTCTGGCCCAGTAAAAGGGCCATTAGAGTTAATGGGACGATTGAGACATCCTGGCTTTCAAGTCAAGAGGGAATTTCCCCCACTCTGAATAACCATGAGTTACATGCCAGGAAAGGGCAGGGGGAAAGGAAAGTCTTTTTAAAAAGGAGGCTTGCAACTCAGGTTTTCATCCAGAAGCCGAGGGACAGCCTCTCGTCAGGAAGATGTCTGTGAACGCAGGAAAACTGTTCAAAGGCAAAAGGTAACTTGTATTAGACAAGGGATTTTATCTAATATGGAAGTGTAATGCCTGAGGTTGTGTCTTTGTTTGCTTTCTGTGTAACTTGTATATGTTTGCCTTCCCTTACTATTTCATTTTTGAATCTGTGGTTTTTCTATTAAATAAACTTTTGGTTTATTTTTATCCCAAGCAGGTCTCTGGTGTGCAAACTGCATGGAGTGTGCGTGCGCCAAAGGGAGCTGATAACTGGAGGGCTGATTTCACACATGTGGGGGTGACAAACCAGAGGGGAATGGTTTGAGTGTCTGGCCCTTAAGAGCTCGGGGAGGATGGAGTTGGGGAGATTTAGGACTGGAAGGACTGTTGATGTCACCTTGCAAGGAGTAACTAGTTTCTACTTTGTTGCTGAGTTCCCATTACTTTAGATTATTCTGAGAGATGAAAAAATACACATGCTTATTGAGCTAATGCTACATATGCTGTCCCCAGTGGAACGTGTCATTTAAGTGGATGGTGGCATTAATGAGGCTAATACTGTAAGAAATTTGAATTTTTTCAGAACTACATATATAAAACTATAGTTCCATATAATTACTGTAAACCTGACTCTGCAATCCTTGCTCACACAAGGTAGTCAGTAGGACTGTTTGCATGAGCAATGGTTGCAGAACTGGCCTGGAATGTTTAGCAGATAGTCATGGGTGGCTGGTATCATAGGCTGGAGGAGGCTGTGCCTCCCCAAACAGCCAGGCATGGCCCTTCCCATGCTCCACCGCCAGACCCCCTCCTGCCATTTCCCCTGTGCATCGTGGCCCTGGCTAGGGCTGGGGCTGGGGCCACGCCGCCCTCCTGGCGCTCCGGGGCTGGAAGGGCTGGGGCCGTGCCACCTGCCCTCCTGGCGCTCTGGGGCTGGGGTGGGAGCCAGCAGCCGCAGGGGGTTCAGCCTCCTCTCAGCTGGTGGTTCACGCGCCACCCATGCAGATAGTAGGACTCTATAAAATAAAGGTACTTTGCTTTAATGCCCTTGTTGCAGAAAATACTTCTAAGCTGTGTGCACTAAGTCCCATAGTTAAGGTTGCTCAAGAGTTTTCATTCTAAAGGCAATTTGTGAATGTTTATAACTTTGCCAAACTTTTACCTTTTCTCATGCCAGGAGACATTTTTTTCTTTTTTTTAATTTAAGCAAAAAATGAGTTGGCCTACTGTGGTAGTGAAGTGAGTGGAGAAAATACACACTTCTGCAATCATGGGTATTTACTGAAACTCTTTTTAAATTGCTTTAGTTCCTTGATAGTGTTGCCACCCCAACAATAGCACATGGCAGAAATGTGAAATTTGGCTCTCAGGTCTCAGATTTTCCTTTCACTGGTCTGGTGAAAATAATGTTGATTTGGCTGAGTTATAACTGTTCAGAAAAATGAACTCCAATATGTGCAGCTTTTTGTTAAATTAATGATTTACGATTGTTCCACTTGTAATGCTTAGGTAAGCTGATGGAAATATCTCTGTATGTACTATGGGCATTCCGCTTACATGGACATTATTTGTAATGCGTAAGTGATTGTGGAATATGATTTTGGGAGGGTGTGAATGGAACAAGACAGGTTTGTGAAAGAGCCCTGTCTCATGCTGTATGATATATAATGCTGTGTATAGAATAGTTCCTGCCCCATTACATACTATGTGGACAGGACAATGTCTTCTATTTCTGCCTGGCAAATAATTGCATATGATAGAATTTCTTTAGTTTTTCATTTTTGTTAAATAAATAAATAAAAACAACAAAAGAATCTTAGGAAATTCCATAACAAAATTACATGAAGAGAATGCTAAGGGTGGAAAGCAAAGCACTCAAGTCAGAAAACACCTGAGTTGAGGTTGCCCAGTTAATCTTGGCTCTGGCCTTTGCACATATGTCTTAATTACATGGCATACTGTTCTCCCCTGCCACAAGATCCCTGCTCAATCCGTGTGATGGTTAGATGTGAGACAGGCTTGTGTGGCAAATACAGCTGAGGTCTGGAGTGCCTTGTTGTGAGGTTTGAATGGTATGAGTGTCTGAGGCATGGGGTTACACACTAAATGAGGAAGATGAAAACATATATGTAAAGAAAAGCACTTCAAAGTCAGGAAATGCCAAAATTAAGGCAGCTCATGCAATCTTATTTCTGCCCCTCTGTGCCTATGCACTACAATAGTGTCTTTAATTATATGATCATATACTGCTCTTCCACAGGCCACTGCTTCATTCAGGCTCTAATCCAGCAAAGCACTTAAGCATGCACACAACTTTAAGCCTGGGAGTGGTCATATTGAAGCGAATGGAACTATTTTGTGTGATTTTTAAAGTTAAGCACATGCTTGTTGGGCTAGCTCAAGGCCTCTATGTTTAGGGCAGACAGGACTTTGTGTAATACAGCTATTCAATACTTAATGTTCTTGGTGTAGATTTTATATGGATTTTTGTATTTTAAAAAAATCTACAGTTACATATTGTAGAAAACATGAGCATTTACATTTTAAATTAAATTTTCAATGGTCTCAGCTGCCCATTCAGTTACAGTGGGTGGGGACTGATACAGAGGCAGGCAAGGTATATAGGCTTGTGTCCCAAATTGGGCTGAAGGGAGGCGCTTATCTTGGCTTAGCGATCTATGAACAGGAATGAGTCAAGTGGCACCAAAGTAATTTCTCGCGGGAGTAGAGCTAGGTGCCTGTCTCACGCCACACAAAATGGCTGCCACCAGAGGAGAAGGTGGACCCACTTTATAACTCTTAGCCCAGAGGTTAGAGCATTAACCTGAGATGTGGGAGACCGAGGTTTAATTCTCCTTTCTGCTGGAGGAGGAGAAAGGATTTGAATAGGGGTCTCCTGCTTCTCAGAAGAGTTATTCTCATTCTCTCTGGCCCAATCGCTGTCCACTGTGAATAACATTGACCTTAGTCATTGGGCCAGAAGGGGGATGACTCTGTAGGCCAGTGGTTAGGGCATTTACAAGGGAGGTGGGAGACCCAGTGTCTAGTCCTCCTTTTCCAATTGCTCTTTCATTATTTAATCTACAGTGGAACAACTTCACCAGGAGAGATTGAAAGGACCCTTTCGCAGAATATCTCATAGTTCAGTGGTTAGAGCAATTCCCTGGCAGGTGGGAGACCCCTGTTCAAATTCCTTCCCCACCCAACACCAGTGGGAATTGAACCTGGTTCTCCCACATCCCAGGCAAGTACTCTAATCATTGGGCTAAAAGTTATAAGGGGTGGCAGCAGCAGCAATAGTACCACCACCTCCTCCATTCAGAGTTTGAATGGGACCTGATCATGTAGGTGCTCTGTGAGCACACCTACTAATTTGGCCTGCATGCGAAATAGATATTTGTCTGCCTGCCTTCCCCTGATCGATGGATCACTCTGGGGTAGATAGGCTTCCAGACAGCTGGAGTGAGGCAGCAGTGTGCATGCCCGGAGGTGCTAAGGGAGCTTTTACCTTTCAAACTTAGGTGACAAGTGAGTTGAGGCATCTTCAGGGTTTGGTGGGAGTTTTGTGGATCGCAGTGGAGCCTAAAATTGGGATTTATGCACCTAAACCTGACATTTATGTGGCTAAATCTGGGTTTAGGTGCCTAACTACTTTTATTATCCTTGTAACAAAACTCCGTGACCTGTCTGTTTTTTTTCTACTTTTTAAAAAAATAACAGAAGCATAAATGTCAAATCTCTTTAAAGTCTGAGCATGTCTTTTTAGATTTTAAGTTTAGCTTAAAACTTGACTAAAGTCTGCCTTCTAATTATACTTGATTAGTGTTCTAGGCATTAGTTTTCTCAAGGTACTTTTGAGTATAAAACTCTAAATGGTAGAATTTTTTTGTATTCTCATCAACAGATAAATGATTAATGGTACCTTTGCTGCCTTCTGGATCACCTTGTGAGAGGTCTCCTTCATCAATCTGTCAAGGGGATTGGATGGCAGTTTCACCCTAATTAGGGTCCCCAGTTGGGGATGTGCTGTTTAACAGATTACTTGTAGCTGAAGTGTAGTCATCACAGATGTAGTTAACCATATAGGTGTTTGACACTGTGTTGCAGTAATGAGATTTTCTTTTTAGGAAAAAAATCAGGTTAATATAAACAGTACAAAAGACACCAAATGTTTACTTGAAATTAAGCCTGTAAATTTAAAGGCTTACTAACAACAATGCTGTTTTTCTAATCTTTCACCTTATTTCCTTTCTTTTCTTGTGCTTTTACAGGCAAGACAACATTGCTATCCAGAAATTATATTTCCAATAAAACATTAAGGTATTCTCTAGGGCAAAACAAAAGTAATCAAGAAGGTGCTTTTACGGATGATAGGTTTTAGCATTGAGCAGTCTACCCAGATTTGAGCACATTCTTTCTACTTGGTGAGTTGTTATCATTGACCTGGTTATTGGCTCTGCTTGCATTGCAGTATCACTAGGAAAGCAGTGCAGATTCCATGTAGAGTTTGGAGAACTTAATTGTTCACTTAAACAACTTTCCCACCCAAACAAATCTGGATCTACTGATAAAGGCTAACTTGTTTAAGGAATAGCATAATGTATAGGAGCAGGCTCTGAACTCAGCATCCTGTCTGATATAAAAGCCAGGTACTCATGGTGGTATTTAACAGGGAGGGAGTTGGGACGGGCTGTGGAAAGATTTTGCAGGTGGATTGAATTTTGCACTGCCCTTGCATATGGGGTGTGTTGTAGCAATCAATATTGCCAAACCTGAGGCGGTAATAAGAACATGGGCTGGCATGTAGTGTGGTTTTTTGTTTGTTTTTTTTAAACATTTTAGCTTCTGGGTTTTTCTTGTTCCTTGTTTTTAATTTTAGTTTGTTTTATTTCTAGCATTTGTTTCAAAAGAAACTTTGGGAGTCGTGCATTTGAATGGTGAGCAGAGTCAAGGTCTGCCATGTGGCTCTGAGAGGAGAATTTTGTCCAAAATTTGTAGCTGTGTTTGCACAGGGATTTTTGGTCTCTTTTTAATGTCCTGAAAGTGTTCCTAGTGCTGCTATGCAGAGCTTAACATTTCCTGCACTACTGCTAGTAATGCTCTGGTGTGAGAGAACCAAGAAATCTCCAGGATGATGTCTCTTGGGAATGAAGATCTGAAATCTTCCAGGTGATCCTAATTCATTTGTGGATTTATAATTTAACATTTGTCTTCTAGTAGAACTTAGAGGCCAACCAGACTGGGGCCCCATTGTGCTAGATGCTGAAACTTGTATTTGTATCTCTGCTAGACTTTGAGGATTCTCCACTCTTCTCCTCCTCCAACCCTCTCCTTCAGAAAATGAGACTAGAAATCCTATTACGGATTTAAATCCCAGGCATCCAGTATCTGAGAGTATGTAGAGGGGGCTGGAGACCGCATAGGCACAAGCAACTTCAGGGTGAGGTGACAAGGGCTTCCAGGAAAAAGGCAGTAGGGAGGGCCCCCCCTCTCTCATGGACTGTGGTTTGGGGTGGAGCCAGAGTGCTTAACCATTTTGGGTTAAACTATGGAAAAATAAGAATTGTGGCAGTGGATGTTTTAGGGGTGGAATGTTAGAGGCCGTCTGTCTCCTGGATGGCTGATGGAATGTTAAGTGGTGCTGCATCTCATTGTTTTCTCTTAAAATTAGATTAAAAAGACTTTTTAAAAGTTACTCAGTGGAGAAGCAGTAAAATATTCCAGAGCTATATTTGAAATCTGTGGGTCAGGCTTTGGGGGGAGGGGGTCAGGGCCTTCTGGATGAGTTCCCTCTACACCTGTGGGCATGTCCAACCCTGATTACCAGCTATAACCAGTAGACACATATGAAAGAGGGGAGATGTGTGATGATGGCTTCATCTCCTTGCCCTTGGAACCAGAGGAAGCCCCTCCCCAGGTTTTCAACTCTGTAGATTCTCAAGTAATGGCTGTGTGAAGATGTATATATGTCTGTTGGGCTTCCTTCCCTCTGAAAAGTATAAGAATTGAGTCTGTCAGCATTATATTATACAAAAACCCTTGCTCTCTGAGTGAGCGTTTGGAATGGGCTATCCCATGACTCTGACCCTACCTATTGCCAACAAGATCAGCTGAAACTCTCAGTTCCAGTCTTCTAGTTTTCTTTTTGCCCATGGAGGGGAAGATTTGGCTCTTATTTACTGTTCAGGAGTGATCCTGAATGTCTTGAGTCCTTGCTTTTTCCACTAGAATTAAATGTTGTTAGACTTTCCTCTTCTTTTTTCTTGTTCAAGTGCACTTGTGATGTTACCTTCATATCTGTTTCTCTCTCAAATGTCATAGTAACGTACTTTGGTTTTGTGTGACCATCCATCACACTTCTGTCTGCAGAAAGAATTCAGAGCAAATGGTCCAGGTCTTTGTTGTTATTATACATACTTCATGTCCTTTTCAGCAGCGCTGCTTGAACTGGTTATTTGAGATGTGGTGTTGCATCATGTGGTGTTGCATGAGGTAACACATCTCATTCTGTGGTCTTGCATATTAATTGCCATGTGATGTATTGACACTCCACAAACTTGAAAAAGTTTGGTTTGGCTTGGCTTCCCCCTCCCCTTCCTACATCCTCCCCAGGACAAATGTATGTGCTCAAGAGGAAAACATTCTTTCCTAAATTATTTTAGCAAATGGAAATCTACTCTAGCTGAATAGTTTGTCTTGGCTGAAAGCTTGAGAGATTTAAACATTTGCAATTCCTTTTATTGTTCAAATCTGTGTAGCATATTTTGAATTAGCAAGCAGCCTGTCAAGTTGTTATAAATCATTACCTAAGAGTTATGTTAAATAGATGGAAAAATTAGGTGTTTGTCACTTATCACTCACCTGGATTGAATGTTTCTGATCTTTCAGAGGCATTTCTACTTAGCCAACTTTTCTGTTCTACATTGGAGGATACCTGAGTCAGATTATCTGAGTTTTCAGGGAGCAGAGTTGCAGTTCTGTGATTCATAATTGAGATCTAGCCTTTAGATTAACTTCATTAGTACACAGTTGAGTAAGAAAGGGGTGTTTAATAAATGAAAATACTCATGGGTTGAACAATGAGTGCTAAAGTAGGTTCATGCAGTTTATTGTGAACCTAATTTTTATTTCAAGAAATACTGTCACAGCTATTAAGCCCCCAGATTTGACAAGCCTCTTGTTCTTATATCTATTTGTCAGATAGATACAAGTAGTTGACTTTAAAATAAAAAAGCATTTAATAAAATAGACTAAAAAAAATCAAAATGCCTTCCGCAGCCACTTATCAGTCTGTATGAGAGTGCAAGAAGGGGAGGGAGGGGGAAGGAATCAGTTGGAAGAAAGAAAATAGATTTCAGTTTAAGTGGTGTATGTCTATTATAATAGTGACTAAAACCCCAAATATGCTTACACTTACTAAAAATAAATCTTGGTAGAGGGTTAGGGACTAATCAGTGTGTGCGCATTGATTTTTATGTTACACCTGTTATTTCACATGTAGAACTTTAGTGGACACTGACCTAACATCAACTTCAAAAAATTAAAATTCTTAATTTAAAAAAGTAAACTGTAAGAAGAAATTCAGATATGCACAGGACTCACTTTATTACCCTGCTTTATATGGGAGAGCGCTGTTAGTCGTGCATGAGAGGAATGCAGCCCAGAAACCTTCTTATTTCTTACAACACACTTACCCCATTAAAAATAAGGCAGAGTGCTACACTTTGGTGAAAGTCTTAAAAAGATAGCAGCCACCTTGCGGAAAGAGTTAAGTCATTTTACTCATGGAAGGATGCAAGCCCAGTGTCACAGAATGAAATCTAGTTTCTGACCAACTTTCCCTGGAAGGTAAAATGTTGAATATCTATTATTGTTTCCAATAGTGTCCACACTGTGCTACATGCTGCATGAGTTTAGAAGAAGGCAGGGACCCTACCTGGAAGAGCCTGCAGTATAAAAAAGACAAATCCCACTAAGGGTACATCTATACTTCAAATGGGAAATTCCAGGTCAGGTAGATGTATGTGCACTAGCTTTGATAGAATAGCCATGACCGCATGAGCAGCAGGATAAGATAGCTGCCCCAAGTACAATCCTGTTTGGAACCATCCATACTCGGGTGGTTAACCTGTCCTGCTGCTGTTCCTGCTGTTGTGGCTATGCTTCTATTTTTAGCACACTAGTTAGATCAAAGCTAGCATATCTACTTGTCCTCAGGCTGGAAATTACACCTGCAGCTCATACGTAGCCCTCATCTAAAAACCTAGAAGACCGAGGAAAGGAGGGGGGTATTGAATGTACAGATAAAGTGCTTGGGTGGTGTTTGGTCATTGCCCGATTATACAAAGTTTCAATGACAGACAGACAGACAGACAGACAGTAGGGACAATCCCAATTCCCCCTCCCCATGCTGTTACAGGTATTGGTAGGTGTTATAATAGAAGTGAGACTTCAGGAGGGATCCGAGTGAGGGAAAGGTAGTGGCTTTTTGTACAGCTTAAGGAAGTACGTCTGATGAAGTGGGCATTCACCCACGAAAGCTTATGCTCCAATACATCTGTTAGTCTTAAAGGTGCCACAGGACTCTCTGTTGCTTTTTACAGATCCAGACTAACATGGCTACCCCTCTGATTCTTAAGGAAGTAGGCATTCTGTGTGTAGGGACAAGCTTGGAAAAAGCTACAGAGAGATGTGTTACAGAGGGGAAATGGCACATCTATGCTGACTGGAAAATTGTTATTGATGTCAGTTTTCAGCAGGCGGCTGGATTCATAGATTGTCAATTTAAATTGTAATTGGTAGAAATATGCAAGATCTGGCCCCCCCAATGCTGTCAGTCTGGCACTCACTTTGTCATGCTTTGAGTAAAAAGCTCCCACCCTAAAGAGAGACATCAGGGAAATTAATTTTATTACAGATCTCTTCCTACCCCTCTAACAATACAGTAATACAAGCCCTCAGAGCCAAATGCATTTTGCAAGAACTGTTGCAAAAACGAAAAAAATATGAAGACTTGGTATTTCCAGCTATACTGCTGATTTTGATAGTATTTCTTCTTGAGTAGTTCATAAAATCACAGCCTTAGCTTCAAAAAATATATGCTTGTATGTGGAAAGTATCTGTAGATTGCTTCTATTGAAACACAGCTTAATCTTCAGATTCTGACTTTGTCCAGGTGTTCTATTCTGGAATGTCAATTTAGGTAAGCTTTAGCACATTATACATCGTTACCTTCGCACTGGTCAGTGACTGATGGGTTTGATTGCGCGGCATTCTAAGGCACTCTTTCCTTGTTAAAACTAAGTTAATGTGGTTGAAGTGGATTGAGCATGGGGCTAGACATTCATGAATTCTAGACCCAGGTCTGCTATTGACTTGCTGTGTGGCCTTGGGCAAATCACTTGGGCTCAAAATTTCAAGAGTTCACTAATTTTGGGTGTCTTCATTTTATGTGCCCAGCCTGAGACCCCAAAGGGCCAAATTTTCAGAGGTCATGACCACCTGGCACTTCAGTGGAACCTGCATGTGCTCAGAGCCTCTAAAAATCAGGCCTCTTGAAGCCTTTTGAAAAGATATAAAATTCAAGTATAATAAAATAATGTTGTCACTTTAAAAGTGTGGAAGGTGTACATTTTAGCCAAATCTTAAATCAAGGAAGTAATAAAATCCCATCATGCCATTATTTCCAAAATGGCAGCTGCAAACTGTCTAGAAGAGTCATTCTGAAAGTTATTAAAGGCATATTTGAACACTGTTTGCATTTTCTACAGAAAATCAAACAGCCCTTCTAAGGACCTGATTCTGCTCAGTGCTAAGTTTTTGAAAAACTTCCCAGGCTTAAGTGGGATTTGAGGACACCCAGCATATCACAGGAGGTACTTAGCACTATTCTGGATCATGCCTTAAATTATTTTTTTCCTGCATGGAGGACCCCAGACAGCCCTCTCAGAATCTTGGTTTTATAGGATTAACCCTGCCTGAGCATGGGGAATGGACTAGATGACCTCTTGAGGTCCCTTCCAGCCCTACATTTGTATGATTCTATGCAACTTCCATGGGACTCCTCCAAGTCGTCTGCTTTGGATCATGTTAGAACATCACTGAGTAAGGGCTGGTTCCTGCAAGGTAACAAGTGCCTTTGACTCTCATGGTCTTCAGGTGGGAGTGTGCATGCTCTGCACACACAATATTGAACCCCACTTGATGGCATTACAAACTAAGCAAGAATGGAGAAGCAATCTTACTGAAGTTGGGAGCTTTGTGCATAAATCTTTGAGAGAGAATTTGAGTGCTTAGTGACATCACCTTTGAATATCAATATCCCTGGGAAAGGACAAGTTTGTCGGTATGTATATCCATGTGTCTAGGTAACAAGATGGTAGCTTGTGTGTGTCTGTGATAAATTATACATTTCCAGTTAATTTAAAATAACTTAAATCACTGTTGACCTGAAGATCCTAAACCCTTCAACATATTGCTTTAATTAAAAAATAAAAAACAGTTTAAAAACCCTAGCTTTTTTTTAACATGGAACAATGTTCAGACTTAGCTCTGAATTAAATATGCTTTTAAATGATAAATTAGTATCAGTATTTTCCTGAGGCAGATTGTACTACAAAGATAACTGATGGCAAACCAAAGGAAAGTCAAGGTACTTTTATCCTTCCTTCCTTTTTTTGTTCCTGTAGCTGCAGCATTCTCCTGCTCACTTTGAAATTGCCCCAGTTAGGTTGTTCTGAAGTTATTGTTGCTATGAGGGAAAAAAATGTCTTTTCATTAGAAAAAATGTTTTATTTGCTAGGTTTGAAACATGTTTTGAAATGGGAGTTACTATTTGAAACAAGGGGAGAACATCACAGCGCGTGGGCTGGGATCAGGCTAGTTTGGAGATCAAAGAAATATATTTCCTCCTTTACTCAATACATTTCACTTAGCTGAATGACTGAGTGTAACAGTACTGAAGTCTTTCACATTTTTTTATTTCACGTAAACAGGACAGGTTCTGATCTCAGTTACTCTACTATAAATCTGGAGTAATTCCAAGGAAAATGGTAGAATTACTTTGGATATACAGCTGATAAGAATCTGGCCCACTGGAGTTACCTTGAATTAGAGCTGAGTGAATAATTTTCAGCGTAGTCTCTCTGATTAATTTAGCTCTTTTATATCTGTGAACCGATTGCACATTCTGAGGATGATATTCAAAATTATAGGTTTAAGTTTTCTGCAGTTTTTGGAACTACGGATTGATTACCAACATCTGCAAATCTTTGTTCACTCTTTGCAGGGCTTTGGAGCTGTGCTCCTGCTCTGCTCCAGCTCCAGGCAAAAACCTGCAGCTCCACTGCTCCAGAGCTGCTCCGCGCTCCAGCTCCGGGATCCGCTCCAAAGCCCTGAGTCTTTGAGCTGTGTGTAGATGAGAGTGGTCAGATAAGTCACATGGAGCTGAAGATCTGACTCCATCAATGGAGCTATGGCAGTTTACACCACTTGAGGGATCTGCCTAATGGTGGTTGTTTTCTCATTGGTAAAGTCGGAAGGCATGGCTGCGATGACTATTAAAATACTATTCCTGCGGTAATTCTGCGCCACTGCACATGCACAGAATTTATGTCCCCCACAGATTTCTTTGCTTTCTTACAGAAAAATGATTTTCTGACAGGGAAGCAAAGGGAAGCCACAAGAGCGGTCATGCGACCTTCCCCAGCAGTATGTTTCGGGTACCCAGGGCAGCCACCAGCGAGGGAGGTGAATCACTGCAGGGCAAGGGGCGGGATTGGGGAAGACCCTGCTGGTGGCTCCTGCCCTGTGTCAGGCTCAGCTGCTAGTCCTGGCTAGGCTGGGGAGGACGGGACTTCCTCTTCCCCTGTATAGCACCTGGGGCCAAGTCAGACCCATCCCTGGATTTCTTTCCCCAGCTTCAGGAAGCTCTGCAAACTCCCCCACCCCCCGCTTCCTGCACACCCATTGCTCCTCGGCTGCAGGAGGAGGGATCCCTGTACAGGGAGCTTCCACATCCCCCTCCTCCCCCCTCAACCCTGTGCATCCAGACCCTCTCACTGAGCCCCAACCACCTTCACCTGACCCCCCCCTGCAGAGTCCCTTTACCATTGCACCTAGAACCTCCCAATAAGCCCCTGTGCATCCTGATTCCCCCCACACTCAGATCCCCCACTGAGCCGCTGGCACTTAGATTGCCCCACACAGAACCCTCTCAACCTACATCTGGATCTCCCCCCATACTAAGCCCCTCCACACTTGGATCCTGCCTTGCTGAGCCTGACTGTCCACACCTGGCATGGAGGGGCAGGGCCCTGGTGTGTTTCTGGGGTAGACCCAGTCCTTGCACTATGTCAGGGTTGGGTGCAGCCTCACTGCTAAATCCATGTCCCAGAGGGGAGATGTAGAGTCATCTCCCACCGCTGTGCAGCCAGTGGCCTGTGCTCTTCAATACCATGCTGGAGCCTCCACATTTATTTTTCCCCTCAATACTCACCATGCACATTCAGTTTCCCTAAATATATGCATGTCTTTTGAAATTTGCTGAGTAATCGTTCCAACAAAACTCAGTCGTGTGAATATTTGAAGCAAGTGAACTCAAAAGGGATACAAGAATAGTGAAAGTAAACTCATTTAAATGTTGAGGGGAATAAACAGGGACTATTTCCCCCCACTACTCATCTCTTGATTTGCATCTGAATAGCTCATGGTAGGATTTGGCTAAGCTTGAACTAAGGAGAGCTTGGATGCAGATCGTAATAGTAGTAGTTTACAAGACAAAAGCCTAATCCTGCAAATAGACCTGCCTTTCTTACACAGAGACATGGACTTCATAGGGAGCTCTGCTCACAGAATGAGGCCCTGAGCTACCACCATATGTGTCACTAGAGTTTACCCCTTCCACTTCCTGTTGTACGGTCAAATGATTTATTTCTGAACTACAACGTTTCCAACATTAGGTAGGCAACAGCCTTAGAAATGAGAATGAGCTCAAGCCAGAACTTGTAGGGCAGTGAGTTAATATATTTATAAGGATATTATAGATATGTATACATTGATATCAAAGTACCTTTTAAAGAAATTTCAACACTGCAGGAACACCTACATATACTATTACTTTGTATTAGGGATTCATAACAGAAATAGATAAGTACATGGAGGATAGGTCCATCAATGGCTATTAGCCAGGATGGACAAGGATGGTGTCCCTAACCTCTTGTTTGCCAGAAGCTGGGAATGGGCAACAGGGGATGGTCACTTGATGATTGCCTGTTCTGTTCATTCCCTCTGGGGCACCTGGCATTGGCCACTGTCAGAGACTGGATACTGGGCTAGATGGACCTTTGGTCTGACCCCGTTCTTATGTTCCTATGAACTTCATTGTAAATATGGATAATATTATTAGGATTAACAAAAGGGAAAAAATTGTCTACAAACTTTCCAAATAGAACTTACATAACTATAGGTTAAATACAATTTCCACCTATATTTCTTAAGAGATTCAGTTCAGACAGGTTGTCAAAGTTGAGATTGCAGGGATCTTAGAAATAGAAAGAAGCATATGAAAGTCCTGTGGACTTTTGAGGCTAATCATGTAATGGGCTAAGAAGCCTCCAATTGTCTGAAACCAGTGAGAACTAAGGGTACTCAGCAGCGCCATGTAAGATTGAGCATCAGATCAATTAATTAAACTGCAGGTAGTCATCGACAGAAGCCAGATTTCCCTCTGTAAATGCTAAGGTTTATTAAAATGACAAATTACAGAAGGAAAAACATTGATTAACATGCAAAGTACAGAATGGGGAAAAAAAAGGTTAATCATGTAAATACTCGTGTAAACAACATGCTCACTTTTAGGGCAATTACATCTGTTTGATTTCATTCAAAACCAGTAGGTTATATTCCTGAATCAGTTTTCTAGTTCAGGAACAGTTGGCACAAACACTGTTTTGTTAAAAATGGACAAAGGTACAATGAACTCTACAACCCACATGCTTTGGGTTTTGAATCTTATCTGGCACCAGTGGCAATCCAGAGTAACTGCATTTAAGTGACTGCATGTATGCTGGTATAAATCCAGTATAAATGGATCACACTCAAGCACTTCACTTTTACATTCTATTCTTGCAGGATTTTTCTCACTGATTAACTAGTTAAGATTTCTCCATTTTTAATTTTATTTTAAAGGGAAAACTTTCCACCAATATTGAACTATTTAAATGATGCATTCTGTTTTTGTGTTCACTTTCCATGATCACTCCAGCAAATTCGTATACTGCCGTGCGGGCAGTTTGTCATTAGGAGCTGGTGGAGGTAAACTCCAACAATGGTTCCCTAGATGTCAGCCATACTAGAGGCACTGTATGCCTCTAGGTGAACTTCTGGCAAGTGTGTGGGGAAAAGGCATTTCCTTCTTGTTCCCAGTGCTTCTGGAGGGGGGAAAGGAGGGATGGGCATGGTCCTCCCACACTTGCCCTCACTCTTCTGGGGGTGAGGATGAAAAAAGTGACTTGCCCCTCATTGTGAGAACAAGAAAACTTGGCAACTGTGTGCATTTCCACCACTCTAGCCCAGAAATATTGCCTTCGACTGGCAAAGTGTAGTAATGAGCCAACCCCAGTCAAAAGTTAGTCCCCAAAAGACCTACGTTGGGGAACTGGCTACCATATCTGCTGGAACACCATCGACACAAGAGATGTGGTCTGGCATCTTGAAGAGCTGAGGTGCCTGGCCCCGTATGCAATGTAGTATATGCTCGGGGGGGGGGGGGGGGGGAATGTGNTTTTAAAACGAATAGCAAGTTGCACCTTCACATGTTCTGTTTTACCCCCAGCTACTGTATACCATCCTGACCTGTGCTGTCACTACCATTTCTTCCTTTCTCCCCCTTTTCCCTCAAATAGTAAAAGCAAGACTTTGCTCAGTGTTTTATAGCAAAAAAATTCCCACAAATGTTAAATCATTGTTGAGATAAAGAAAACTTAATGCTAAGTACAAACAAAAGAAAAGATTAGGTGATCTAACATATCAATGACTATACCTAGGTACAGTGTTGAGTGCAGCATGAGATGAACATCTGTTCCAAGCATCATATTGTTAATGCTGAATGTTCTTGTTTTTATGGTTTAAATGTGTCCATTAATGTTGTTTTAACATGTCTTTTTGTGTGTGAAATTGATATCTGCTTTGATGTGAAGGTTGATTTCAGGGGGGAAAGATAACTGACCCTTGATCTAGAACAGCCAATCTAGTTTACAATTCAGATTGCAGATTTACCTGAGCTATCATCACAGTCACAAAGCGACTTCCCAGCAAGGCAGATAAACTGTTACAAACTCAAAATATCATTAAAGCACTCCGAGATGGCAAGCACCTGAGTGTTGCTCTTCTTTACACCTAAAAGCATAGGTGTAGTTTGATTTCTGTATGGGGGGAGGGGGGCAGCTCCAGTCAGGCCAACGGGGCTATGTGGGGCAAATTCCCTGCCTGCTGAAGGCTTGCAGTTTTGGGGGACAACACCCCTCTTTCTCCACCACACTATGCTCAGGCCTAAAAGCCAGGATTTCTTAATGTTGCCAGCTTTGTTGAAATACTGTGTAGGGGTATGTGTGGAATATTCTGTCAGGGTGTCTTCCCTGTGTGAACTTCACTTAATGCTCATACCTTCATATGTGCACTTTCACACTATCGCACCCTTAAAAGAAAGAACGGCGGCATCCCCAGTAAATGAGATAAAAGCCCCCCAAATAAGCTATTAAGTGGTTTGTGCACGTTTCAGCTCTTATTGTCTTCTGTACAATGGTAGTTGCAGGCACTCAGTACCTTGCACAGTGCTGTATGTGGGGAGAACAAATAGTCTGTCCTGATCCCTGCAAATGACTATTTTATGCCCTGAACCATGGCACTTGATGACTTGAGGGTGCAGATCTACAACTGGTGGGTCCAACTTTGCAAGTTACTAAGAGCCTGCAACTACCATTGACCTCAGTGGGAGTTGAAGTTTCAGGATGGGGACTGCTGTTAGCCATAAAATGACCCAAATTATTTTAAAGGTTCAGGCTTTTCAGTTTTTACCAAAAATATAAAGTACTATCTTGCTCTGTATTTTTACACATTAAATGATACCTTCAAGGTTTTGTCTGTGAAAACTACTCTACGTAATTTCTTGAAACTTTAAATATACAGTTATATAATATCGCCTTTATTTAGTGACAAATAGCATTGATTTTATCCATTCCCTGGATACAAATATGAGTCTTTCATCATGTGCTGGGTGACGGTCATGAGGCATTAATATTGAGATTATCCTTTTTACCAGTTGATTGAATTACAACATAAATGCTTCTCCTAGTTTGTCAGTTACGTAAATTATGATATACTCTTAAATGTTCATGTGCAGTGGTGTGGCAGAACATTTTTAAATCCAGGGAAAGTGCAAAACCAAGGCTATTTGTATCTAATTAAATATTAAGATATCAGGCACTAAATATTTAATTGGCCAGCTGTACTGCAACTGAGTAGTGAAGAAATATAAAAACTGCATTTTCATGTACAGACCATGCCTGTGCTGGAGAACTGAACTGTTCCTAATTGAACCAGTGGGATAGGAGAGATTTAAGCACAAACAATTCAGTGTGTCGCCACTAGCATTGCTGAATCATGTTCTGAACTGCTGCAGTTTTGTCCTGTGGCCACGCTAGTGTTGTTCTAAACCATTTCATTTGCAATGCTTTCTGCGTACCTATTTCACAGTTTCTGGCTCAGCTTCTAGAAGCAGTGGAGACTGGGAGACTTGAAAAGGCCACCGAGTGCACTGGTGGCACCGTAGTCGGCAGTCTGCTGCTATAATAGAGTGAACAGTTCAAACAACCTGCATCCATACTGGTATTAAAATGATATAGATTAAAATGGTGCAGTTTGACACAGTATTTAGATATCGATTGAATTTTTGAAGAGGCTGGATAATAAAAGATAAAGTGGAGACGTCTTCAGGATGCATGAAGCAGTAGTTGTACAATGAGGAGAAATGGTTAAGGCCAAAGCAAAAATGCACGGTATGCTCTGGGCCAAATTCAGTGGGAGCACTGCTTGAGCAAGCAGTGTTGTAGAAACCCACTTTTTAAAAAACCTTTGCATTCTGCGCTCTTAAATGTAAGAAACTAACACATTTACTAGAAATAGCTGTAGCACTGTGCAAGTTTCCCTGCATGCTAAATTCTGCCAGTGCACCTGATTCCTGATATTTAATCCTTCTGCTATTCCAATTATTGGCCTCTCCTGAGCACAGAGTGCAAATTCGAGCTGCATATTTTTTTCTTAAGTAAATTAAAAACCAATGAACCTGGGGAACTTTTGCCATTTTGGTTTTGGATGCAAATTTTCTGATGTTTAGCATAACATTTGCTATATTATGCATTTCCCTCCAGCATTTGAGTAGTCAGTTTATATATATCCTAACTAGGGGAGGTGTGTGGGTTTTTTACATTCAGGGGTATACAACATATCAGGGCACAACATTGGATGTTTGTTAGATTATGAATCCAGTTACACCTCTACCCTGATATAACGTGACCCGATATAACACGAATTTGGATATAACGCAGTAAAGCAGCGCTCCGGAGGGGTGGGGCTGCACACTCTGGTGGATCAAAGCAAGTTCGATATAACGCGGTTTCACCTATAACGCGGTAAGATTTTTTTGGCTCCCAAGGACAGCATTATATCGAGGTAGAGGTGTATCTAGGAGTATGTCTACACTGCAATTAAAAAAAAAAATGACACTGAGTCTGGGTCAGCTGACTCAGCACAGGGGGCTCAGGCTGCCGGGCTTAAAAAATGCATTGTACACACTCGTGCTGTAGCCACTGTGTGGGTCTGAGCCCAGGCTCCAGCCCAAATGTCTACACTGCAATTTTAAGTTTTGCGCAAGCAGATATAGCCAGCTGCAGCCATGCCGTGAGTCTTTTTTTTTGCAGTGTAGACATACCACCAGACTCCACACTTAACACTTTTACCAGAGATATTTCTAACTTCACAGATCCCCTTGCTCTAGCAGCGCGACCCCCCATCGCTTGAGCTTAATGATAATTACTGATAGCTGTTCATAGTACAGAGTCTGTATCACATGGTTGGAAGAGCTCTGATTCTATTGCAGTTGACAGTGATACACCTGGGAGGAAAGAAAGACCCTGAACTGGAACTTAATATGCTCAGTCCTAACATAGATAACTCTGAAATCCACCTAATGGGGGAAGATTCTCAAGGAACCAAGTTGATTTCCATAATACTCAGCAGAGAGAGCTGTCACTTAGTGAGGGTTTTAATGTCACTTTATTGGAATACAAACTGCAGCTTTTCCCTTTGAATTTCAATCAAAATTCCTGATTATTCTTTGTAGAGCTTCTGAAATGTGTCTCTCTCTACTGACTTTAGAACCTTTTCAGAGATAGGCATGGGTGTTTGAAGGTCCAAAGTGTCAAGTTTCTGTAGTGATTCCATCTCACACAGAAATAGGCATGGAACCCTGCAGAGAATAGAAGTTGTTATAGTTGGAAAGGTTGCTTAAACTGTCTGGGAATGTTGTCCACCAGACAGTCTTGACTGAAGCAACTTTAACTGTATTATGGGATGGAAGGCGGCTATTACTTCTCTAATTACCTAGCTTCTTATTAATAATACAAAGCCCCATGTTTTTCTTCTGCTGATTAAGCAAAGACCCCCCCCCCCAGTGCCTCACTGCTGTTTTGAAAGAGATTGGCCAGTGCAATGAACAGTCCAGTAGAACATTGTTCGTTTTTCATTTTTTTAAAAATGACCGTGATTAACCTTTAACCTAAGACTACAAAACTACTACAACTGTGAACATCTTATGTTCGCCATGCAGAGTGAACCCTGAACTATTGGTGGGAAGGTTAATGATTGATCCTCAGGAGAGGGGGAACATTGATCTATCATTATTTAAGTACAGATCTGAGTGCAAGCTCTGAGATGGCTAAAATGCTCTTGGTTTTTAACTTCTAGTCTAAAGTAGAATTTAGATTACAGAATCTACACTGAAACCATATTAAGTTGATATAAACAGACAACTCTGAATTATAGGCTTATAATTCAATCTAGGCACTCTGGAGATATCATAAACCACAAGAGCAAAGCTCGAGTGATTTTATGTAGTTACCAGAACCCTGAGATGGAGTTATAGCCCCAAAACTCAAACTGCACTGTCTATTTTATATATCACATGGATTAGACTACATGCTCTGCATGGGCTATTGGTCCCTTCCTCTTTTTATAATGGCTGCCCTGCACCTTCCCCTCTCCTTTCTCCAGTCTCCCATAAATGGGAAGCTAGGGATGTTATCCTGCAGATCAAATTTATCTGGGAAGTGTTTAGATACTATGGTGTTGGGTGCTATATAGAAACTCTATAATAGTTAGATAGTTCTAACTTCTGGCTTGACCATGCATGGAGTTACCGTTCTACTCCTTGCCCACTGGTCTGACCTGCGCTTCTGGGGAGTGGCTATAATCTCTTGCTATGTCAGCTGTTTATAGGGAAGGAATAAATAGTGTTAATCTGTTGTTTGAATTGTATACGGTCACAGCCATGAATTGCGATTTCTCTGTGTGGATTTAGTGTCACAATTAATTTTTATATCTCTTCACAAAGCATGAAAGCTGTGAACAATTGCCAAACCTAAGTCCTTATTCTTGCATCTAGAAATGATAAACGTTTCTATCATGCATTCTACGTCAGATACAACACGTAGTAACCTTAGTTGTGAAATTCCTGGTTTTAGATAGATATAGCTTATTTAACTATGCAAATAATTGAATTTCAGTAGTGGCAAAGCTAAAGTTCCAGGTTCAGAATCCCTGGGTAAATCAACTGACTTTCTATTTAAAACATTGTTATGCAAATGATCTTCTTTAGTATAAAAAGCTATATTCACAAGTAAAATATTTGTATAGCATACATGCTCCTTCAAAATTATTCTCACCCTAGTCTTTATGTTGTGCATAAATATTGTAAAAAAACCAGATGAGTAAATCTTGGTCTGGGCTGGTAAATTTTTATGATAGCTTTACAAAGCTGATGTACTGTGGCAATTAGTAGAACCACATCTAGCAATCAGGACAGCAGAATACAAACATTCCTATTGCTTTATACTCCTAATCTTCTTTTATTGGAGACAGAAAAGTATAGTTATAAATGTAATTTAAGAAATATTGTAGGGCATGATCCAAAGCCCAGTAAGGGAATGGAAAGACTCAAATTGACTACAGTGTGGTTTGGATCAGGCTCTTAGATTACGACATGTATGAGCCATGTTATATCACAGGTAACAAGTCTTAGTACATTTTTTCCCTATTTTGTTACCAATGTTGTTTTCTCCATCACAGCTGTTTGACAATTCTTTCAACCATCATTGTATGGAGGTGTCCTAGATTTCCATTTCCTGAGTATTAAATGTTTTGCTACATGTCAGTACCTATTTCTTGGTGTTTGGACGATTTAATTTTTATTTATTCCAGTATACAGCTCTTTTGGAGAGGGGCAGTTCTGCACATTCAGAATGGTGGCAAGATCTTTGCATTTAGTGTTCTGCTGTTTTCATAGTTTGCAATAAGAGAAAAATTTACAGGACAGTTTAGCTGATGGCTAGTGGAATTGCCGGTATTTACAATAAGTAGATAAACTTGCTTGATGTAGATATTTGGGTATCCTGTAAACTCTTTGTTCTGAAAACAGAGATAACGAATGGGATATATTTGACATATTTCTTCTCAATCTTCTTTTGACATTGAGATATAATTGTTTTCCATTTACCTTTTACCTCCAGTGCCAGTGGAAACAATGAAGACTTACTGCATTTGTGTGTATTGCCTGCAATCAGTCAGTCTCTCTCTCTCACTTTTTTTTTATAATTACCCAATTTAATGTTTTCTAATGAAAATGTAAATTTTGACCAGTTGTATAACTGACTGTAGAAATCAACACAAGTAGAGAAAAAATATGCAATACACATATATATTTGTTTTTCAATCCACATGTGTTTTAATACTTGATTATACAGTGAATTTGAACTCTGAGTTGTCCCATATGAGTCTCAATACTGAGTCAGATAGATCTGAGTCAGTGAGTGTTTTTAAGTTGTAATATTTCCCAAATAAAATGGTAAAGCTAGAGGTCCACTTTAATATTTGAAATCACAATTACTTATGTATGTGGTAACCCAAACGCTTGGGCGTGTGTGTTTACCAACACACTTCAACTAACCATAGCATTTGTAATTGTACATAGAGAGAGGCAAATTTTTAAGGTACCAAGATCCCAGAAAGGCTTTACAGAACAAAATTAGAGACCAAGCAAGGTCTAGTTAATATATCTGATAGTCAGGAGATGTAGATATGATTCCCTGGAGTATCACAGGCATGCTGTGTGACCAGAAGCAAGCCAGGTAACATCTCTATGCCTTAATTTCACTATCAGTAAAATGGGGAGAAACATCTTTACAGCAACTCAGTGAGAATAATTGCTTTGAGATCCTCAGATGGAAGGCGCTAAAGAAGTGAAAAGAACAAAAAAATTAGGCTCCCATTTTAAGGCTGCTGATCATGATCAAACACTTCATTTTGGGGCAGGGACCATCTATTTATGGTGTTTGTACAGTGTCTAGCATGATGGGGGGGAGGAGGCTGATCCTGAACTGGGGCTGCTAGGTATTACTGCAGTGCAAATAATAAGAATAATAAATTCATGCAGAGGTGAGGATTAACGAAGGACAAAGGTAAATATAACAGACTGAAACAATTGTATCCAAAAGTAAATTTTATGTAGACACAAAAAAACCACCACCAGTTTTGCAGAGATGGAAAAATATTTAGCTGAGCTTTCTTGTGGTGCTCGCTAGTTCTTGGTAGTCTAAATTCTTCAAGTGGCCTCTGCACATTCCCATTCTTGGGATGCATCGATGGCACAGCTTGGACGAGTGGAAGCTTCTAGGAGTAGTGCCCAGGAGTAGAACTATAAAAAGGGGTGTGGCATACTGACCACCTCAGTTCCTACCAGCCATCATAGAGGCAGACTGGGAGCCTCTTTGGACACTTGGACCCCAGTTCGTCAGACCAGATTGTTCCCAGTGCCACCACGTTTTTTTTTTTGGTCTTAGTTAATTAGTCTGTTCTTTATTTCTTTATTTATTTTTTACTAAGGTTCTTAGTGTCCTGGTGTAGGTTCTTGGTTCCGATATGTTGGAACCAAAGTCAAAGAAACCAAGCTTCAAGAGGTTCACCTCTTGCCCTGCCCTTTTTCCTGCCTTTGCCACATGTGTGGTGTTTGTCCTGCTTGGTGGAAGTTAATGTGCCTTCTCATTGCTCCATAGGCCATACCTTCACTCTGGTTACAGCTGACGACTTTCATTTCTGAGTAGTGGAATGGTAGTTTCTATTTTGCTACTGTACTATTGCAGAAACAAAATGGTATTTTGTAAAGCAAAACTGTCAAGTTAGATGCTGTCTTGGTGGGTTTTTTTTATTCAAATGAGCTTAATACTCCAGGAAGCTCAGTAGAGAATTAGGTGTTTATGCATGGATGAAGAGAGGTTTAATGAATGGGGAAACTACTATCTTTACTCATTTTGGGCTTCCTACACTCTTTTCTTTTCCAAGTGAAGTCTGCCCCCCCCCACCCACAGAGTTACTAATGCAGATTTGGGGGATGTCTACACTATGAAATTAGGTCGATTTAATAGAAGTTGATTTTTTTAGAAATCGATTTGATACAGTCGATTGTGTGTGTCCCCACTAAGCACATTAAGTCGGCGGTGTGCGTCCACAGTACCGAGGCTAGCGTTGACTTTCGGAGTGTTGCACTGTGGTAGCTATCCCACAGTTTCTGCAGTCTTCACCGCCCATTGGAATTCTGGGTTGAGCTCCCAATGTCTGATGGGGCAAAAACATTGTTGCGGGTGGTTCTGGGTACATGTCGTCAGGCCTCCCTCCCTCCGTGAAAGCAACGGCAAAAGATCGTTTCTCGCCTTTTTTTCCTGGGTTACCCGTGCAGACGACATACCACGGCAAGCAGGGAGCCCGCTCAGCTCACTGTCACCGTATGTCTCCTGGGTGCTGCTGGCAGACGCGGTACTGCAGTGCTACGCAGCAGCATCCCCTTGCCTTGCCTTGCGGACGGCAGATGGTACAATACGACTGCTAACCGTCGTCATCGTCCTGTGGGTGCTCCTGGCCGACCTCGGTTAGGTTGGTCGGGGGCGCCTGGGCAGACATGGGTGCTCCTGGCCGGCCTCGGTGAGGTCGGTCGGGGGCGTCTGGATAAAAATGGGAATGACTCCAGGTCATTCTCTTCTTTAAGTTTCATCTAATGGAGATTCAGTTCTGCCTGGAATATCATGCCAGCTGCAGGCTTCTGCCTCAGGCTGCTCTCCCAGTCGGCTGCACCGTGCGGTCGCACCTACCCCAGCCTATCCCTTGCTCCCATGGCTCATGAAGCCTGGACACTAGTAAGGAGCAGTTCAACTATAGGCTGAGCAAGTGCATAATGGTGGTAGAATGTGCCTTTGGACGTTTAAAAGCTCGCTGGTGCAGTTTACTGACTCGGTTAGACCTCAGCGAAACCAATATTCCCATTGTTATTACTGCTTGCTGTGTGCTCCACAATATCTGTGAGAGTAAGGGGGAGACATTTATGGCGGGATGGGAGGTTGATGCAAATCGCCTGGCCACTGATTACGCGCGGCCAGACACCAGGGCGGTTAGACGAGTGCAGCAGGGCGCGCTGTGCATCAGAGAAGGTTTGAAAACCAGTTTCATGACTGGCCAGGCTATGGTGTGAAAGTTCTGTTTGTTTCTCCTTGATGAAAACCCACCCCCTTGGTTCACTCTACTTCCCTTTAAGCCAACCGCCCTCCCCTCCCCCCTTTGATCTCTGCTTGCAGAGGCAATAAAGTCATTGTTGTTTCAAATTCATGCATTCTTTATTAATTCGTCACACAAATGAGGGGACAACTTCCAAGGTAGCCTGGGAGGGGTGAGGGAGGAGGGAAGCACAGGGGTGGGGTAGTTGTAGGGGCACCTCTTAGAATGGCATGCAGCTCATCATAGAAGTGGCATGTCTGGTTTTGCCTCTCTGGTTCTTTGGTAGGCTTCACGCGGCACTGGGCGGGTCCCTGTTATAACCTCTGTCCTTCATGCCCTTGGGGATTTTTTCAAATATTCTGGCATTTCGTCCTTTGGAATGGAGTTCGGATAGCATGGATTCGTCTCCCCATACAGCGATCAGATCCAGTACCACCCGTTCGGTCCATGCTGGAGCTCTTTGTGATTCTGGGACTGCATGGTCACTTGGGCTGATGAGCTCTGCTTGGTCACCTGTGCTGATCAGCTCGCCATGCTGGCCAAACAGGAAATGAAATTCAAAAGTACGCGGGGCTTTTCCTGTCTACCTGGCCAGTGCATCTGAGTTGAGTGCTGTCCAGAGCGGTCACAATGGAGCACTCTGGGATAGCTCCCGGAGGCCAATACCATCGAATTGCGTCCACACTACCCCAAATTCGACCCAGCAAGGTTGATTTCAGCGCTAATCCTCTTGGGGAGGAGTACCGAAATCTATTTTAAGAGCCCTTTAAGTCAACAAAAATGGCTTAGTCGTGTGGACGGGTGCAGGGTTAAATCAATCTAACGCTGCTAAATTTGACCTAAACTCGTAGTGTAGACCAGGGCTGTGTGTCTATTCCTTATGGAACCTCTCAACTTTTCAGCATAGAAATTGGAGACAAATGACCAAAACCAGAGTCAAGCTTTGAAAAACGGTAATGAAAATCTCCGGAAGCTGTGCATTTCAGTGGTTTTAGATAGAATACCTTTTTAAAAAAGCAAAAAACCAAAAAATTTGTTGTAAAGTATGTCAATATTTTGTTTTTGAATTGCCTAGGCTTTGAGAGTGACCGATAACTTCTTGTCCCTGCTAAGTCTTTGATGGCAAAGTTTGCTGGCTACTGTATTTTATATCATTTGGGCAAGTTGTACTTACTCTGTGTGTGGCTGACTTCAGTGCAGATACATTGACTAAATGTATAACACATGAAATGGTGCTGTTAGGGCTTGTCTGAGAGGAGACGAGTTCAATTTTACTTTCCAGATGACCTGTAGAAGACAGTGAGGAGTAACCCAATTACATATAATGTGTATTCATAACTTATGCCTGAAGGCCTAGTATATCTAATTTTTTGTCTCACATTATTGTTGAAAACAATTTTGTTGGGAACAAAAGGATGCTGTGACCAGTGGGGTTTTTAATCTGTTTTTCCATTTATCTGCTATAGAGGATTACTCTGAAAAAAGAATAAACTGTGGGCTATTGTACAATATGATTTTGTTGTATAGTACAATCTGATACCAATCAGTAGGACCTTACCCTAGGACTGATTTTTTGAGGGAACCACAGGACTCCAGCTTGTCTGATCAATAGATATCAAGCATGTTGGACAGACAATACGCTTCTCTAGGGCAAAAGAAAGGAATATGTCAACTGCTCCCTATTGCTTCTCTCTATTGATTGATAGTGTGCCAATAGCACCAGTATTGAAGGAGACCATATGTTTCAGGGGTAGGTTATAAGGTAATTTAAGGAATGAGGGGAATGCTGATGGTTTTCGCCCACTACAATATTTTTCCTGCCATAGAAAAATATTAACTCCTGATTTTGATTTCACTGACATCACTGTAAATTGGGAGTAACTTGATTGAAGGGTAAAACTTGTATAAATGAGGTCAGCAGCAGGCCCTAAAGTACCGGTACTTCTTTTTCTGGGGAGGAAGATTTGTAAGGAAGGTGTGTTTATTTATTCCCCCCCCCCCCAATATTATATAAGCAAATGGCTGGTCAGCATATCAAGGTTTCTCTATATTTGTTTTTACAGGATAAATCACCAGGTTACAGACTACAGTTCCAAAGTGATTCAAGAGTGTGTTTTTTTGTTTTTGTTTTTGTTTATTATTATTATTATTATATATATATATTATTATTTTTTTTTTAAAGAGAGAATCCTAGAAAGTGTTTTGGCAGCTAGAAATAAAAGAGGCATAAACGTCCACGTGGTAATGTAGATATTTTGTGCCATTTTCTCATCTTGGTTATGCTTTAGTAAATCTGGAGTAACTCCCTTGATTTGGATGGAGTTACTCTGTGGTTTTCACCTAGAATGTGGCCTCCTTGGGCTGAACTCAGCAGTGGTGTAAACAGTGGATATTGTTTAACATTAGATATAGGTTTACATGTCAACAGGGCCAAAAGGACAGTAGCAGAAAGGGGGCTGAGAGGAGGCTGTAGCAGGATAAGCAATAATGGAGGGTAAACTTGTCTTCTGACAACTTCATCTTATACCCTCCTGTTTGCCTTATCCTGCTGTTCTTGCCCTGCGTGCCCTCTCTCCCCCACTGCTGTGTAAATTACACTTGGTTTGCACACCAGCTATAACACTAGATTGGTGTGAGTTGCACTACATATATTTTCTGACCAAACTGCAAAATCATCTGTTGTCCTTTATATTTTTCCACGATACTTCTATAGGAGTTGCACTTGTTTACATCAAGTCTGACTTTGACCCAACTTTATATATCAAAATTCACGTTTAGTTAGTCTAAGCAAAGAAGCAGAATTTAAACAAATAACTGTCTCTAAAGACTTTTTATATTGTTGCCAAAACATATTGGGTAGCCAGCGCTCAATCTCCTGGCTATGCCAAATACAATAATTTTCTGATTAAATATTGTACCTGCAAAATATATTATTAGATTTGCAAACTCTCTAATACGCTCTCTCTTCTCTAGATCCTGGTAGCTTAAGGAGGCTGAGGAAAGTTTTAATACATTGTCCCTTCTGTTTTCCTGATAGTTGTTTCTGTACAAATGGATAAGGCAATGAGATCAGAATCGGCTATGTTTCATATGCAGAACCTGTGCTGCAGCTGCATGCTAAATCCTTGGCAAGGCATCTCATTAACTGCCATGTGCTTAGTGATAGGCAAACAGACTTAGGAAAATCCAGTAATGAAATATTTTGCTAAAGCACTGACAAGATGTCTCTGTATCAGTGGCGGATTTAGAGTTAATGGGGCCCTGTGCTCAGCTTCATTTTTGTGGGGCCCCCCTCGGGACCCAGCCAAGAAAAAGAACATTTTCTCTTATCTCCCCCATCCCTGTTTTTCATTCTTTTTTTCTTCTTCATCCTCCTCCTATATTATAAGTAATAGTAAGTAAATGAAAATAAAGTGAGATACCTTAATTGTTTTTGTAGTCTAACTTTTTTTCCCACAGACCACTTGAAAATTGCTAAGGGTCTTGGTGGACCACTTAATGATCTTTCCAAATATTGTTTGTACCGTTAACTAACTATTGTAAAGTGCTTTGGATAAGAGCGCTTTATAAAAAAACGTAAAAAAACATTGGGGTGCGGGGATCTGGCCAGGAGTTAGCATGTGGGAAGGGGTTCAGGGTTGGGGTGTGGGGTCTGAGAGAGAGTTAGGGTGCAGGAGTGGGCTGGGGTTAGGGGTGTGGGGTCTGGCCAGGAGTTAGGGTGTGGGAGGGGGCTCAGGGCTGGGGCAGAGGGGTGGGGTGTTGAGCGCTTACCTGGGGCAGCTTCTGTTTGGTGCAAGGGGTGCAGGTGGGGATGGGGGTATGCAGGAACTCCCGTTTGGCGCTCAGGGTGGGGATGGGGGGTGGGTGCAGGAGTCAGGGCTTGGGTTGTGGGGGGTGTGTGCAGGAGTCAGGGCAGGGGCTGGGGTGGCTGCTCCCTTCCCCTGGCTTTTTTCCAGGGGCCGCCAGCAGCAGTGCACGTGAGGGACTGCACCTGCGCTGCCCAGTGTCCAGAGGAGCAGGGCAGCAGGACAGGTGCGGACGGACACCCCACCAGGGGAGCACGCACGCCTCCCCTACAGCGCGCCCCCAGCCAGCCCCTCACCTGCCTGCCTCACCTGGATGACTGTTGTGGCACAAGGGGCCGCCAGCGCCAGTCTGCAGCAGGAGTCCCGGGAGCCAGCGGGGCCCGGCTCGCCGGCTGGGAGCAGGGCCGGCGCTCCCATTAGGCGACCTAGGCGGTCGCCTAGGGCGCTGCTATTTGGGGGGCGCCTGCGCCCCCGCTGCCCGTAGAAATTTGGGGGCGGGACCTTCCGCTGCCGCTGTTGGGGGCGGGATTTCGGGGGCGGGACCTGCCGCCGCCTAGGGTGCCGGAAAAGCTGGCGCCGCTACTGGCTGGGAGACGCATCACACGCCACGCCTCCAGCATGGCTCTTAAACGTCTCCCTCCCTGCTCTCCCCCACAGCTTCTGCCCCTGCAGTAGTGTCCCGTCCCCCCCCACAGGGGGTGTTGGGCTGCCCAGCTCTGGGCACCCTGTAGTTGGGGGGGCCCCATGCCATGGCACTGTGTGTTTCATGGTAAATCCGCCTCTGGTCTGTATAGCTTAGCTCATTTTATGTTCTTTTAAATATTTAAGATTTGCTTCTGTGTAACCAAAGCTTTCAGGACAGTAATAGGTATAGGGAGTTTGCAGTTTAGTTTCTGATTGTTTTCAACGTTACATTCGGGATTCAAAGTGTGTGTGTGTGTGTGTGTGTGTGTAAATACTCTTTTCAGCAAGAAAATGTTATAACCAGAACAAACTAACCTATTTTTGTAATAGGTGTATTTGGCTTTTTATTTGTTACACATTTCAAAGTATTTTTTTAGTAGCTGTTGATTTTTTTTTTTTAAAGTCCCTTTTCCCCTCCTGTTATGAGTATTTTAAGTGTTGGTTGTATTCTTTCTTTCACTCCTTCACATTCTTAAGATCACTGGAAACCCAAAATGATTTGTACATCTCAAATTAGAAAGTGCCCTTGTGATCTCAAGTATTCGGAGGAGTGTTAAAATCTAGTGACTGATCCTATTTCTGTTCAAATAAATGGCAAAGCTTCCATGGAACCCATTTGGTATCATTCATGTGAATAAAGTGAGCAGGATTTGGCTCAATAGCTAGGCTACCTGAAACTAACTGAGGCGAAATATGGCACCCCGGCTCATAGGTGGCATGAGGGACTGTGTGCTAGCTTTACCTCTGTGGGAATAGTGAGGGAAGGAATCCTTCCCCCCACCCCGGCATTGCAGCTGCAGTAGCAGTCATAGCAGCATCAGGGCTTCTCTATATCTCCTCCATCACCACACTGTGGAGGGCAATGGTCTATGGATCTGTTTACCCTTCCTTGATCCAGCTATGCATTGAAATCCCAATACACAGTAACATGCAGAGCTGGACCACAAGGCCTATGGAGCCCTGCACCAGCTCCCTAAATCCTGCCCTTCCTCACAGTAGTATTGTATCAGTTTTATTGCATCTCTGCAATCTGCAGAGGGAGCAAAAGTTACCGCTTAGTTAACATGCTGTTTCAAACATCATTAATCCCAATCTCATGCCACAAAACCCACCATTTCAGATGGTGTTTGTATTATAGTTTCAGCATAGGTATCAAGATTGAAATGGATATGGAAACTGAATAATCCTTTCCTTCCTGGATTTGCACTCTCCAGAGGAGAGGTGAAACATACATGTGCTGCAGGGAAGCTTCTGCTGCTGTTTGTGGTGCTGTTATTTTAGAGGCATAGGACATATCTCCAAGGTTTTTACTCCAGAAACTTTTACAAGCAAATTACATTTACTTAACATTTGTAAAATGAAAGAGAGAGAAAATTTAATTTAGACACTACATTTTTTTTTTTTGGTCTTCTCAAGCGTGCTCAAAATCACATGAAATGAAGAAAATGGCTCCTATAGGGAAGCGTTAGGTTTATAGTTATTCCTAACCATTTTCAACTATGTCTTTTCCAGTAATTCTAAAGTTTTCAAGAACTTTAATTAGAGAGCAAGATGAAATGGTACAGCCAATTTATTCCTTATATATCAAGTTAATAAACAAAGAATAAGCAACATCTGGTACTTTACAAAACTGAAATTGACTATAAGGCCTGTGGTGAGTGCAGGTGTTGATATTTGATAAATTAGATTTAGTATGTAAAACAGTTTTAGTGTATTCAGTGAAATGACGAGAAACTGTTGGAGCTTCACAGTAAGTGATCTCTTCCCTCCTCCCTCCCCACCCACCCGGAAACAGATTGAAAGAGGGTATTGCAAAATAAGCAAATTTAAACTAGCAGTGTGCCTCTTTACTACTACTACTGGGGCAGCCTACCAATTTTTAGTGTGTGTAAATACCAGGTAATGGGGAAACTTCAGGGTGGCCAGATGGGGGGGCAAAACTAGGAGTAATGGGATGAAATTAAGAATAGGAAAATGTAGGTGATCAGGAAAAACTTCCCAATAGTGAAAGCTGTTAGTGAAATTGATTCTCAAGAGAAGGTCTATGGCAGGGGTAGGCAACCTATGGCACGCGTGCCGAAGGTGGCACGCAAGTTGATTTTCAGTGGCACTCACGCTGCCCGGGTCCTGGCCACCGGTCCGGAGGGCTCTGCATTTTAATTTAATTCTAAATGAAGCTTCTTAAACATTTTTAAAACCTTATTTACTTTACATACAACAATAGTTTAGTTATATATTATAGACTTATAGAAAGAGACCTTCTAAAAACGTTAAAATGTATTACTGGCACACGAAACCTTAAATTAGAGTGAATAAATGAAGACTCGGCACACCACTTCTGAAAGGTTGCCGACCCCTGGTCTATGGGATTCTTAAAATTAGATTAGACAGGGCACTGGAGAAGATACAGTAGGGAACAATCCCACACTGACAAGAGGTTGGACTAGATGACACAAAAAGGCTCCTTTGTTTCTAATTTCTCTATTATTCTATGTGATGAATTTATGCCTGACTTTGGAAAATAAAACATCTAGAGGCATTGTTGTAATGGATACAGAATATCTCTCTCATAACTGAGGCTGCTATCGTGAGGTAGATGGCAAGAGCTAGACTGCCTATACATATCCTACTGCCACATAAACATATTAAAATACGATTAAAATTAAAAATGCTTTTAGGAAGATTATACTCTGAGACCCAAGTGTGTTTACATACATCATTGTATACGATCTTCTGAAGGCTTGCGCCTGTGCCCTCTCTCTCTGATAAGAATGAAGGGGATAAATGATCAAATCCCAATTAGCACCTTGTTACCTTTGGTAGGTCCTATTTTTAGATACTTGCTTTTTTCAATTAACTGGTTTTTATGATTTTTCTTTCTTTGGATTATGAGAATAATTGAAGCAAGACTCTACCATATGAGCTATGGAAGTTCAAGTGTAGGTAAAGTAGTTTAAAGGGGTTTGTAAGGAACTTAGTTAGAAATATCTTCCTTTGTTACTTTCCTCTGGATTCAAACACATTATTTTAAAAAACTTCTGATTTAAACCCCAGTCTATAAAGAAGATTCAGTGTTTCTTATGCTCAGAGAAAAGATGTAGAAGGCCAAGTAGAATACTTTGGCTAATTACTTATCATCTATTTTTCCTTTTATGCAAGGAACCATTTTAATAGTGACAATAACCCAAACAAAGGAATGGAGTTAGTGTCTACCATTCTCCATTATGAGAGAGAGTACATTCTCTCTTGGGGTATGGGTGTGCAAGTGGAACAGTGGGGTGTGTGTGAATAACACACACATATATACACACACTCATTCATTGAACAAATACAGAAAAGACACTCGAGATGTGCGTAGGTCCCTTTTCTGCAGTGTCTAATTCAGTTAGACAGTGCATGCTAAGACTAAGCCTTCATTGTTCTCCTTAGAGTCAGGAGTTCTGTGATTTGCAATATTTCTTTTTAAATGCATGATATTTGACACTTTGGGAATTTTGAAGGTGGGCAGGTGGCTGCATGCATGTGATGGTAACAGCTGAATTATTATCCCAGACCCTCAAGAACTGTCAAGTTAAAACCTAGACTGAGGCTAAGGGCCAGATTGTGATTGGCCTTTGTGAGGGAGGGGGAGAGGCATAGGGAGCCCTCTCCCTCCAGCTGCTCCTCATGTGTGCTTGGCCTGAGGCCAATTGCAGTTTTTTGAGCTCTGGGAACATGTGGACTGCTCCCTTGCGTGCATCCCAGGGATGTACATCACCTCAAAGGAGGCAAGATAGCACCGCATGTGGGCCCCACTCTTTCTCACCAGGAGGCTCTGGCAGGGATTGTGCAGATTTCCTCATGGAATGGATCTACACTGCCTTTTATTTGAAGCCATGTCTTAAAGTGCAGTCCAGCCCGCGGGGAAAGAAGGGATTCCCATAATTAGGGCTTGTAGCTAGACATGGATTCCCTAACTTCTTCCTTGGCCTTGGGTGGGGAAGTCATGAAGCTTACATTGGAGGTTCAAGAGGGGTCAGTGCAGCGTTGCTGCTCTGGTTGGATCTGTACCATAGCCCATAATGGCTAGATTATGCCAAATGTTGAGGAGGAAGCAAGAATGCATCACTGAAGACATTACAGCAGCTCTGGCTCATCTTCCATTCTGTTGTGGTGCAGAACTGATCCTGGGGTAATAGTTCTGCTTGTTTAAAGACCATTTTAAGCAACTAGTTAAAATGTAATGTTACTTATTGCAAAATAACAAACATTTGGATTATACTGATTCAACCCTTAGCTTGAAATGGTGATAGATCTTAGAATCCTAGTTAATTAAAATATATTTAATTTCTTACTCAGTGTCGTGTGTGCGCTTTATTTAAGTTTGTGGGGATTCAGTGCCCAATGTGGTGGTGGTAGGGACTGGCTTTTAGCTCTTATGTGAGGTCGATGAAACTGTGAACACTTTATTATGTTGTACTATGTTGAATCTCGTAGGAGCTTAAATTTGTCAAACAAAGAATTAAGGGCAGTGGTTTTTAAGAATTGCTTGAACTACACCATTATGCCTCTTTCCTTTTCATCTCAGTGATTTCTGTATTTTCAGAATAAGCCTCATACACATGATGTCTTAATGAAAAATTGCAGAGGATTATTTTATGGGTATGAAAAGCTGTTGAAAGAGCATACTAGTTGGTATTAAAACAGTGAAGCAGTTTGTGTGCCTTGTACCTTGTCCAGAAATAATTGACTCATTAATCTTGGCCACATCAACCTGGTCACAGTATGAGGGTCAAATGTAGGTTGATTCCAATAGGTAGATATGTGTCGGTTTACAGCCCATATCTGACAGTTATTTCCGTCCCATGAAAACTTACTAATACTTTTACAAAGAATTTATGAAGGAAAGAAGATTGAGATGGATATGGACTGAGATAAAAACGTACTGCACCTCGATCTCTAGGCCCTGATGGGGCAAGGTTTTGGGAACCAGTAAATGAGGGGCAAAATCCAGAAGTCGAATGAGGGGGGAAAAAAAACAATCAAGATTATTTTTCTTCCATAACCCCTCCCCCACTTTCATTTGACTTGGTTGTGTGTTATGCAATGACCTGTGCACAGTTCAGTGCATTTTTAGGACTACGTTCTTTTGGGTCAGTTATTCACCCACACATTTGGAGATCCACTTCCTCTCTAAGCAGACATTTAATTCTCTCTCCACCCAAAGTGGATTCCAGTCTTGGCCTTGCTTTCTCAGATCAGAACCAGCCCCTGCCAAAGTAAGCATTCTGTAGCTTGGTTGTCATGATGATGCTGTATGGGATTGTAAGTCTACTATGGTACTTACTGGAGTTCATCTTGTATAGCCATTTTCAAATGCTCTTAGAGCTGAGAAAATAACAGACAGAAATATTAGAAGATATGCACAAAAATCCACCAAAATCTTCATCTAGTATTATTCAACTAGGCTCTTACACACATTAGAGTCTTGTATTAAGTTTTTAATGGCAGGATTCTCAAAAGTACTCAGCATTTTGCTAACTCTGCTTCTATTCATTTCAGTGGCAACAGAGTTAGGCCAACACAGAGCACTTTTGAAATTACCACCCTGAAGGTGCACCATTTGGCATAATCTAGCCAATACAAACTACAGCTCATGTTCTCTTTGAGGTTTTTTGTGGCTTTAAATGATCTGGTAGAGCCTAACGCCATGCTTACACTACCATTTATATCAGCAAAACTATGTCGCTCAGGGGTGTGGAAAAAAATCTCTCCTGAGTGATTTACATTTCACTGGCATGTGGTAGTATGCAAGCGCTATGTCGATGGGAGAGCTCTTTCCTGTCAGCATGGAGTGGCTACACTAGAGACCTTACAGCAGCACAGCTGCATTGGTACAGCTGTACCGCTGTAAGGTCTCTAGTGTAGACATAGGCTCAGGTCTGGCACTAATGAAGTGCTATGAAGCTTGCTCAGATTAGTGGCACAGAACAGTGTTTCTCAACCCTTTTGATACCAGGGACTGGCTTGCTGCTTTCCTACACCGTGTCTGGGAGATCTCCGGGACTGGTGCCAGTCCACATCTGGTTGTTGAGAAACACTGGCATAGAATGAAGAACTAACTAGAGCTATTGTAGCAGGTTGGGGTGTGTGTGTGTGCATGCACGATGAATCTGTGGATGATATCATTCTTGCTTCAGAATGTAACCTTTAACTTGCTATCCAGCAGAGAAATCTTTAAGTAAAAACTATGCCCCCCGGATTTCATTTCTTAACTCTGCTTAATTGGACTCCGGTTTAAAGGGCAGATGCTGTGCAGGAGAAGGTGAGGATATAGCTTTAAAACATTAGTTGGAAAACATCCTTTTTGGGAAATTAAAAGGTGACACTTTGGTTAAATTCTCCCTTTAAAAATAAGACCCCATGTAGAATATCCTTAAGTTGCTTTTGGTACAAATCCTTGAATTCCAGACCCTTGTCCAAGAAGCTAAGCAGCCAGAAAGAATAGGATTCAAAGTTTTGAACCAACAAGGATACAAAGAAAGTTTGAGACCATATAAAGGATTCTTCAAGGCTATTCTTTTTAGGAGGATGGATTTCTCTCTCCATACACACAATGGAGAAGCCTAGCATCAATCAGCTGTCAAAAGGATATTGTACAGCGTTCTTTCACAGTTTCCTTGTTCCAAGAACATTGATGTCTCCCATTTTTTAAAAAAAGCGTTCACACCTAATAATGTCAGCTAAAAATATATTCGCCAGAACATTAAAGCCATCCCACATTTTATCACCAATTGGTATCAGAGGGCATGGGATGTCTTAGTGATGGCATTGATACAAATGGGTCAGACTGATGGATGCTCTGATTATGTAGCACAAACTCTCTGGAAAAAGGTGTAGATGTGGGCAAGCAGAATTACATCCTTCCCTAGTTGAACAAGTGAGCAATCCTAGTTTACTTTCGCGTTGGTGTTTATGATCATTAGATTAGTAGCAGTACTTCACTCTTCCTGGATTGTACATAGAATATTTATTGTGCACACAAGCTCTATGTATACTTCCTTTTTGCTGCTTCACATCACATTCACATTACACTTCATAAACTATAATAAGCTCCTCTAGGCCAGGACTGTCTCCATATGCGCGTGTGCAGCACGATGCACAATGGAACATGACCCTGATGGAGGTCTCTAGGTCTTACTGCAATTTAAAGAAGAATCTTTCATTTCCCTTTGTGATTCACTTCTCTTGGCACAGAGAAGTCTTGTTAGAATATTCCTAATTCTGAGATAGTAAAATTATACTGCCTCTGTTACTCACTGCAAGTAGGTAAGTCATCCTGAATAACAATATCATATTATGACTGAGAATCTAAATGCTATTAGAGATAAACAGAAAACTATAATTTCTGGAACTCAGGGTAGTTTTTCTGGTTTTCCAGGCACTGCACTGAATATCTACCACTAAGCAGTGCTGATGTGCTGTCAACAAGTAGTGTGAAATCAGGCACTCTGACCTCTGCTGAAGCAATGTTCTGCAACATTTTGCAGTTTAGATAAGATTAACTTGTAACATAACCCTGTCAAACATCCATGTTGCCACTGGATGAGAAGTTATCATCCACAGGTGAGCGAAACGTTCAGCTTCCAGGAAATTCACAGGAGGAAGAAGCAAAAGTTATTCGAAAAAGATTCTTTTAGGAATTGTCTCAAATATATAAATATATACATTACTTTGTAAAGCTGTTTTCTTGTACAGCTTTATTGATCTTTTCTGCATTACAGGTAATGCCCAACAGTCTCTGCATTTTAATGATAAGTAAATAAATACTACTTGAAAACATTGCCATGCTGTTACTTGAAGAGCAACTTACTGGTTAGTACTTCCAGGTGAGGTTTGGTGTTTACTATAATAATTAATAAACCATCATAATTGTTAATAACTGACTCACTTCACTTAAACTGGCACTGAAATCCGGCTGCTTTTGGATGGGATATAACTGGCATCATAACACTGCACATCATTGTAACACTGTTTAGCATAAGAAGTGGAAAAATAATACATTATCTAATTTAAACAATAGTGGCAGTTTGAGGAATATGCCTGTGTCAAATTATGAATTGCGCTTTGTGAAATATTGTTTGGTTGTGACAGTCCTGAATTAGATAATCGTTTTGATAGTAGGCACCTGGTACATAGTGAACAGACAATCTGGGAAGGTGAAACAGGACTATTAACTGAATAGCCCTACTTTGGTAGAACAATGGGGTTGCTCTTGGCAGAACCATTGGTGGGGTTTTTTTAATAACTCTTTGCCCAGCAATCCCATGGGTGGGGGGAAGATGGTGGTGGTTCATGCAACTTCCACAGTGGAAGGACATAAAGAGGAAAGTGTTAGACTGCTTTTAAAAAGAGACATGCTCTCTGGGCAAGGGAACCATGCCTTCACCAGAAAGAGAAGATGCCTCTGGGGAAGTGGGGCAGAAGGAACTTGCCTTCCACCTCAAGACACTGACCAAAAACCCAAGGAATCTAGGAAGGAGAGGTGCCAGAGAGGGGAGCCTGCACTCTGGGAGAGGCCAGAACTAGAGACAGTGTCTATCTGGACTCTGCTCAGACTCAGCTGGCTGGAAGCAGATGGGATCCAAAAATTGGGTCTAATACAGAAGACTGGTGACTGTCTGCAAGGAAGAATTCCACCAGGGCAGTAACGGGGAATTGGTTAAGCAGGATCCCTCTTAATAAAACTGCTATTGGGCCTTTGATGCACACAAATAAGGGCCTCCATTCTAAAGGCTTGTCTATACTTCTGGCTAAATTGGCACTGCTGCAATCAATGCAGCGGTGTCAATTTAGCAGTTCTGGTGAAGACAAGCTAAGTCGATAGTAAAGCACTCTCCCGTTGATGTCTGTACTCCACCTCTCCGAGAGGTGGAAGGTAAGTTGGCAGGAGAGCATCTCCCGTCAACATAGCTTGGTGTAGACCTCGCTGTAAGTTGACCTAAATTACATCGACTTCAATTAAGTAACTTACATAACTGAAGTAGCGTAACTTAGGTTGACTTACAGCGTTAGTGTAGACCAGCCCTCAGTCTCTTTTGAAAGACGGTATATTTTCCCAGTGTGCTGGGGCGTGGTTATATGTAGCTATGTGGGCTTATTGTGCAGTTTTCTGTGGGCTAGTTTACACTAGAAGTGCTACATCGGTGCAGCTGCATAATAAATCCACCTCCATGAAAGGCGGTAGCTATGTCGGCAGGAGAAGCTCTCCCACCGACCTAATACTGTCCACACTGGCGCTCAGGGGATGGCTTATTCACACCTCTGAGCGACGTAAATTATACCTAAGTGAGTGGCAGTGTAGACCTGGCCTTAGTGTTGCTTGTCTGTCATGAGGGGAGAGAAGGGGCAGTGTTTTGACGCAATTTAGGATGGCTGCTGTTACATAGCAAGTCTCACACAGTCTCTCTCATGGAGACTTGTTTTATTTCTATTATTCTAAATTACAAAATCTTCCATGTTGAAAGCCACTAGTGATGGAAAACGTTACATGCACAGAGGGCTGATATAGACCCACAGGGAAGAGTTCCACTTGCTGGATCACTTCCTGCAGCGCTTGGATTCCATTTTTATGCATTGTAATTGGTTTTTAGATATTTGCATGAGGAGACCGGTAAAGAAAGGATGCTAAATCATCCCAAACCATCTGCTAGAATATAAATTCACTCAGAGCAAAGTTGTGTTGCCGTTACTCATGCTGAATAGCCGTTTACTCCACAAGTAGACCTAATTGATTTTAATGGGACCCTTTGGAGAGTAAGGTTCTACTCTAGTGTGGAAAATGATATTACAATCTGGCTTTTGGTGACAGAGCTTGTGATAAGGCCTAGTATTTAGTCAGTATTGCCAATCTCAAGCTCAAAATCGCAAGTGAGGTCCCCCCACAATCCTATTTTGAAGAATAATAAATTTGGGGGGTCTTTTTATTTGCCTTCTTGTTTTTGAGCCTCTTAAGATTCACGTTTTCAAGCTTTTCTCCACAGCCATAAGGGCTAGATACTTTTATATTTTTTTAAAAAGAAAAAAGCTGAGATTCTTGCATAACATGACTTCAGGAGCTGAGGCTTTAAGAAAAATACCAACTATTGTTTGGGTCATGATAAATGAGAGAATTAGCAACACTGAGTTTTTATTTCTAGAATAATTTTAATGTTTATTTTTAGCCGTTTTTTTAGCATGCCAGCTGTGCATAGTCAAGTTTGCATCAAATAATCTGGGCACGTAATATTATTTTACAAATTGTATGATCTGTTGTTTAATAAGGGAAAATAACAAAAGAAATGAAAATATGCAGATATTTCCCCTGATATATTTTGAATAAAACAATCTTGCTTGTTAAACAAGACCAGAATTTTGAATCAAAGACTTAACAGGAAGATATAGATTCTATTATGACGACTTTGTTTTACATTAGAAATTGTGAAAAGCAATGAATTAGTGAAGTACATACTAACTACTGGGTGGCTTGGTTTAAGAATATAGCATATGTAGGACAAGATGCTTCATTTATTGCCACTTTCTCCTGTATACTAGGCTTGATTTATGTGTGAGCAGGAATTTATTCTAATTCAGGGTAGAGCTTGGAAGATGTATGGGTCAAAGACCTGTGGAACATTTCCTGGTATTTTTTCCTTAATCACTTTACATGTCACAATTTTGTTATGATATGGTTTTAGGAAGGATCCAAACTGAGAGTCAGAACTGCTTTCTCTGTGCAGCCACAATTGTCAGCAAAAATCTTATTGCACATCAGACGTTCTTAAAGGATTTCAGATCTAAAATAAATGTTTACATTATATCAGTTGTAATAGCCCGATTATTAAAAATAATTGAATTTAGATTACAGAAGCTGGTCAAATGCTTCCAGTTCACTCAAACTGGATGTACCAATGGCAAATGTCTACCTACTTCAGTGAAAGTAGGATCAGGCCCAAAGATTACAATAGTTCAGATATTCAATCATGTAGCTGTTACTCTTGATGACAGGCAGGTAAACTGAACATTCTAAGTACAGTCAGTGGCCTTCTAATTACTACAATTATTTCTTGAAAGGGTTTAGGTTAGGGACGTCGATTAATCGCAGTTAACTCACACGATTAACTCAAAAAAATTAATCGCGATTAAAAAAAAGTAATCACAGTTTTAATCGCATTGTTAAACGATAGAATGCCAATTGACATTTATTAAGTATTTTGGATGTTTTTCTACATTTTCAAATGTATTGATTTCAATTATAATACAGAATACAAAGTGTACAGTGCTCACTTTATATTATTATTCTTACAAATATTTGCACGGTAAAAATAAAAGAAATAGTATTTTTCAATTCACCTCATACAAGTACTGTAGTGTAATCTTTGTCGTGAAAGTGCAATTTACAAATGTAGATTGTTTTATTTTTGAGTGCAGTTATGTAACAACAACAATGTAAAACTTCAGAGCCTACAAGTCCACTCAGTCCAACTTCCTGTGCAGCCAATCGCTAAGACAAACAAGTTTGTTTACAGTTACAGGAGATAATGCTGCCCGCTTCTTATTTATAATGTCACCTGAAAGTGGAAACAGACATTTGCATGGCACTTTTGTAGCCGACATTGCAAAGTATTTGCATGCAAGATATGCAAAACATTCGTATGCCCCTTCATGCTTCGGCCACCATTCCAGAGGACATGCTTCCATGCCGATGACGCTCGTTTTTAAAAAAAAAATGCGTTAATTACATTTGTGACTGAACTCCTTGGGAGAGAATTGTATGTCTCCTGCTCTGTTTTACCTGCATTCTGCCATATATTTCATGTTATAGCAGTCTCAGATGATGACCCAACATGTTGTTCGTTTTAAGAACACTTTCACTGCAGATTTGACAAAATGCAAAAAAGGTACCAATTGGAGATTTCTAAAGATAGCTACAGCACTCAACCCAAGGTTTAAGAATCTGAAGTGCCTCACAAAATCTGCGAGGGATGAGGTGTCGAGCATGCTTTCAGAAGTCTTAAAAGAGCAACACCCTGATGCGGAAACTACGGAAACCGAACCACCAAAAAAGAAAATCAACCTTCTGATGGTGGCATCTATCTCGGATGATGAAAATGGACATGTGTTGGTCTGCACCGCTTTGGATTGTCATCGAGCAGAACCCATCATCAGCATGGACCCATGTCCTCTGGAATGGTGGTTGAAGCATGAATGGACATATGAATCTTTAGCGCATCTGGCACGTAAATATCTTGCAACAGCAGTTAAAACAGTGCTGTGTGAAGACCCGTTCTCACTTTCAGGTGACATTGTGAACAAGAAGCGGGCAGTATTATCTCCTGCAAAATATAAACAAACTTGTTTGTCTGAGCGATTGGCTGAACATGAAGTAGGACTGAGTGGACTTGTAGGATCTGAAGTTTTACATTTTTATTTTTGAATGCAGTTATTTGTTGCACATAATTCTACATTTGTAAGTTCAACTTTCATGATAATGAGATTGCACTACAGTACTTGTATTAAGCGAATTGAAATATTTTTTTACAATGCAAATATTTGTAAGAAACATATAAAGTGAGCACTGTACACTTTGTATTCTGTGTTGTAATTGAAAACAATATATTTGAACATGTCGAAAGCATCCAAAAATACTTATATAAATGGTATTCTATTATTAATTGATTCTTTTTTTTTTAATCACACGATTAATTTGGATTAATTTTTTTAATTGCTTGACAGCCCTAGTTTAGGCAAATCTTTTTATTTTCACTTTTTTTTTTTAATCTGAAGTAGCTGTGAGAAGTATTTCATTATTTTTCATGGAAAATCCACCCATTTTTGTTTAAAAAAATTACATGCATACATATTGCTTGAAATTTACCAACACATATCCTTCAATATGTTTTCTCTCTCCCTGCTCCATCTCTCCCTTTCACTTTGTTGTGTTCACTTAATTGAGTCCTATCTAAAGTCACCTCCTAAGGGAAAATCAGGCCCTTGGGAAAGTTATATTTTGTCTCTTTTGTGTTCATGACTTTAAGATATTCAGATTTTCTTTCCCCCCCCCCCCCCCTCCATGGTAACATATCTGCTTCTCTTAAGACACTATGAAGAGTCTGACAATGTGACAATAATACTCTGGCATGTCAGAGTTAAATATGAATGCAATCTCTTTCTGAACAAGGAAACCAATGGGTGACTATTTTTCATGGGCCATGAGATCATCACAAGAAAGGGCTTTCAGCAAAGATATGTAATGTGACGGCTAATTTGGGGTTCCTCTTTTTTTTTTTCGTGCCCAACCTAAGACACTTTAAAAGGGGCCAGATTTTTAGAATATGTGGTGCACGCATTCTCTGAAAATTAAGCCTCTTTCGGTGTTTCATGATGGGTATCCAAAATCACTAGCCCCTTTTGTTAAAACATAGGGGAGGGAGAGGTATGGGCTTGGGTGGCTGGAGTGCATATATTTAATTTTCTTTATTTTTTCCGTTAAGGCACAAATAAAGTGAAGGTAATTAACCACTGGAACAACTTACCTAGGAATATGGTGAATTCTTCATCACTTGAAGTCTTAAAAAATCCCATCTTGATTTAAAAAGATACTATAGCTCAAGCAGAAGTTATGGGCTTGATGCTGAAATTATTGGGTGAGGTTCTTTGGCCTGTGTTCTACAGGAGGGCAGATTAGATTATCATAATGGTCCTTCTGGCTGTAAAATCTGGGAATCTTTATTACAATAAAACTACTAATTAAAATATTTTATGGAAAATAGAATTGCTTGTGTTTGGTTGAAAGGAAATAAAATATTCAACGTAATAAATGAGTGCATTACCAAAAATTGCCAGTTCTTAAGGGGAAAAATGTAAAAATAAAAATAAAAAATTTAGAAACCATTTAGCTGCATTGGAGTGGAAATGCAGATGTTCAACTGCAGAATACACAATACTAGCTCCTCTCCCCTCGCCCCATTACTGAAGGGCTACTTCACCTTGAATTAAGGTTAACGACTTATGCTAAACAATCTGTTCCACAGTGTATTTAGCTGTGGCACTGAGTACACTCTGTGTAAACTCAAGAGTTTGTGTCTCTCACTAACAGAAGTTGGTCCAATAAAAGATGTTATCTCACCCACCTTGTCTCTCTAAAATCCTTGGATCAACACAGCTACCACAAAATCAATTTGGAGGGCTGTTAGGTCATGGGTTTGGATAAATGTAGTCTAGTGCAGTATAAATGCACTTAAAAAAGTGAATTGATAGAAAAGTGAGGGAAAAGAATTGTATTACTGCATCAAAACTCCATATCCAATGGATGCCCCATGGAATAACATTTTTGAGCTCTGGCAGGAACTCTTAATCCTCCTCTGGATGAGAGTTAGGGTGTGTTAACAGCTGGCAGTTAATGGAAGGAGAAAAAGGGAAAACGTGGAAAGAGTAAAATTTCTAATTTCTCTACAAATGCTGTCATGTAGTAATAGGCTGTGAGATTCAGTTAAGCAAATATGTAAAAAGTGATGTAGACTCCTGAACTATTTTCACCATTTCAGTGTTGTCTTATGCTGTCTCCAGTCCTTGCAGTGTCTAAGCAGCACCAATTTAAATATACTGTATCTCTGAAATTAAAATATCAAAAGTTTATGTTCTGAAGCATCCAGAATAACTGTTTTAGAACAAAATGTTTGTGGTATGTGTAGCAACTTCACCAGGGGAGTTTAAGATGGGATGACAAATAACTTTGGTAATAAGTACATAAAAAGATGGATAAATAACTGTGGAGGTAGAAATTTACACTTCCCTGTGTTTGAGGGGGATCTGCCCCAGGGGAATTTAAGCCTCTGCCACTGCTGATTTCCCTCTCCTAAGGTGTCTACGAGGTGGTGCAGCTTGATTTTTACAGCTGGGTGTTAGAGTCTACTGACCTGAGGGGGGATATAGTGAATTGGTGCGTATCCTGGCCAAGCCTCTTCCATTCCCTCCTGTGGAGGGGCGGTTGTGGCCACTTTGTTGCGCTGTGGCCTCCTCCCTGGCAGACTGCCAGAGCACCGTGCTATAGTTTGCATCATCAGAACCCATTATAAATCTTGGATGAATCTAAGCATGCTTCTAGGTGTGGGTGGGTGTGCAGTGTGCGCATGTGGAGGGAAGGAGAGAGAAGGGGCCGGATAAAACCGTGGTATTTATATTATCATTTTAAAAAGAAATCTTGAAGTTAATACTAATAGGTGACGTTTTCAAGACTTCTTAAATAGAATTGATGATGTCCATAAATATATTCAAATGAGATCAACATGAGACTATGCACAATTATATAATAGGAAGCACAAAGCTTTTTATTTATTTTTAAGATACTACCCTGGAGCAAATGGGCATTAGTGTTCCCCACCCCCCCTTGCTTTTTCTTACTAATTTGTTGTTTGTGAGTTCACAATTGACTAGTCAGGTCTTCCATACTAAGAAAACCCCTATATAGATACATGGATGATATTCAGCAAGCTACTTCTAAAGATACGGAAATATGCTGAAATACTGTTTTTAGATATTCTAAGGCCATGTCTACACTAGCACTTATGCCGGCAAAACGTAAGTCGCTCAGGAGTGTGTTTGTTCACACCCCTGAGTGACAAAAATTTTTCTGGCATAAGCGCTTGTGAGCACAGTGCTCTGTTGTTGGGAGACGCTCTCCTGCCAACATAGCTGCTGCCGCTTATTGAGCTAGTTTTATTATGTCATCAGACTAAATCGGCTACACAAGCGCTCTTACAGCATCACAGCGGTGCCACTGTAAGCTTAGACAAAGCCTATACTGACTTTTTTTCTTCTCTCTCACATCTTGGAGAACCTTACATTTTTCTAGAAAATTAGTTACCAGTCTTATTGATAGAAGTTATTTTCTCCTGGCTTTTTCAGTCCCACACATAACTATTACAATCAGCAGTATCTGAATGGAGAGAGAGCAAGCGAGCTTTTTTGTGTGTGTTTAATGAATGCCCATGCTAGTTCTAAATGTAGTTCTTAACCTTGGTCAATTTACATAGCACTTGAAGAGATTAGTGGCTCATTTATAAAGAACAGCACATATTTGATGGGTGTTTAGAATGCTCTCTAGTTGTTTTGCGGAATGTTGGCTATAAATACATTCACATTTGTTCACCAATGCTGCTACCTGCAAGTGAGTAGTGCACTCAGAAGCTGACTAACTTTTGTGATGTGCCTAAAATTCAGTGTTTAGGAGAGGGTCCTGAATATTGAGCACTCTTTCAAAATTTAGGATTCTTATGTTTGCCAGAGTAGGTACAGACAGGATCCAGGAGTGAACTGCAACCCAGAGACAAAAGCTGCATTTTTCTGTGGTGTGTTGGGGGTTTTTTTTGTTCGTTTTTTTAAAATTCTTGTCTCCCAAGCAGGAGTGCCGCCAGCTTTTCCGGCGCCCTAGGCGGCGGAAGGTCCCGCCCCCGAAATGCCGCCCCCGACAGCGGCGGCGGAAGGTCCCGCCCCCAAATTTCCACGGACGGCCGGGGCGCCGGCGCCCCCGAAATAGCAGCACCCTAGGCAACCGCCTAGGTCGCCTAATGGGTTGCGCCGGCCCTGCTCCCAAGGGCAGAGGGGATGCGTGGGTGGTGGTGGCAGGGTCAGGGTCGCTTCCCTTCCCTCCCCCCAGATTTGCTGCTTGGCTTGTACTGAGCATGTTCACGTGGACTGAGCATGCTCAGTAACACAGTTGAAGCCAGCTGCCCTCACTCTGCGCGCACACACACCCCTCCCCCCAACTATCTGGCAGGCACGGGTCGCCTCTGCCCAAGGGTGATTGTTAAAATGAAGATTTTTGGTGTGTGGTTAAAAATGTTAAAGACTGTCTTGTATATAGCAAATTGAAAACCTTGGTAACAGAATGACTAACCCAAATTACTGTCAATATTGTGGTAGTAAGAAAAGTAGTAAATGGGGTAACTTAAATCTTGCCTAGTGATCTTATGCACTTCTCACTTGCACATGTGTATCTTCCTTTAGGTAAGAAAGATAGTCCTCCCCCAACACAAGAAAATCTTGAGTTTTGCCATTAGTCTTATAAATAAGATGCTCATAAAAAGCAATTTCAGGCACATCAACATCCCAATCTTTTTAAATGTAAGACATACAAGATTTTACACTTTCTAAGGATCAATCTCTGTATAACCCAGGGCAATTGTGGTGTGTTATTAAAAGACTTTTTTTTTAGTCTCGTATATTGAAGAAAAATTATGTAGCAAATATAGTTCTGACTCTTGGTAATTCAGGATTCCATACTGTCTTTGCCATTTGAACAAAAAATGTCTACTATGGGTCAGATTCCCAAACTGCCTGTACATATTGTCCAGGAGACCAAGCTTTGAAGAAATGTACAGGACTTTCAATAAATTATTTGTATGATTTTAAATTGTAATTTCGTTTTAGACCTGCTTGCATAAATTGTAGCATAGTCAATATATTTGACTGTTTTTACCATCAAGGCATGCATTACAGATGTGGTCTCCTAATCTCAAAAAAGATATACTGGCACTAGAAAAGGTTCAGAGAAGGGCAACTAAAATGATTAGGGGTTTGGAACGGGTCCCATATGAGGAGAGATTAAAGAGGCTAGGACTTTTCAGCTTGGAAAAGAGGAGACTAAGGGGGGATATGATAGAGGTATATAAAATCATGAGTGATGTGGAGAAAGTAGATAAGGAAAAGTTATTTACTTATTCCCATAATACAAGAACTAGGGGCCACCAAATGAAATTAATGGGCAGCAGGTTTAAAACAAATAAAAGGAAGTTCTTCTTCACACAGCGCACAGTCAACTTGTGGAACTCCTTGCCTGAGGAGGTTGTGAAGGCTAGGACTATAACAGCGTTTAAAAGAGAACTGGATAAATTCATGGAGGTTAAGTCCATTAATGGCTATTAGCCAGGATGGGTAAGGAATGGTGTCCCTAGCCTCTGTTTGTCAGAGGGTGGAGATGGATGGCAGGAGAGAGATCACTTGATCATTACCTGTTAGGTTCACTCCCTCTGGGGCACCTGGCATTGGCCACTGTCGGTAGACAGGATACTGGGCTAGATGGACCTTTGGTCTGACCCAGTACGGCCGTTCTTATGTTATGTTCATTTAACTCCCATTCCCATCTCTGAGCGATTGAAATGCACAAGTTGGGTAAGATAGCAAAATAAAATGGCAGACAATTTTGAGAGTAACTGGGAGGAAAATAAAGTTGTTAATATTTGAAAGAGCTGTAGGAGTTGTCTTTGATGGTAGGCAAGCAGGAATGCAGTTAACTTAGTAGTCAATCAACAACTGAGATTTCTTGTAATTTCAAGTAAAGCCATTTTGCAGAGGAAGCTGGTAATCCTACCAGATATAAATCCACATGAGAGAGAATTTCTGCCAATATCCATTCCTCCCAGTTTTAAGGGATTTTGAAATATAAATTGAAGCAGCATTGTTACAGATGGAAGAATGAAGGCTTAAGTTTGGCAAAACACTGATCAGTGAATGTTCCCTTATAAAAATGTCTTTACTATACTTTAGCATTAGATTACTCAGCCCTTCTCATTAATGCATCTAGATCGGAAAGAGTGCCATTTGTGAAAGATTATTTACAATATAATTTTTATATTTCGAAGACTTGGATAAAAAAGGTGTTTTTGTTTAGAATGTGTGAACAACTAACACTGGAGTTTCTGGGGCGGAGCTGGGGAGGGAGTTTGGCCTGAAAGGAGAGTGGTGATTTTGTGTTCTGGAGGTTCAGTCTTGATTTTGTGTGTGTGCGAGCGATTTGTTCCAGGTGTTTGGCTTGATTCAGTGCTTGCTGATATCTCTTAATGAGGGGGTGGTGCTGACTTAATTTTGCTAGGTTCAAAAGTCAGTCACTAGTGAACATTGGAGCAGCAAGCAGCTAAAAGCAGAGTTTCTGTGGAAGTGGGAGTTTGGAGAGAGTGTGTGGGTTTTTTTTTCTCTTCCCTCCTAGCAATAGGGTCTAGGAAGAGAAGACAACAATGGCTACTGAGGCAGCACTAGAAGTGACCCAAGGAACAGAGGAGACAAGGAAGGTGATCAGATGCAGAAGCTGCAGGATGTACATCACTCTTGAGTGGGTATCTGATGGAAGTCACTTATGCATGAAACGTCATTTGACAGAGTTCATGGCAGAAAAGATTCAGGCATTAGAGATGCAGCTGGAGATGGTGATAGAATTCAGATGGGGATTTGAAGATATAGTGCATGAGAGAAGAGAAGATTTGTAGACACCTGATCAACAAAAGGACCTGGGTGGGGGAGACAGGACCTATGAAAGAACATGCCCATGGAAACAAAGCAGAGAAAAAGACTAGCTAGTGGTTGTGAAATTGAGTTGAGTAACAAGCTTGCTGCACTGGGGAATAAGGAGAAGAGAAACAGGCAGAAGCTGGGGAGGGGAGGAAGAAAAGAAGGGAAGCTATCCCTGCAGAAGAGAGGAAGAGATAGCCAGAAGAAAAATGAGGATGATATACAGGGGATTGTGAGAGAGAACATAAAACAGATTCATACCAGCAAGAGACAGGTCTGTGTGACTGGGGATTCCATACTCAGAAGAAATAACAGGCCTGTCCCCAGGCCAGATCCAGAGAACAGAAGTGTGTGCTGTCTGCCAGGAACAAGGATATGAGATGGACATGAGGCTGAAAAAGGATGCTCATGGGAATGGGGGAAAATCCATTGACTGAGCTGCTGTTGGGATGAATGACACTGCTAGATTCCCTCTGGAATGGTTCAAGAATGACTACACTTGGCTGGGAAAAATGTTTAAAGACGTGGAAGCTCAGTTGAAAGTCAGTAGAATGCTCCGGTCCCTGGAGAAGGAGGGTGAAGGTGTGACAAGATAATTAAGATCAACAGAAGGCTCAAGGATTTGTGTTGTGAGGAAGATTTTGGGATGATTGGTCACTGGGAGGCATTCACAGAAAGAAAACTCTACTTGGTTGATGGACTTCACTTGAGTCCCTGGGAAATTTTACCTTCTGGGGTAAAGGCTGGCATAATTAGTATTTTCTTTAACCAAGGAAATGAGGGGAGAAGGTTGGGAGAGATTCATGAAATCTCCGTGCCTGGGTTCAATACACATGAAGAAAATCAGCTAATTGAAGACCTAGTATGGGATAGTGGACCACTACAAGGTAACCCTGTGGACAGCAAAGCAAAAGAAAGTACATATATTGATTGGAGTAGGAGTCAGGGAAGTGTTGCAGTTAGTGAAAGGATTATAACTAACCCAGCTAGAAAACTGGGTGAGGTTTGGGGGAGACAGACAACTGAGATGATTGTACACAAATGAAAGAAGCCTGGGCAATAAAATGGAGGAACTGGCCCTATTGGTGCAGGAGATCAAACTGGATATTGTAGGGATTATAGAAACGTGGCAGAATAGTATTCTTGACTGGAATAGAGGTATTGAAGATAATTTTCTGTTTAGGAGAGAGAGAGGAATAAAGATAGAGGTGGTGGAGTAGTGTTGTTCATCAATGAAGCTGTAAATTGTGAAGAAATGAGAAGCGACAGTAAACAAAGCAAAATCTGTTTGGGTCAAAAATCATTTTGTGGAAGGATTGTGAAAGATTCTATTGGTTCTGCTATAGACCGCCACGGGTGGACTCAAGTATTGATGGAGATCTCTGATATTTATTAGAGAGAAATACTGTTGGGAATTATGTTATAATGGGACACTTTAACTTCCCAGATATCGACTGGAGAATAAATGCTACTAATATGGGTAAGGCCCAGTGATTCCTGTATGTGATAGATTGTCACTGACTCAAGAAGAGGGGATGCAGTTTTATACTTGGTTTTGGTAAACAGTGAGGACATCATAGAAGAGCTGGTTGTAGGAAATAACCTTGGATTGAGTGACCATGAGTTGATTCCATTTAAATTAAATGGAAAGATAATCAAAAACAGGTCATCAGCTATTTCGAAAGGGTAGACTTTGGGAAATTAAGGGAATTCGGTAAACAAGTCAGCTGGACTGAAGAACTCAAGGACGTAACTTTGGAGAAGGCTTGGAATTTCTTCAAATCAACTATTCAAAAAGCATCTGAGACTTGCATTCCAAACAAGGGGAAAAAACTTGTAGGGAAAAGATCCAGCTGAACGAATAACCACCTCAAAGAAGACATGAGGAGAAAGCAGAGCGCCCATAGGAGATGGAAAAATGGTTTGATCAGCAGAGACAGCTACTTTGAGGAGGTTAGAAAATGTAGGAATAACGTGAATTTCTAAAAGTCAAGCTAAATTAGTTCTTGCCAAGCAAATGAAAATACTGTAAGACGTTTTGTAGTGTTTTATTTATTTATTTATTTATTTATAAAAAGGATGAGGTTGGGTTGCTATGTGGTGTGGATGGGAAGGAGATGAAAGATAATCTGGGCACATAACTAAATGAATACTTTGCCATGGTTATCAATAAGGATGATAATATGGAACATGCACATGAAGGCGGGACAGCAGATGAAAATGAGTGTATAGAAATGGAAATTTACCATCTCTGAGGTAGAAGGAAAATCTTAGAGTTTAATGCACTCTAATCAGGGGGAACTGGATAATTTAAATCCCAGATTGCTAGTCTGGTAGCATGTATTCTTAATAAATGTATCTAGGAGGGTAGTATCATATGACCGAGAGAATAACTACTGTCATACTTCTATTTAAGAAAGGGGGAAGAAGTGACCCATGCAATTACAGACCTGTTAGTGTGATCTGAGTAGTATGCAAGGCTTTACCTCCATAAATTTAATTATTTTTTCCTTCATAATTTGTTCTAAACTGTAAAGAGGATATAATGCAACATTGGTTTACCAAAGATGGACCATGCCACACTAACCTGATTTCTTCCTTTTGAGAAAATAACCTTTTTTAAGGTAAGGGGAATGCAAAAAGTAGGAGTGTGCTAATGAAACTTCCTACTGGTACAAAGTTGGGGAGCATTGTCAATACAGAAGATGATCGGAATATTACACAGGAAGATCTGGATGACCTTAAAAACTGGAGTGACAGAAATGGGAAAAAATTCAATAGTACAAAGTGCAAGGCCATGCAATTACAGCCTAATAGAAATTTATGCTACAAGCTGGAGGATCTTCGGTTAGAAGTGACAGAGGAGGAGAGAAACCTGGGAGTGTGGGTCCATCACAGAATGAACCACCAATGTGATGCAGCTGTGAAAAAGGGAAATGCAATCTTAGAATGTATCAGATAGAGAAGTATTAATGTAATTGTACGAGGCACTAGTATAACTTCATTTGGAATACTATATACAGTTCTGGTCACCCATGTTCAAGAAAGATGAATTTAAACTGAAACAGGTGCAAAGAAGCTCATTCTAGTAGCTCTATCTTATGAGCGGAGACTAGAAGAGCTTGTTTAGTCTAGCAAAAAGGAGGATTGGGGGGAGGGGGTGGGAAGGGATGATTGGTCTCTCTAAATCAGGGGTAAACACCAAGGAGGGTAAAAAGCTATTTAAGCTAAAGGACAATATTGGCACGGGTATAAACTGGCCATGAGCAAATTCAGGCTGGAAATTAGAAGAAGGTTTGTAACCATCACAGGAATGAAATAACTTCACAGTTCATGTTATAGGGGCAAACACCTTAATTGGTTTTGAGAGAGCAGGACAAATATATGTATGATTGTATGAGAGGGTTGCTTCTGATGATAGAAGGCAGGGCTTAGCAGTCCTGGGGTGTTACCCGCTCAAATAATGGCACCCCGCCTATACCCTGCTGAAAGTTTAAAGCATAGGCTCAGGCCTACAGGGGCTCAATACTGGTTTGTCTTATGATTCTAAAAACTCCAGGGCTTCACCTGGTCACTTGCAGTGATCAGGAAGGGATTCTCCTCTCCTGTTCCCCAATGTCTTTTTTCTTCCCCCCCCCCTTTCCTCTGAAGCATGAGAGATGGCCTTGGCTGGAGATGGAACACTGGACAGGGTGGGCCAGTGCTCTGAGATGGCACTGATCATTTTCTCTCTCAGGTGCTTGACTGGCTGGTTCTTGTTTAATGCTCCAGGTCTAACTGATTGCCGTATGTTGGGTCAGGAAGGAATTTTCCCCCAGGCCAGATTTGCAGTGACCTGGGTTTTTTTTCAACTTCCTTTGCAGCATGTGTGTGCAGATCACTTGCCAGGATTATCTGGGTATATCTCATTTAATCATTTTCCTGCCATTGCAGGGGCCTTGAGAATTGGTGCACCTTGTTCCCTCCTATTGTCTCCCTGAAACACATAATAGTTTAGTCTCCTGTGGATTGTGATACTTTTGGTCTAAGTTTGGGTGTTGGTTTTACTGTGCAGGTGCTTGGTGGTGTTGGTACCTGNCCCTGTTCCCCAATGTCTTTTTTCTCCCCCCCCCCCCCTTTCCTCTGAAGCTTCAGAGATGGCCTTGGCTGGAGATGGAACACTGGACAGGGTGGGCCAGTGCTCTGAGATGGCACTGATCATTTTCTCTCTCAGGTGCTTGACTGGCTGGTTCTTGTTTAATGCTCCGGGTCTAACTGATTGCCGTATGTTGGGTCAGGAAGGAATTTTCCCCCAGGCCAGATTTGCAGTGACCTGGGTTTTTTTTCAACTTCCTTTGCAGCATGTGTGTGCAGATCACTTGCCAGGATTATCTGGGTATATCTCATTTAATCATTTTCCTGCCATTGCAGGGGCCTTGAGAATTGGTGCACCTTGTTCCCTCCTATTGTCTCCCTGAAACACATAATAGTTTAGTCTCCTGTGGATTGTGATACTTTTGGTCTAAGTTTGGGTGTTGGTTTTACTGTGCAGGTGCTTGGTGGTGTTGGTACCTGTGGTATATTGGAGGTTAGACTAGATGAGCTGGTGGTCTCTTTTGGCCTTAAGCTCTGAATTAACTAGCATATTCTAACTAAGATTGATTAAAACTCTAACATGTGGACAAGGCAGGTTGTACTTTAGCATGTCCTAGCTGGTTGAGTTGAAGTCTAGGCTCTCCCCCTAGGCTAATACATTTCAAAATACAAATTGTATCCTATCACCTGTCCTTCACCCAACCCCTTTATACTCCTTTTATGCACCTTAGAATTGGGCCAAATGTGTGTGAACAGATATTTGTTCCTGTAAGGGTTATTAATCTTGTAATATAGCTTTAAAGCAAAATTGGCCACTACAGTATTTGGTGTATACCTCAGATACTGATCTTGAGCCAAAATCAAGCTAGACCTTACTCGGATTAAAGACATTTTTAATCAGTTTAATGTAATATATATTCTATTGTATAGTTCCCTTAATTGTGTGTGTATAGGCAGAATTAGTAGCGTTGCCTGTAGTTAAAGATGCCCAATGTTTCCCCTTATAGGATTCTGTTTTCAGTTGCTTACAACTTTACCAATCTACTATTTAGGCTGGTATGTTCCATATTGTGTGTCTGCCTGAATTCTTTTTTTGGAAAGCTTGAGCTAAATTGATTCCATTGTTTCTGAGAATGACATTACAGAAAAATATTGTGCCCATGTTTTAAAATTTCCAGCTGTTCTGTTGAGCTGTTCCAATGCCTCCATGCTTTGGAGCTGGGACTTGAAATCTAGCAGAGGTGTCGTCCTGGTGTGAGGTATGTCTTTTGCTAACCTAATGAAAATCTGCCCAAACTTGGTGAAGTTATAAGCCTCTCTGAGAAAATGAGTTTACATGTGCTCTGTAGAGATTTGTTAGTTTGGCAGGCTAAATGCTTTGAAGATTCAGTGTGCACTGAGCATGCTCCATCCCCTTACAGCTCCTACATGCTGACCACGCTGTGCATGGACCTTCCCCACAGAATGTGACTGAGTTATACTCCAGGGCTGAGTATAACTTTCCCTGTTGTTGTTCCTCCTGGCTCTAAGGGGCTGTTGTGGCTCCAGTCTCCAGAACTGAGAAAAGGGAGATTCCTTTGTTCTTTCAATGATCCCCATATTGGTACCCTGGCAATGAGGAGGAGGAAGAGAAGGAAGGAAGCACCTTATTCTAATGCAGAAGGGTGACTTGTGTGTGTGAGCCAGGGGTGGGGAGGAGGGCAGGAGCTGGGTGGTGGGGGATGGTGGCAATCAGTAGTGGGGACTGTGGTGGGGGGCAGCAGCCAGGATGGGATTGGGGGTGGATAGGAACAAAGGGGACAAACACTGGGGACATAGGCAGAACAGTCTATAACCATTAGTACACAGATCCCTTCAAAACCTGGAATTGAACCTAGGATTTTTGAGTCTCTGCTTTCTTCTGTGGTCAACAAGAAGCTGTGACACTTTTTCTCAGTGTGCCCAGGACTGAGAGCCACCTTGTTACCCTCTGCCTTCAGCGCAAGAGAGACTTGCAGGTGCTTAACTGGGTGTCAGCTCCCTGACAACGCCAGCCTGCTAGCCATTCAATCTCCTCAGGGTAATGCTAGCCCTTGCTTTGCTTTGCAGGTTATAAATAGGTGAACCCCAATCTTTGAGCCCCTTTGAAGCATTCCCCTGTGATATCCAGCCTCTGTCACTGGCTACTGATAGGTTTGCTATGCCCAAAGGGACAGTGTACACACCAACTCATTTGATTGAAATAAGGATAAATTCCTACACAACACCAGAGCGCTGAAATATATTTATTGTCAAAACAATCATATATGTTTATTATCAAAGGTTAAGATTTAAGAGAGGGTGAATAAGGAAAATGGAAATAGAAAGGTTACTTATAAAACAAAATCATAACATGCTTTTCTAGAGACTAAACTTAACTTTAACAGGCTGTCTAAAAGCAGTCATGCCTTACTCTATATCTCTTTTGCAGCATTTCCAACCAAGGTGCGTTGGAATTCCATTTTCATGAATGTAGTTGATTTGCCTGAGTACTTCCTCAGGTGTAGGATAAAATGGTGCCCTTTTGCGTTCTCCTTATATACCCCAAAGGTCATTGTTTTGTCCCCAGAGTCAGGATGATGCCATGGTTTCTTTCCTGATGTGCTGATTCCATGTTGCCGTCACATCTTCATGTTGACATCGTATGGAAATGAGGCTTCCATTGTGTTGGCTTAGAATGCTTAATTTACTTATGAACTGAGGCAGACAGGTAAATATATTTCCTTTGTCTGGCAGAAACATGTTTGTCAACCCTGCCTTGATTCAGACTTTTGGGAACATATTTTCAGTATTAATATACGTAACTTCTTACATACTGTATGTATGTACATTTTGCAATGATATTAATGATTCTGGCTTTCATTTAAGACTTCAGATGATATTCTTTATGGATAAAAACTATGAAAGCAGCGTGCTAGGTGTAGTGAGTATGTCAGGCCTGTTAGGAGTTGCTCTTACAGAACAGTGAACCCAGTTGCCAGCTGGCACCAATGGTGTGTGTGTGTGTACATCGTTTCAGTTTTGCTACATTCTAAGTTTTAATATTTCACTCAGGGAAGAGTGAGTGAAACCCACCATTCATTTGGTAGAACCAAGATGCAGAAAATAGCTGCAATTCCTTTTTTTGTTTACAATCTGGAAAGGGATACTAATAGTACACACGTGTCAGAAAAACTGATTTCAGAAAGTTCTTGACTGCATAGTTGAAAAGCAAACCGGTGTGTTTTGTTTTTCAGTTAGCAATAATATGTTGAAGCTCTGCAATGTGAAATGAACTGATAATTTCCGAAGGTCATGCTCTTCCCCATAAACCAAACTGCTCTGCACTCCCAAGGGGAAATGGCACAACTGGGTTGACTTCTCATTATTTCTTCCTGTGGTGCTTCCTTATTGAATTATTGCCAGGTAGATGCAGCAGATGCTCATCAGGCCACTGCAGGACTCCTCTGTTAATTGAACTATAATGGGGATGACAGCAGGGAAGGTCAAAATGATAAGACCAATGATGTAACAGGAACTCTGGTCGCCTACAAGCTGAACAGATAATTGACCTTACTTAGATAATTTTATCATATTAGTTTTTATAAGTCCACAGCCTTATTATGATTGTTTTTTTTAATTACTTGTATTGTGGTAGTGCCCATAGGCCCCACTCAAGATTGGGGCTCCGTTGTGCAAAGCTCCAAAGAAACATGATCCCTGCCCTGAAGAGTTTACACTCCAATATGGAACAACATACACGTGAGTTTAACAAACTGCAGAAGAGAAGAAAAGAGAAGGAGGACAAGGGTAATAAAGATGAAATCATGCAGTTAATGTAGAGTTGTGGTTTAGCACAACTGGGGTGATTCCAAATCATTTGAATGAGATAGAATCATAGAAATGTAGCACGAAGTATCCTTAAGAGGTGGCTGGCTCACTACAAAAGCAATTTTCCCTCTCTTGGTATTGACACCTCCTCATCAATTCTTGGGAGTGGACTACATCCACCCTGACTAAACTGGCCTTCAACATTGGTTCTCCACTCATAAGGTAACTCCCTTCTCTTCATGTGCCAATATATATTTTTGCCTGTATCTGTAATTTTCACTCCATGCATCTGAAGAAGTGGGTTTTTTTACCCACGAAAGCTTATGCCCAAATCAATCTTAGTCTTTAAGGTGCCACTGGACTCCTCGTTGTTTTTAAGAGGTTATCTAGTCCACCCTCTAGAGCTGAGACAGGACCAAGTATATTTAGACAGGGGTTCTGACAACAATTTTTTTGGTGGCCTCAGAGTGTAGCCACCAACTCTTGCTGGTGGCTGCCATGACGAACCCGTCTCTCTGTCCCTGCCTTCCGCAGCCCCTCATTGAGAGCCCGCCCCAGGGAAGGTGGGTCAGGGATTCACCAACCACCCATAGAGTCCCAGGCTGGGCATGCCTTGGCTGGGGGGGCTGCCCATGGGGTGCCATGCCAACTGAACACTGCAGCCACCTCCACTGGCAAAATCCTCCTCTGGTGCCATGCACATTGGCCCGCATGTCTCCAGAGGTGCTGCCCGGAGTCCCCAAGGAGGCTGCATGGTGCAGGGTGCTGATCCCTGCTGGAGGCACCAGTGCAAACACCAAGGTGGCACATCTCACTGCCCGTGATAGCAGTAATTCAGGAGCAACAGCTGGGCGCTGCAGGGAGGTGGTGCTTCTCCTGCTTTCCCCCCCTCCTCCTCCAATCTCCAGCCCTGCTTTGGAGGCTGTGGTGACCACAAAAAAAATCTGCTGGTGGCCGCATGCGGCTATGGTGGCTGCATTTGAGAAATGCTTATCTAGACCATTTGAGAAACACTGATCTAGACCATTCCTGATAAATATCTGTTTTTACCCTTTCCCCCTGTTCCCAGACTGAGATTCCATGATCTCCCTTCATAATCTATTCTAGTACTTGACTATCCCTATAGTTGGAAACTTTCCTAATATCTAACCTAAATCTCTTGTGCTGCAGATTAAGCCCATTACTTCTTGTCCTCACTTCAGTGGACGTGATCAATTTCTTTTGATCACCAGCTTCTTTATAATAGCCCATAATATATCAGATTATTATCAGGTCCCCCTCAGTCTTCATTTCTCAAGACTAAACATGCCCTTGTTTAACCTTTCCTCATAGATCAGATTTTCTAAATCTTTTATCATTTTTGTTGCTCTTCTTGTCTCTCTCCAATTTGTTCACATCTTTCCGAAAGTGTGGCACCCAGAATTAGACCGTGTTCCAGCTGAGGCCTCACCAATATCGAGTAGAGCAGGAAAGTTGCCTCCCATCTCTGACATAACATTCCAGTTAATACACCCCAGAATTATATGAGCTGCGAAGGGGAAGGGTCTAGAACCCAGGCTCTAGCCCGAGCCCAAATATCTACACTGCAATTTTATAGCCCTGCAGCCTGTAACCCGAGAGCCTAGTCTACTGACTGGGCTATCCACAGGTATTCCATTGCAGTGTAGACATACCTGTAGTGACCAGAGTGCTGGGTCAGCTCTAGGCTCCTAACACACTCATGCGCTCACACCCCTGTCTGTCAACTTCTGTGTGTGTGTGTGTGTGTGTGTGTGTGTGTTCCAATATCCTTTCTGGACTTTTTTGTTACCATCAGTGTTATACTTCACAGTAGAATCCTCTTTACACATTTGTCTTAATGCAGTATGCCATTACCAGTTGTCTCTAATGACTGGAAGACCTATTGCAAATTGCTAGTTTTTTAGGGGTGGGGAATTGAAAAGAAATTGCATGAACCAACAGTAAGTCACAAAATATCCTTTGTTCATTTATTTTGACACCTCCAGCTTTAATTACTTAGAGTAAAATGTCAGAATGTGGTAGTAAATGTACCGTATTACTGCAGAGTATATTTTGTAGACATAATGAAGCCTTAATTATACGAGAGCTTGTTACAACACTTTGCTATTTGCTGGGACTCCTGTTTAGTGTGTGGATTAGCACAGGTCTATTCTACAGCCTGTCAATTTCTTGAGTCCTACAGAGTGCTACTCAGGTTTTCCAATCCTTGCCCTTTTTGAAGGTTGATACTTAAATGTATTGAGGTAAACATCTGATGACAGAGCATGCATTGGAACAAATGTTTATTTCAGCACTTCAGAAATGAGTTGTTGAAACAATAGAATTTATCATGTGGATGTGTTTGTGTCTGTTTATATTAGCTCATTTGTGTCTGGCCTAAAACTAGGTAGTGGGAAAGGAAAGAGTAATAAGGGCAAAATTCATAGGTACCAACACGGTGGAGACCATATTATTCTTTAAAATGTAGGCATTGCAGCAAAATTGAGTATTTTTATAGCTTAAAGAAGAATTGAAGATGGCCTATGCCATTTATATAGCTGCAGTAGCATGTTATGAATATGATTTTTTTCCAGTTATCTCCAATTTCGGAGATGCAATTTTGCACCCACAAATGTTTTTCACCTGCAGTTAATTGCAAGCAAAAATGGTAGCATTTTCAGGGGTGCTGGAACTAGTGGTGCTGGGGGTGCGGCAGAAACCCTCTGGCTTGAAGTGATTTACAGGTTTGTTCAGTGGTTTTCAGCACTGCCACTATAAAAATTGTTCCAATGCTGCTGAAAATTTTCCTGGATCTCTGTCTGATTTCCTGAATCAGGTAGTTGGGCATGTATATGCAATCATTTGTTCTGGCTGTTGTACACACCCATGTAGAACATAACATTTTAAATTACTGAAATGCCTTGCGTGTATCAGTCCTTTTAGCAGTATATTAGAGCCAAGTCTTCTCTTGCAGGTGGGCTGCGGGACTGGTCATTGCAACTGACATCAACTATCTCTGAAATGGGTGGCTCAAACCATCCTTCTTTAGCTATCAAATGGTTGGGGGAGGACTTCTTCTGATTCAGCTATATCCTGCAAAGCTCTTAAATACTAGGGGGAAAGTGGATGGTTCTTCCCTTTTTAAATAAGGTTGAAATTAACCTCTGAGCTTGCTGCTCATTGCATTTAAGACTAGAAAACTCTGTGGTGGGCATGCTACAGTGGAGGGGAGGAAAACTTCCTATAACCCATATTAACATCCAATAAAATGTCAGAAAGCAAGCACAAATCATTGCAGTAAAACAACTGAACTTTTATGAACTAAAAGTGATTTAATAGGGTTGCTGTTGTAGAGGCAAAATTTGGGCAGGAAGATTGAGCTGCCTTGTAACTGATGACTTTGAAACTTTCTGTGTGTTTCACAGTGTAGGATTATGACCCTGTATAAGGGGACTTGTGCTGTACTGAATTCCAGGTTCATCTGGAGAGGCAAAACTCTTTCAAATATTTAGTTTTAAAATGCATTTGTAATTGTTAAATCTGCATTAGATGCAGGGTTTTGTTAATGAAATGAGACCCAGCATTGTTTTAGCAAAAGCTTTGCACATCACAACCTATTAGTTAAATAGAGATGGAGGGGTAGTGTTAACTAGATATATTTCCCTTTGTCCTGCTAATCCAATTTTAACAGTATTCCAGAATCAGCACAATTATGGGCACTATTCTTATTATTAATCAATCGGTTAGAGATGGAAAAGACTTACTGGATCATCCAGTCCATAAGACTGCCAGTGCTAAAAGGNGTTCTTATTATTAATCATTGGGTTAGAGATGGAAAAGACTTACTGGATCATCCAGTCCATAAGACTGCCAGTGCTAAAAGGTGCATCAGATATTAAACTGATAACAGACCCAGTCTAGGCACTAGCCTGTTGAGGTTTTTTTAATACATCAAAGCATCACTTTGTGAAGAAATCCTAATGTTTGTACTTGAATGCAAAATGTTGCTTGTCTTGGCATCTTCAGAATATTTTTTTATTACACGTTCTCTGTCTATTAATTTTGCTATATTCTGAGGAAACTTCAGGGAAAATTAAGTACAAGTGTGCAAAGTAAAGGCAGTGCAAGTAGTAGTCCCTGACACTTTCCATTATAAGACCTTGTTTTCAATTTCAGTCAGAAAAATGAGTCCCTGTTTCTCAAACTGGACATTCTGACACTTTTGACAATTCTGGCCTTAATTTCTGTTACCTTGTGTGTAAAATGGGAAGGATAATACCACAGAGGTGTTGTGAAGATAAATTCATGAATGCTTGTAAAGCACTAAGATACTACAATGATAAGACCATAGAAAAGTCCACGAGGAAATAAATAATTGTGTATTCAGTGCAGGGTTTGGATGGCGAGCAGTAAATTATGCATGTGGCTATGCATTAAATGGCGAGGATAAAAAAATATTAAATAGTTAACCATTCAGTGAGCACCAAACATTCTGTGTGCTGAATAAGGCAAGGTTCCTGTGGAAAAAAATACTATAAGATTGTATAAATAAAGACAGGAAGTGCCAACATTTTGATAAAACTTCTGAATTCTTGACTTTGCAACCTTAATATTCTTTTAAAGTAGGGTTGTGTTGTTGTTGATGTAATATAATATATATACACTTGCATACAGATGAATTAAGTTTTGCTCCAGTTGTGTTTCTTTAACTGACCCGTTGATCTGGACTGCTTAGAGAAATTAAAATCATATATACTTTCTATTATTGAAAGTCAAGTATTTTTTCATCGCATGCATTGTAACAGCAATATCATTTCACAGAAGAGTTGCATTCTATCGCTGTTTTAATTAAAACCATTCTGCTGATGGAAAGTTCATTCTCTGGTGTTTAATGTATTTGTAATGCATCTGTTTGGGCTCCCTTGCTAGAGATATCTTTCATTATAACCCACGTATCTAAGTTTATAATTAAACTTCTAAATGTAAACCTTTATTAAGTTTCCAGAATGCACGCTGAAACCGAAGTTCATGACAGAAAACAGGAAAATTTTTGTGTTTATATGTTTCTCCCAATTAAGTCAATATAATTTCAGAAGCATTTCAGTGGCAATGCAACAATGGCCTTTACTGTCTGTACGTTAAGGATTACTTTGTGTAATCCTTCAGTTTCCTCCATAGTTGCAGAACAAGAAGAAGGCATTATTGAATTTACAGATATAATTTAGAAATAATAAAGGTAGTGAAAACTTTTATAGTAGCTTTTATTTCAGCAGCTAAACCTCTATTCTTAAAAAGGAGTCACTGATGTTATAAAATGGAAAAAGAACCAAATACTGTAGTTTGTATTGGGCCTTGTCTACATTGGAGTTACCAGCTACTGGTATAACTGCCTCACTGTAATTGCATGGATGCAAACCCTAGGGTAGACACAGTGCACCTGTATGACTGACTCTGGGTAATACTCCAGAGTAGACTGACTTAGACTGTATATCCCCCAATTGTTTGCAAAAGTTCTCTTCCAGATGCAGATATATTATTAGCACTGTGTGTTCTTTTAAGAATATTTCCACCCTCACAATTATTGTAGCAAATTGCATTAAGTATTCTGCAGTTTAATGTTCTGATTCATATAAATAACCAATTAAGAAGGCGACAGTTAGAAGTAATTGCCAACTAATGTTGTAGATCTATAAATCTAGCACTTTTACACAGTGCATTTTAATCCATGCATCTCAAAGTGCTTCACAAAGGAAGGTAAATATCCTTAACTGCATTGTATAAATGGAAAAGGGGAGGCACAAAAGTCCAGCCTGCCATTCTTACTCTTGCTGAGTAGTTCTATTGAAGTCAGTGGGACTACTAGTACTTTACTCCACAAGTGGCAGAATCTGGCCCTGAGTGACTTGTCTTAGATCACATAGGAAGTCTGTGGCAAAGCTGAGAATAGAATCTAGGTCACTGCACTTCAGCCACAAGACTATCTTCCTCTAAAATATGTCAGCAGTGGAAGAATTGATTATGTGTGTATAAATCATATGGGAATAAAACCTGTTTCCCGTTTAGCTTGGTATTTTCTCATGATATTAAAAAGTGTGTGTGTGTGCGTGTACACATGCACACAAAACAATAGCTAATAGTGAAGGACCAGATCCTGGCTCCGTGGACGTGGCTGTATAGAGCTTACTCGGGGCTGGTTGTAAATTCACAGTCTAGCTCATTATTTTTTCTTTAGTTTTTCTGTAAATCTCAGTGTTTGTAAAATTTAGAATAACTTTACCTGAAGACCTTTGATCCGCTGATTACCACAGGTTATCTGTGGCACATGTAAAGGGTGGTTTGACAGGCACCATTTCAAGCTATGATCTGCTGATGAGGAATCAAATAGGATTAGTCTTTGGATAATACCTTTTGCAGAAGGCAGGGCAGAGTTTAGTAGTACATGGTGTTAACATTTCAGAAAGGTCAAGATAAGTGAGAATCTATAAATCTTAGGATAAATAAGTGATGAGTTTCTGGCCTGCATTTCAGGCAAACTGTTATTACTGTTTTTAATTTTGTTTTTTCTGCTAAGAGAATTGAATAATCATTAAAGTCTTTTGTGCTAGACAATTACCAAATGATTTTCAGGTCAGATATGAGACATGCAAGTGCTTTTTCTATTGTTAAAATTGTGCTGGTTTATTTTAGTTGCATAATGTTTTTTAAATGTAATAGTTTTACCAGCTCTCTTCATAAGTATTCTCATTGCAAAGAAAAATACTACGGCAAATTCAACCGTGGCTGAAGTGGGCAGAACGTCTACTGAATTCAAAGGGAATTTTACTTCCTTATGACAAGGGTGAATTAAGTTCTTTGACTTGGGTTTTCAGACTTCAGCCAGTTCATTTTCAGGTTGAGTAACAAATATTGCACAAATTCATACAGAACAGGGCTAGATTTATAACTTCAGGAGCCACTGCAAGGAGTGTGAAGGGGTACTTCACTAGTGGTGGCGAGTTCAGTTATTTTCTCGTTGGGGTACATGCAGAAACATCAATTACTACACGATTGTAACAGAGTGCATTCATTGCGTATTTCTTCCAGTGTTAGTCACTAATGGCTGGCTGCTGTTGAGAGCAGGAAGAGGCATAACCTTGGTTACCCAGCAGTGCCAGATACCCTGCTGCTTTAGCAGTGTCTAGCACTGCTGGGACTCTGGTTCTTGTGCTCTGGGTGTGCAAGCACTAGCATTCTGGTTACGTGAGTGGGACTGGGCAGCAAGTTTCATTACAGCATCTCCATCTTGCTATCCATCTATGCAGGGAAAGCCAGAGTCCGGTTGGCAACGTTCACCAATTTCACTAGAAAATCCAGGAGTCTAATAACCAAATGAGAATTTTTAATATACAAAGAGAACAGAGTCCCTTGATGTGCTCTATAGCTGCTCACCTCTAAAGGGACTGTGGTAGTTTTGTGGTACTTGGTGGCTTCTGCAGCCTGCATTCTGTTGCATAAATTTTAATTTTTAATCTGAGGTGGGTGGGTAGGAAAGAATTAAAAAACAAAGAAATAAACTTCCTGCTAGTTAGCCATCTTTATTGTACTGTTTTTAAATACATGCTCACTAATAAGATGGCATTGGCATTTATGATACATCTGTTACAATGCAATTTCCATTTGTGGAAGGTATTTCAAAGAAAATGGATTTTGAACCTTTACTTTCACATGTGCACGCAAACAATTTTATTCACATTCTGATTGATCTTTAATATCAGCTCAAAATATAATGTAAACACTGTGGGCCTGATCCTTCAAACATATGAGTGTAGCACTGGGACAAGTCCTGATTTTAATGTCATGAGAAATGTACCGATGTGGGTATTTGTAGGATTGGGCTCTATGCCGCTGTTGTCATGGTGTGAAAATACAGGATGGGTAGGGTACTCAGATATAGGATGTCATAAAAGACATTATGAATAAGCTGGAAAAATCAAGGGAATGTTTAATGTGATGCCCCTATCCTGCAAGCATTATGCACGTGTAACTTTAAACATGTGAATAGTCCAACTGAAGTCAGTGGGACGACTTGTGCTTAAAATGTAAGCACATGCATAAATGTTTGTAGGATTAATGCATATGTAGTGTTGGGGCACAAGATTATTTTAGGTAATGAGTTTGTCTTGGATAACCGTGGACTATATAAATCATTGTTACCTCTCCTAATGGGCCACTTTTTAAATTTGGGAGTAAGTGGAGAGAGAAACCTATAAGTGACCAGAAAAGAAAATACAGTAAAAGAATTTTGGGGGAGAGAAAAAAATATATATATTTGAGTTGTGATTTGAAGTTTAATTTCCTCATCTGAGGAAAAAAACAATAAATAATTATAAGGAAAATACATCATGAACATGAAGTGCAGATCAGAGTTAATAGTTTGAATGATCTGTAAATTATTTTTTAAAATGTGAACTACAGATTTTTTTCCCCCTCACAGTTAACTATGCCTTCACATTTGGAAGTGTGAGATATTCAGTAACTAAATTTGATGTGAAATCTTGGTGGCCTTCATAATGTAATTTATTCATGCTGCTGTGGATGGCATATGTTGCCTGTGTGGTAACTTTTTTTATCATATCTGCACAGAACTGCTAGTGTTTCAAATTGTGTTATACAAACTGAGATATAGGGACAAATTCGGATTTTGCTTGCCTCGGTGTAAATCAGTGAACTCAGTGGAGTTACATTGGTGTAGGCGAGATGGGAATCAGTTTCAGGGTCTTTAATTTATTCCTGTGGGTTTTTTTTTTTTTTAAAGACTTAATGTAATCTCTGTACTCCTCAGACAACAGCAGGCTGTTATTTTTGTAGTCTTTCCCAAGGAACTAACAGATGACTAGGGCAGGAGTCTCCTACCCTTGGGGAGTTACTGCTACCCACTAACCCTTCCAATTCTGAGCTGGAGAAAGTATGTTCAAAAGGCAGCTGATGAGTGCTGCCTGAGCTTTGGTTTTAAAAAAACAAAAACTAAAAAACCACAACTGGCAGTGAGTGGTGTCTGAGGTTTCCTTGGATTTGTGGATTAGGGTCTTTAGTGAAATATCTTCTAGTGGAAAGATAAAGTCCCTATCCTGGCCTTATTCAGCTTCACAATGTGGAGTGCTGGCTGGGTCCCAGGTGTACAGAGCCCTGAGGTCTCATGAGGGTCAGCAGCAGAGTGCCCGCACAGGGCATGATCCTGCAAAGTGCTGAGCACTCTGGCCCTGATATAGTAAAGCACTTTAGCATGTACTTAAATTTAAGTTTATGAGCAGTCCCATTGCATTCAGAGAGATGTCTTACATTCTTGAACTTAAGCACATGCTTAAGTTCCTTGTAGGATTGGAACTTGGCGGGATCCCCGGGGTGCAGCTTGGGACTGTGGGACCGCTGTGCCCCCTGAACTCTCTCCAGTCTGGGCTGTCTCTCACAATGCCTTGCTAGTGACCAGCAGCAAACCCCTCCAGGTGCTGTTATCACTCACCACAACCGCATGTGGAGACCCAACACCCAGCTAGATTACACGAATGTTCCCAGAGCTGCTCATGAATCACACAGAGAAAGGCACCAGCCAAATCCCCCCAGCTCTCAGCACTGTACCTCAGGAATATACCGTCTTGCACCGCTCAAGATGAGCAATGCAGATTTATTAATTGGTTCACCATTTCATCAATGAAAAGTGGACATACACCAGCCTTTGCAAACCTAAGCACATTTGCCACACACTTCAGGCAAACTCACTGGTAAAGATAAACAGTAAAATAAGTTTATTGACTACAAAATATTTTAAGTGATAGGCAAAAAGTCAGATGCACCTTTTCCCAGCAACTTCCCCATAACTGCGCTCTCTGTCTCACCAGCTTGGGGGAAAACACCCCCCTCTCTGTCAGTTGGGTCATTTGTGTTCTCACAAACCACCACCTGGCAATTTCCTGGTCTAAACTCCTCTGTTATCACAGTCATTGGAGCTGCATCTTGATTTAAAGAGACAGTTACTTTCCAAACCCTTTTCAGAAATAGCATCCTGAAAAACTGGGACCTGGGTTGAGGTACCCTTTGCCACCCCTTTCTCTGTCCCTGCGAAATCAGCTGTGTGACTGCTCCCCTCCAGGAGGCCGGTTACACAGTTCCTTCTCAAAACCTGGGTCACAGGCTGATTGCCTGGGTGCGCAGTTGCTGACCCAGCCATTCAGTCCTGGGCATCCTCTCCCAAGTGACCAGGAAGGAGACATTACTGTGTTCTCATCATTTTTCCCCCAATTTCCTTCTCTGGGCCCCCCTCTAAGACACATTTCTCTGTGCTCCCTAGGAAGGGGTCAGTTCCTTGTTCATCTGTAAAACCCTGCCAGCTAACAACTGGGATACTTTCCTTAATCACTGACAACATCTCTCCTGCCCCTGCTCCTGAGGGCATGTTGCCTTCTTCTGGAAAGGAGCTAGTCTCAGCCCCTCCCATACTTGGAAGCACCCTGCTTCCCTGTGTTACTGAGTTAAAGGAATCCTCACCCACCACAGTGGGTTCTGAGATTCCCTCCCCTTTCTCTGGGCTCTCCTCTGGGACACATTTCTCTATGCCCCCTAGAGCGGGGTCTGTCTCTGGTTCATCTGCAACTTGCTGGTAGCTAACAACCTGGATAGTTCTCTCCCTGGCAGGCCTTACACCCCCTTCCCTTTATGATGTGGTGTTGCCTCCAGCTGCAGTGCAGGAATTGGTCTCAATCACCCTCCCACCTGGAAGCATGTGGCTTTCCCCTGCTGCAGAAGAATCAAGGAGACTCTCTCCCATTCTCTCCTGAGACCTTACCCTTTCTCTTGGGGGTCCCAGCATAAAACTCCCTCCTGCTGCAAGCAAATACTTTAACCTGAGCTACACGGAAAAAATCATTACCAAGGAGCAGGTCAACTAGGAGGTGTTCCATTGCCCCCACGGTCAAAACACTTTCCAAGCCTTCCTACACCACCTGGATTTTTAGCTCGTGGTATGAGGAATCTGCTTTCGCCCACCCCCACAATCTCTGCCATTTGGCCAGGCAATATGCTGGCCTCTGGGACCACACTCTGCTTAACCAGAGAGATCTGGGGCCCTGTATCCCTCTGACCCAAGCATTCCTTGCCATTAATTTGGACAGCCTTAACGCTCCATATCTGGTTCTGCAGGGGCTAATCTCACAAAACCAATATGATAGGTTTTGATTGCTGGGGAGGGGGGTGTTCCTGTGTTGAGGACAGCAGAACTAACATGAGCTATTGTTGCCTGATTCCTCCTAGCACAGGGCATTTATTCCTCAGGTGATCAGTGGAATTACACCGATAGCACCTTTTGGGCTCTTCTGTTTTTCAGGAGGTTTGGAATGAGGGTTAGAGGAACGGTTTGGGGGAGGTGAGTACTTGGCCTCCCAGCCACCCTCCTTGCTAGGGATAAAATGGGATCCTCCCTTCCCACCAGCTTTAAACCCCTGTTTTGGCAGTTTGCTTTCAATAGATGCCTGGGTCTGTTCAAAGGCATTAGCTAGAGATGCCATCTCATCCACAGACTTCACATCTTTGTCCCATAGACACTGCTTCACATCAGCCTTGCATATGCCTAGGAAATGCTCTTGAGCACCATGATCAAACATTCCCTCAATGCTTGTAACACCTTTGCCCCTCACCCACTTTCCCATCAAATATTTCATTTTGTTCACATATTCCCCATTACTCATTCCAATATCCCTCTTAAGATTCCTAAATTTAACTCTATATGTTTCAGGGGTAATCTGAAATCTTTATAGAACAGTGTTTTTAAATTTACAGTAGTCTAAAGCATCCTCCGTGGGCATTTCATTGAATACACTTAGAGCTTTACCAGGTAATTTTGCAATCAGGGTAGGAACTCTCTTGGTATCAGGGATTTCATGCACTGCACACAGCCTTTCAAAGGTGGTCAGATATTCAGCAATATTGTCTGCTTCATTGTATGCATGACATAAATAGTCCCAATTGTGGATTTTTGGAGTGACGGGAATCGCTGTGGTCTGTGGGTTCTGGTTCTGCTTCTCCAGCAGGTCCAGTTGGTGTTTTCGCTCTCTTTCCTTCTCCTTTAGCTCCAGTTCTTTTAGTTCAGGGGTCTCAAACATGCGGGGTTATTTTCTGCGGCCCGCAAGCTCCTCGCGGCCTCCCCGCCCGCCCCCAGCGTTTACCTAGAGCAGCTCCGGTCCGACCCGCACCGGGGGCAGGGCAGGCTCCCTGCCTGCCCTACCCCCGCGCTGCTCTGGGAAGCGGCCGGAACGTGGGGAAGGGGGGGGCGCAGGGGTCTGTGTGTGGCTCTTGCTTCAGGCAGCAGCTCCCATTGGCCGCGGTTCCCCGTTCCCGGCCAATGGGAGCTGCTGGGGGCGGTGCCTGAAGCAACAGCCACACACACCCCTGTGCCCCTCCTTCCCCAGGTTCCGGCCCCTTCCCGGAGCGGCGCGGGGGCAGGGCAGGCAGGGAGCCTGCCCTGCCCCTGGTGCGCGTTGGGCTGGAGCCCGCCCCCCCGAACNCCTTCCCGGAGCGGAGCGGGGGCAGGGCAGGCAGGCAGGCAGGGAGCCTGCCCTGCCCCTGGTGCGCGTTGGGCTGGAGCCCGCCCCCCCGAACCCTTCCTGCACCCGAACCCCCTGCCCTGAGCCCCCTGCTGCACCCCACACCCCGACCCCCTGCCCTGAGCCCCTTGCCACACCCCACACCCCGACCCCCTGCCCTGAGCCCCCTGCCACACCCCTCCTGCATCCTGACCCCCTCCTGCACCCCACACCCCTCCTGCACTCCACACCCCAACTCCCTGCCCTGAGCCCCCCCCACACCCAATACCCCTCCTGTACCCCCTGTGGAGTTGGGGTGGGGATTTTGGGGAAGGGGTTGAAATGGGGGAAGGGGTGGGAAGAGGCGAGGCAGGGGCGGGGCCTCATGGAAGGGGTGGAGCGGGGGCGGGGCCGAGGGTGGTGTGGGGTGGGGGAGGTGCCAGTAAATGCGGCCAATGTACTAGTCCTCATGTGGCCCTTGTGGTCATTTGAGTTTGAGACCCCTGTTCTAGTTGTAGTAATCTCTGCTTTTCTACAACCTGCAGCCTAAAAAGCTCCAACTTTCACTCATTTTCCTGTTTTTCTGTTCCTACTTCCCTTTCCTGAAATAAGCAAACAGAAAATAACAAACTGGTAGCCTCCTCCTGACTGTCCTTCGCCACCACACTTAAAGCCTCGCTTAAAATCTTTTCACCAGTGTATGAAATGCAAATCTTGCTCAGTACAACAAGCTGTGTATTTCAGTCCTGCCAACTATGCCACTGTGATGGGATTCCCGGGGTGCAGCCTGGGACTGTGGGACCGCTGTGCCCCCTGAACTCTCTCCAACCTGGGCCATCTCTCACAGTGCCTTGCTAGTGACCAGCAGCAACCCCCTCCAGGTGCTGTTATCACTCAGCACAACCGCATGTGGAGACCCAACACCCAGCTAGATTACATGAATGCTCCCAGAGCCACTCCTGAATCACACAGAGAAAAGCACCAGAGCCAAATCCCCCCAGCTACCAGCACTGTACCTCAGGAATATGCCGTCTTGCACTGCTCAAGATAGGCAGTGCAGATTTATTATTTGGTTCACCACTTCATCCATGGAAAGTGGACATACACCAGCCTTTGCAAAACCTGAGGAGATTTGCCAAACACTTCATACAAACTCGTTGGTAAAGATAAACAATAAAACAAATCTATTGACTACAAAAGATAGATTTTAAGTGATGGGCAAAAAGTCAGAGTTAGTTACCAAAAGAAATAAAATATAAGCACACAGTCTAAACTCTCCTCCCTATTAGACTGGGCAACAACTAGACTAAGCAGTTTTTCTCATCCCACAGGATATTGTACACAGATTTCACCCTTGAAATCTGGGCCAGTCCCCTCAGTTGGTGTCTTCAGAGTGTCCTTGTTGCTTGCAGCATAGGTGGGTGAAGGAGAAAGGCCCAGCATGGGCCCCCTGTGTTCGGTTTTATACCCTCAGTTCGTGTGCTTGGAAAATAAGTCCAGGCATGTCTGGGTGCATTGCTGAGTGTCCAGGCAAGGTTGAGCAATTCCCCTCTTTTGGCCTCATGCAGGTGAGTCATTGCATTGTAGCTCCCTTGCTGGACAGTGGTTGTTGATGAATTGATTGACACTCCACCCGGGTGTTGGCTATTTTCCTTGCTGTTGCCTCTGGAGCTAATAACTGGCCGAATCCCCAATTTACAGTATGTTTTAGTGACAACCATACAACATAATTATCATAACTTCATATGGGTTAATGATATACATATATGGAGAGAAAAATGACTTTCAGCAGATCGTAACCTTTCCCCTGATACCTTAAAAGGCATGCTTCACAATTGTATATAAATGAGGAATATGAGGTACAGAATGTCACAGAACCAATGTTGCCAAACCCTGCCAATTCTCCCCCACCCCAGGACATCTGTCATACATAGTATCAGTTGTGGTGGTTGTGATGCTGGGAATAACATTAGGGGAAGCAGTGCCCCTCGATATTTGTTGTGGAGTGAGGAGGATTAGTCCAGATGAGTGATAGTCACGTAGAGTTAATTACAGGATGGCCCAGTGTTAGAGCTAGCCAAAAATTTTCCTGTGGAACAGAACTTCACCAGATAATGCTGGTTTGCCAAACCCAAAATGTTTCACAAGAACAGTTTGGGTTTGAACTCTAGTCTAATCACAGGCAAGTTTATGTTGGAAAGCTGCCTAGTGAGCTCAGGGTCTCTTGCAGCTACCAGGGTCTGTGGCTTTGGGGCAGCTCCATGGTGCAGAGCTCCAGGACCAGGGATCCAACATTCACAGCTCTGAGACAACCCTGCTGTGCCAGAGATTCTAGGCTCCCTGCCTCAGAGCTGGGAGCCTGAAAGCCCTAGGAACCCCAGCTCTCACCAACACTTGGCTCCCGACTCAGCAGCGGGGAGCCTGGAAACTCAGAGAGCCTCACCTCTCACGTTTGGTTTCTTTTCTCTCTCTCTCTCTCTCTCTCTCTCTCTCTCTTCCCCCCCCCCCTTGAATTTCTTTTTGGCTGAAACTTGCAGTTTTCATTCTGAAATGGAACAAACTTTTTTGGAGCTTCCACTGGCATGGAATTGAGAGGGGTGTGTGTGTGTGTGTGTCACTCTCTCCTGAAGTCATCCCATTTGCAATGCACTGGATCCACATCCTTTTTCCAAAGAGTAGGGTGCAGAACCCCTATGCCTCACTTCTATACCAGGCCCGGCTGGCTTCTTGGGCTTGATTAGCCCAGTACAAACTTGCTTACAAGGCCACTTATGGTCCTTTGTTTGACCCTGTAAGATTTAGGATTTAGCTCTAGACAAGGGAGTAGGATTTGCTTTTTTCCCTTCAATTCGGGGTGCAATGTTTGTTCTTGAACTTGAAAGTCTGGGTCCTAACGTTAACCCCAAAACATTGGGAAAAGTCCATGAATGCAAGCGTCTTACTTTGCCTGCATTACTTTGCCTGTGTAAAAGCTCAATTTGATATCTTTACAGGTTTTGCAATGCAGCTAAAATATAAAAATGAATTAAGCTAAACAGATACAACACTGTATCCTCCACAGCAGTTAGTCAATATCTGATTAACTATAATTACATGAGTTTATCATGATAGAAACTGTTTGAGTAATTTCAATAAAACTCCAAATTAAAAGGTTTAGTGTCTATCCACTATCCACTATTTTCAGGTTTATCTTTGACTTCTTATCAAGAACCATACTGTGTATTATGTATTGTAATAATGCTGCTTTTTTATAAGTCTGGAAATGTAATGGAATTTCAGAACTAAACTTCTAGTATCTGATAACTTTAATGAAAGGCACCAAATGATGCCAATAACATAAATGATGACAATAACATGTTGCAGAAGAATCTTATCGCTCTGCTTGCCCTGTCCCAGCGGTGAAACTTTGACATATGAAATGTGGGACTAATGACCAGTTACAAATGTAGGAATTCAGGAAATATAAATGCAAAAGCTAATCTTGTAGGAGAAATACATGTAGTATAAACTCTAACGTTCACTTTCACATCAAAATTCAGTTCTTAGTTCTAATGCCATTTTTTAACTGTATCATCTACATACAGTATGCAAAGATGAGCTGGCAATCCAAATCTTGTGTCTCAGTGCCCTTAGCTTAATGGAAATTGGGATTCATATCCAGAGCTGAACTTTGCAGCTTGAATCTGTCTCCATCCATGGTTTGTTTAACTATAAAATACCAGATGATATGGTGATGGGCATGTTAAAGATAAATTAGATTGAAGAGAGAAAAAAGTGTTTCATAAGGCTCTCACATGACATATTATGGCGAAAGCCTTGAATTTTAAAGCTGTGACACTAGCAAATTGCTTTTTAGGAACTCACTAAAGGCTTTGGTAATGGCCACCATTTTGGCTGACACCTAGAATTGAACCAGGGGCCTCCAGAGATAAAAGTACATATCTCTACATGTACCATCTCTAAAGTACCCATGTAACAGACTCTGCGCCACAGAAGGGGATGTGCAATGTGTACTGAGTAGCACTGACCCTGGGTGCTCTGCTTTATTACTATGTATTTTTAGCAAACTAATTTTGCTTTTTCTTTCAAATCTAGGACTAGAGAAGACAAGAGACTGAATTATGTTTCTGAGGGATCTCTGGGTTTCTGCTCATTGGGCATGGCAGGGCATGAGGAATATCTTGCTTTTACTTGCGCTCTCAATGTTACAAACAACTGATTTGGAAGCCAGGAAAGATCATCAATTTGTATGGAAAACAGGTAGGAATCAACATTATTTATTCACTTTCTAGTTCCTATGATTTAAGAAGTCTGTTACCTATTCCTACTCTGACTTAGCACTATAAGAAATTCCCAAAGAAAAATGTCCTAATAGTGTTTTCATGTAGTTTTATTTATTTATGTGTTTGTGTGTATATATATATATGCATATATTTTCCCCTCTACTTTAGTTTATTCCATCTTTTTGTTCACTGAAATGCTGTACACTGCAGTGACACTTTGTATAGTCTGGGTTTTCATAATTCTATCACTTGAACAGAGGCAGCTAATAGGAGAGTTTTGGAGGGTATAGCCTGGACTTTGTCCTGGGAGGCAGTGGCACTTAGTGAGTGGTGCTTTTGCTCCATCTGTGGGTTCTCTGTGAACAGGCTGCATAGCTGGGCCATGAGGCCTTGGGTAAGCAGCTGAGACATATCTGTCTGTTGGTGCCTTGGTAAAGGTCATGAGGCTCGGAGATTTGATCAGATCCAGTGTTTGAAGTCTTTGAGTGGTCCATTGTTTCCTGGTGGTGAGGGATGGAGCTGAGCTAAACAGGGAGACTTGATATAAAAAGCATCTTGCTGGGTGAATTTGAGAGCCACAAACAGAGGCAGCTAATAAGAGAGTTTCAGAGGTTGTTGAGAGCAGGAGTGTGAAAAGCTTTGCTTACAGGTTCGGCTCCTACATGCAGTTTCAAGATGGCCAGTGATGGAACTGTGGGTGTCCTGAAATGGATGTGCCTTGTTTCCTTTCCTGCCTGAAGCCAGAAGGGACTTACTACACATGAAGTGAAAGCTGGTGCTGGAGAAGCTTCTTGGATTGGACAGGCAAATAGAGACACTATTGAGAACCAGAGAAGTTCAGGAGTTCCTACACAGCCCAGTTCAGGAAACATCAAGTACACCAGGTTCAAGGAAGAAAGAAGCTGGCCACCAAGGAGTTGGGGAGACAGGAAGTCAGAAATGAATGGCCAGGCCTCCTAACTATCAGAGGCAAGAGGTCACATCTGCATTTTTCACAATTGGAGACAGCGGAGGGTGGGTGGACTGTCTCTACTTGAGAGAAGAACACCAGGAGGAATTCCATACAGCTAAAAGCTTCAAGTCAGTGGTCTCCAACCTTTTTACGCACAAGATCACTTTTTGAATTTAAGATCAACCCAGGAGCTACCCTGCCCCTTCCCCGGGGCCCCGCCCCACTCACTCCATTCCCCCCTCCCTCTGTTGCTCGCTCTCCCCCACTCTCACTCACTTTCACCGGGCTGGGGCAGGGAGTTGGGGTTTGGGAGGGGGTGTAGGCTCTGGGTTGGGGACGAGGGGTTCGGAGTGTGGGAGGAGGCTCTGGGCTGAGCCTGGGGCAGGGGGTTAGGGTGCAGGAGTGAGGGGTGCAAGCTCTGGGAGGAAGTTTGGGTGCAGGGGTCAGATGGTCACACTGCACCTAATCTCATAGAATCCACTGGACATTTCATGAATTTTACTTTTTATTAGTGTCATTTGTGGTTTATAGATCCAAAATCCTTCAGGGATTGTCACAAATCAGCGTAACATTGGCTGAGCCTTGGGCGAGGGGTACAAGCTCTGGGAGGGAGTTTGGTGCAGGAGGGGGCTCAGAGCTGGTGCAGAGTGTTGGGGTGCAGGAGGGGGCTCAGAGCTGGTGCAGAGTGTTGGGGTGCAGGAGAGGGTGAGGGGGGTGGGTTCTAGGAGGGAGTTTGGTGCAGGAGGGGGCTCAGAGCTGGTGCAGAGTGTTGGGGTGCAGGAGGGGGCTCAGAGCTGGTGCAGAGTGTTGGGGTGCAGGAGAGGGTGACGGGGTGGGCTCTGGGAGGGAGTTTGGGTGAAGGAGGGGGTTCGGGCTGGAGCAGGGGGTTGGGATGTGTGTGTGGGGGTGCAAGATGGAGGCTCTGGCTGGGAGGTGCTTACCGCAGGCGGCTCCTGGCCGATGGTGCAGCAGGGCTCGGGCAGGCTGCCTGCCTGCCATGGCCCCACGCTGCTCCTGGAAGCAGCTGGGCTGCTGGCATGTCTCTGCGGCCCCTGGGGGGAAGGGGAGAAGCGGGTCTCTGTGCGCTGCTCGCTCCTGCAAGCGCCGCCTGGCCAATGGGAGCTACAGGGCTGGTGCTGGGGGTGGGGGCAGTGTGTGAAGCTGCAGCCCCCACCCAGGGGCCGCAGAGATGTGCCAGCAGCCAGCCGCTTCCAGGAGTGTCATGGGGCCACGGCAGGCAGGCAGCCTGCTGAGCCCTGCTGTGCTGCCAGACTTTTAGTGCCCTCGAGATCACGATCAACTGGCAGAGGCTCCAGGATCGACCACTGCTTCAAGTTGATACCAGGTCCTCAATGTTTAACCTGTGAAAGATACCTCTTAAGAACCAGGGGGTCTAAGGGAAGGGAAAGATGGTGTAGCTAAGCAGACAGAGATAATACAAGCATCCAGAATTTGCCTACTCGTACCATCCTTTGCAGGGAACCTTGTAGTAGTAAGATGACCCATGAGTGGTCCTTCACCTGGTAGGCTCCAGGTGTATGGGCCAAGTGCCACCTTATATTAGAGGTTATGCTAATACTAACTAAGCCTAATGCATATTCAGTACAGGCATCAGCCCCTTTTCCTTATCTGTTTTTCCTTACCCTACTAACGTTGGGGTGCCCTTTTCCCATCAGTTAATAGGCCTTTTACTTCAAGTTTATTAGTATTAATCAGTTAGTTGCCATGGCATTCTCATGGTTCGACAAATGCTGATGTGGTTAACTTAAAATATCTAAAGCTAGTATAAAGTGTCATTTTGTGGTTACCTGTCAGCAGTTTAGCAACACTTGCCTATAACAGCACTTTATCTTGGGATATAGGGTCATTTACTGGTTAGTTGCTTATGTCAAGTCTTTAAGCCTTGGGCCTTAGGTAGTTTGGCTAAGCTATTGTTTTACAGTCTTGGGACCTGTAGGCTTTTGCATTACTGCATTAATCCATACCTATACCTTATTTAGCATATGCCTGTATATCAATAGCAAGAGGAACTGATTAGAGAACTAAAAATTAATGGTAGCTTATCATGACTAATCACATTTATATTGTGTAAACCGAATAAAGTCCAGACCAGTGATTTTTATTTATATATACACACACACACACACACACACACACACACACACACACTTGGTGCTTTAACAGGGCTTATTTCACAAAGCTGAAAACAATTGAGTCAAATCAACTGGGAGAAGAATTTAATCAGAAGAATGTGAATAATTGGGAATTGTTTAAGGACTTAATAGATGACAAAAAAGGCTCAATCTAGCGATTGAGGAAAGAGGCTGTATTGGTTTTAAAAAATGACCTGGTTTAGAAGGGAAATGAAGGCAGCTAGAAAAAATAAAACTGTAAATAACAAATGGAGACGGTGAGAAGTTGATAGTAATGACTATAAATCTGAAGCTAGGCATTGTAGAAAATTGATAAGGAAAGCAGAGAGACACAAGGAGAAATCTATGACTAGCATAATTAAAGACCATTAGAAGAAGCTTTTAAGTATGTTAGGAACAAAAAAGAATTCTGACCATAATATTGGTCCATTACTAGATGGAAATGGTGTAGAATTATCAATACTAATGCAGAAAAGGCAAAAGTGTTCAACAAATAGCTTTGTTCTGTATTTTGGGGGGAAAAATAGGTGTAGTCTCTTCATAGGGTAAAATCACTCTTTCCATTCCAGTAGTGACTTAGGAAGATATTAATCACATCTACTGATTTTTAGTAAACTGTGTGATGCTGGAGAATTTCCAGAAGATTGGAAGAAAGCTAATGTGCCAATATTTTAAAAAGGGTAAATGGGATGACCTGGGTAATTATAGGCCTGTCAGCCTGACATCAAGCCTGGGCAAGATAATGGAGCGACTGATACAGGACTCAATTTAACAAAGAATTAAAGGAGGGTAATATAATTAATTGTGTCACAGTTCTGAGCAACTTCATCTGTATTCCTCCTCTGTGGTCCAGCAAGGGCACCACTCTTAGGCTTTCAGCTTCCCAGCAGTCACCTTTCTTGGGCTGAGACATGTCTCTCTTCCCTCCTGACCAGGGTATTTCCAGGCTGCACAGTTCCTGCCTAGACTGAATTCCCCAGCAAGTCAGACTGTCTAAGCAGGCCTGCTTTGCCTTCATCTCCGAGGCTATGAACAGTGTAATTGCACACAGTTAAGTTACCACTTAGGTCTTTCTAAACAAGCATGTGCATTTTTAAGGTAAAAGCATTACAGAGAAAATGCATTAAAAGCAATAAAAGAATGTACATGCATGCTCAAAGGTTGCCAGAGATCACCCCAGCTCCAATGAGGTCTCTGGCAGGTGAACCGTTCTTCAAACCCCACACAGGTTTTTCTGTGGTTACAAGTTCATAACCCCTTTTGCTCAGAATAAGCAACCCCAAGAACAGGTCCAATCCTTCCCAGGCAGGACTGGAGCCCTGCCTTGGACAGAAGGTCCTATCCATTTTATGGCCCAGAAAGCAGGCCCTGAGTCAGTTTAAACTCAGGTTATTTATCCAAAAGTCCTTTCTTTGTCTGCTGGTCTCTAGAGAATCCAGTTTGAACCAGTATATGCAAGTATCTCCAGGAGATGGTACCTTTTTGGAGGTGTTACCACATGAGTGAATCTCCCTAATCCCACCACACTGTTCTTTGTTCCTGGAGGGCTGTGATCCCCTTCCATAGGGTAACCAGACAGCAAGTGTGAAAAATCCAGACAGGGGTGAGGAGTAATAGGCGCCTATGTAAGACAAAGCCCCAAATATCGGGACTGTCCCTATAAAATGGGGATATCTGGTCACCCTCCCCTGCCCCCAGGGACTTGCATACAGTCCCTGCCCCACAATGATACATAAACTTAATTCAATAAAGTTTAGCTTAATTCAACAAGGTTTGTTCAGGAAATTGCCATATTTGTCACACTTGATTGGCACTAATTATATTACTTTCCTTTATTTTTTTGTTAATCAACGTGGGTTTATGGAAAATAGATCCTGTCAAACTAATTTGATATGAGATTACACATTTGGTTGATAAAAGTAATAGTGTTGATACTGCATACTTAGACTTCTGTTAAGCATTTGATTTGGCACTGCGTGACACTTTGATTAAAAAACTATAACAATATGAAATTAACATGGCACACATTAAATGAATTAAAAGTTGGCTAACTGATAGGTCTCGGTGTAATTGTAAACTGGAAATCACGATGTGTGTTCCTACTGGAGTCCCACAGGAATCTGTTCTTGGCTCTATGCTTTTTAACATTTTTATCAATAGCCTGGAAAAAAACTGAAATAATCACAGATAAAGTTTTGCAGATGACACAAACTGGGGGAGTGGTAAATTATGAAGAGGAGACAGGTCACTGATTCAGAGTGAATTGAAATGTTTGGTAAATTGGGTGCAAGCAATCAATGTGTTTTTAAAACAGCTAAATGTACATGTATACATCTAGGGAAAAAACATGTAGGTCGTACTTATCTGATTGAGGAAGTCTATCCTGGGAAGTAGTCTCTGACAAAGATTTGGGGGTCATGGTGGATAATCAGCTGATGCTGTGGCCAAAAGAGCTAATGTGATCCTGGGATGCATAAATAGGGGAATCTGGAGGAGGAGTAGAGAGGTTATGTTACGTCTATATTTGGCACTGGTGCTACTACTGCTGAAATACTGTGCCCAGTTCTGGTGTCCACAGTTCAAGGAGGATGCTGATAAATTGGAGAAGTTTCAGGGAAGAACCACGATAACGATTAAAGGATTAAAAGACCTGCCTTATAGTGATAGATTGAGCTACTTGAATCTATTTAGCTTAACAAAGAGAAAGTTAAGGGTTGACTTGATTAGTCTATAAGAACGTACAAGGGGAATAAATATTTAATAGTGGGCTTTTCAATTTAGCAGAGAAAGGTATAACATCACCCAATGGCTGAATGTTGATGCTAGACAAATTCAGACTGGAAATAAGATATTGGACTAGGTGGACAACTGGTCTGATCCAGTATCCTATGTTCCTTCATAATGTGTTTCTAAGAGAGAGTCACAAAATCTTAAAAGTGTTACATTTGAAAAACAAAACAAAAATCCTCTGGTTCCCATGTAATGTTGTACAAATGGTTTTTGAATTAGCTTTGTATGATGGGGTTTGCAAATCCCAGTCCAGGGCTTAGGCAGGGGAAAGGCTTGGAGCAGTACAGGATCCGGTAAGCTCCGCACCTCAGGCACTGCTGAGCTTGATCCTGAGGAAAGCAGCAATATAAAGACAGGTCCAACAGCCCAGGGAAAAGGGGAGACGGGAAGCCATTTCCCTGGAGGAGCACTGCCCTGTCACAATAGGAGAAGTTCTGACTGAGTTCTGGCAGTGAGTCTTTCTCCTCTCCTTTGAGACATCACCCAACAGGTAGGAAGAATCCCGAGTGCGGGCAGCAGAAGGTCACCTTGCATCAGCTCTGAGACTCAGGGGTTTGAAGAAAGGGACTGTAATTAAACAGCTGTCATTCTCCAAACTGAGGACCTCATAGAAGAGCTGGGTGTAGAGGACAACCTTGGATTGAGTGATTATGAGCTAATTCAGATTAAACCAAATGGAAGGATAAGCACAAACAGGTCTGCAAATAGAGTACTTGATTTTGAAAGGGAAACATTTAAAAAAATTAAGGCGAATAGTTAGGGAAGTGAACTGGACTGAAAAACTCAAGGGTCTGAATGTAGAGGAGTCTTGGAATTACTTTGGCAAAGTTGCAAGAAACAATCTGAAGGCTGTATCCCCAAGCAAGGAGGAAAAATTCATAGGAAAGGGTTGCAGACCAAACTGGATGAACAAGCACCTCAGACATGTTATTGGAGAAAGCAGAAAGCCTACAAGGAATGAACGAATGGGTGGATCAGCAAGGAAAGCTACCTCTTGGAGGCGAGAAAGTGTAGGGGAAAAAGTGAGAACTGCCAAAAACCAAGCAGAGTTGGACCTTGCAAAGGAAATTGAAGAACTTCTTTATTATTTTGTTTTTGCCATATAAATTTAAAAAAAAAGAAAAAAGGAAAGAAGTAGGACCATTAAACACTGAGGATAGGATGGAGATTAGGTGTTGGGCTATGCCTAGATTATCTTTAAAGAAATACTTACCCTTATTGAAAACTGAGGCAAACAAGGATCTTAGGGGTAGTGGCAGTGTTGCTAATGGGAATGAAGATATGAAAGTAGAAATTGCCACATCTGAAGTGGAAGTCAAATGCAAATAACTTAAGGGGACCAAACTGGGGGGAGGGGGGACCCTATGATCTCAATCCAAGAATATTAAAGAAGCTGGCCCTGCAATTGCAAGCCCAATAGGAATGTTTTTTTATGAATCCATAATTTTGAGGGTCATACCTTGTGACTGGAAAATTACTAATATAGTACCTGTTTTTAAAAGGGGGGGGGGCAGTTGATCTGGGAAACTACAGGCCTGTTAGTTTTACCTCAATTGTATGCAAGGTCTTGGAACAAATTTTGAAAGAGAAAGTACTTAAGGACATAAAAGTAAATGGTAATTGGGATAAGATACAACATGGTTTTACAAAAGGTAGATCGTGCCAGACCAACTGATCTTTCGTTGAGATGATTACCAATTTTCTAGACAAAGGAAATGCAGCAAAGCTAGCCTACCTGGATTTCAGTAAAGCATTTGATACAGTTCTACATGGGGATTAATACCCCATGTATACTACAATGGGCCATGCTGAAAGGTGAACTGACAAGCTGGAGGGAGGGTGCTAGTGGAGTTCCTTGGGGTTCGGCCTTGGGACCAATCTTATTTAACATATTCATTACTGACCATAGCACAAAAAGTGAGTGTGCGCTTGTGACCGGGGTCCCAGTGGGGGCCAGCTGTGGTCACTCAATTAGGGTGAATTGCAAAGAATGGGGCAGACAATCCCTTAAAAGCTGGTGGATATTCCAATACTTAAATTTACCAAGCCAGCATAATACAGCTTCTTTATTACCTTGCTGGTTACTCAGAAGTCCAAACACAGTTCTCTTAAAATGATCCAGCCTCAGGCCTCCATCGAGGTACCTAAGTCAAATATGATGATTTCTGAAAAATGTATTAAAATGTATTAATAAATGTATTAAATGTATTAAAAAAACAAAAGAGAGTATGGTTAAAAGATCAATATACATACAGACATGAGCTCAATTAATTGAGGTTCCGATTCACAACAGAGATGGTGAGCTTTGTAGTTGCAAAGAGTTCTTTCAGAAATAGTTCATAGGTTATAGTCCAATGTTCATATTTTAGGGCAATCCAGTTTGAACTGGGATCTCAGTCCTTGTGGCTGAGGCTTCCCCTGCATGAAACCTTAAGCAGATCTGACATGACAGAATCAGGACCCAAGGATCTTTTATACAATTTCAAGTCCTCTTTGACAAGTTGGAGTTCCTTGGGGAACAAAAGGTAATTTAGGATGACTTTGAAGGAGATCCATCACCAGTACTGAGCTATACGAATTAACATAAGGCAATTTGCTTGTTCCTCCACCATTCACAATACATTTCAAAGAGAAATGAATACCGAGATATCCCGTGTTTACAATTCATTTTAAATGCTAGGATGTTCTTTTGATCTCTGAACAATACAGCATAGATAGGGCCTGTTGATTACATCGTTGACCCTACTCCAGGGCTGGATTAACTTTTTGTGGGCCCGGCGCCAAACATATTTGTGGGCCCCCCTGGGGAATGAAGGAGCCTGGGGCAAGAGCACAGCAGGCAGGGTGGATTTGATTTAAATCATGATTTAAATCACTAGTCAGGAAGACTCAATTTAATCATGGATTTCTACATAAAAGTGCATTTTTGTTGGTTGTTATAACCTTAATACATATTCTTTACAACTCAGAGATGTAGGTTTCATTTTTAGAAGGTACACACTATACATTTTTAAACAGTGATTTATTTTGAAAACTTTTCAGATTAGTTTTACAGCTATATCAGAAAATGAATGATTGTTTGGTTATTTCATTTACCAAAGATAATTGAAGCAGATAGTTCACCTCCCAGTGACTTCATAAATATCTCCAATTCAACAGGTTAATCATTAATATTTGGATGATTTTCTTGCCATGCTGTATTAGGAAGAGAACATCATCAGACAGACATTTAAATTGTTTTATTTAACTAAAACAACAACGTTAAGTATTCTGGATTTTTTTTCTTCAACAGCAAACATAATATTTTAACAAAAAAGCATATGTCCCTCACTTCTCACAGACTTCTTCTCCTTATCCAGATCTATTCTGCCCTCAACAATCTTCTATTCGTTGAACTTTTTGAAACTTTTCACTTTTAGAGAGAGGTAAGGGATTGACTCTGTGTAGACAAATTTGCAGAGGGACAATAGAGTTGAGGTCTATTATTTCTCACCTCTATATATTTATTTATTTATTTAAAACATTTTTGCTGTTAACAAGCATGTTACCTCTGGAGACACAAATCCACAGTTTGAGAACTGCAAAATTAAGCATCTCTGATGGTATCTTCTAGACTGAGCACTGAGTCCCATTGAGTAGATAATCTATATTAACCTAAATAATCTATACAAAAGCCTGTGGAACCCCATAAGATTGGGTCCCTAATCCATGAACTATTAGAACTCATTTACAAAACTTTTCTTAAACATTACATGAATATATTGTCTCATACTATAGAATTAGAATTTATAATCCCTATTCCATGATGAGATATAATGTATCTTAATTAAAACTATCTTTAGATATTTTTTTTCCTCAAAAATCCGATTTAAGTAAAAAAAATATTTTTTTTTTTATTTAAAAAAAAAATCATTTATTTTTATCCACCCTGACAGCGGGGCATGGTGTGTGGGGGTAAGGATTGGTCCCTAGCTGAAGCGAGGCAAGGGCCAGGAGCAAGAGCACAGCAGGGCAAATGCGGGGGGGGGGGATTGGTCTCCAACTGGAGCGAGGCAGGGGCCAGGGGCAAGATGAGCACAGTGGGGCATGGGGGAAGGATTAGTCCCTGCTGATTGGATCAAGGCAGGGCCCGGGGGGCAAAAGCACAGCGGGGCAGGAGCTAGGGTTGGTCCCTGGAGCAAGGGAGGGGCCGGGGGTAAACTGCAAGCGCAGCAGGGCTGGGGAGGGGGTAAACAGGATTCCTCCCCCGCCCCACCCACATAGAGTGGGTACCTACCTTCTCCGTGGTTCTAGCCCATTCTCTTCGTCTCTCTCTTCACTGAGCTGAGGGTGGGGATGCACTGAGAACAGGGCTGGGGGTGCAGGGTGTGGGAGGGAGTTAGGGTGCAGGAGCAGGCTGGGGTGCAGGGTATGGCCAGGAGTTAGGGTGAGGGAGGGGGCTCAGGGTTGGAGCAGGAGGTTGGAGTGTGGAGCGCTTACCTGGGGCAGCTCCCATTTGGTGCGAGGGGTGCAGGTAGGAATGTGGTGGGGGGGTGCAGGAGCTCCCGTTTGGTGTGGGTGGGGATGTGGGGGGTGCAGGAGTCAGGGCATGGGATGTGGGGGGACTGGGTATGTGTGGGGGGTGCAGGAGTCAGGGCTGGGGGTGTGTAAGGGGTGCAGGAGTCAGGGCAGGGGCCTGGGGAGGTGGGCTGGGGTTGTGGGGGTGCTCCCAGCCCCCTGTCCTGAGTGGCTTATGGCAGGGGACTGGAGGGGGTATACCCCGCCTCCGCCTCCTTCCCCAAGACCCCGCCTCCGCCTCGTCTCCGCCTCCTCTCTCGAGCGGTGAGCGTGCTGCAGCCCCGCTCCTCCCCCTCCCTCATGCCAGCAAACAGCTGTTCGGCGGCAGGGAGGGGGAGAGAGAGGGGGAGGGGCGGGAACACGGCACGCTGGGGGAAGAGGCGAGGGAGGAGCTTGGCTGCTGGCGGAGCCTGCCCTGCTGCAGCAGGAGCCCCAGGAGCCGGGAGCACCAAGTTTCTGCCCCCGCAGGAGAGAGGGGAGGGCGGAGAAGAGCAGGCCGGGCCGGGGCCCCTTTGGACCATGGGCCCGGTGCCATGGTGCCAGTGGCACCATGGTAAATCCGGTACTGCCCTACTCATATATATGTAAATGCAGAAAACACACACATTATCTCCCCACATGTCTTTTCAGGGTTATTTATGTTGCAGGATGTTTAACCCTTTCTGTTAAGTGCTAATAAAATTTGTAGGTGACACAAAGCTGGGAGGTGTTGCCAGTACAGAGGAGGACCATAATATAATACAAGAGGGTTTGGATGACCTTGAAAACTGGTGTAATAGAAATTGCATGAAATGTAATAATGCAAGGTGCAAGGTCATACACTTAGGGACAAACAACAAGAATTTTTGCTATAAGCTGGGGATATATCAATTGGAAGAGATGGAAGAGAAAGACCTGGGTGTAATGGTCGATCACAGGAAGACTGATCAGTGATTGTAATGCAGCCATGAAAAAGGCTAATGCAATCATACTATACATCAGGTGAGGTATTTCCAGTAGAGATAGGGAAGTGTTACTACCATTATACAAGATACCAGTGAAACCTCATCTGGGATATTGTGTACAGCCTGGTCTCCCATATTTAAGAAAGATGAATTCAAACTGAAACTGGTGCAGAGAAGGGCTACAAGGATGATCAGAGAAATGGAGAACCTACCTTACGAGAGGAAACTCAAGGAGCTTGGCTTCTTTTCACTATCCAAGTGAAGGTTGAGGGGAAACATGATTGCTCTGTATACATACATACATACATACATCAGATGGATAAACACAAAAGGAGAGAGAGGAGTTATTAAAGTTAAGGGCTAATGTTGGCATAAGAACAAATGGATATAAACTGGGCATCAACAAGTTTAGGCTTGAAATTTAGATGAAGGTTTCTAACCATCAGAAGAGTGACGTTCTGGAAGAGCCTTCCAAGGAGAGCAGTGGGGGCAAAAAACCTAACTGGTTTCAAGACTGAGCTTGGTAAGTTTATGGAGGGGATGGTATCACACGAGTGCCTACAATGGCATGTGGCCCATCTGTGACTGCTATTAGCAAATATCTCCAGTGGCCAGAGATGGGACACTAGATGGGGAAGGCTCTGAGTTACTACTGTGAATTCTTTCCCACATGTCTGTCTGGCGGGTCTTGCTGACATGCTCAGGATTGAACTGATTTACATATTTGGTCGGGAAGGAATCTTTCCCCAGGTCAGACTGGCAGAGACACTTTCTCAACTTTTGCAGTGTGGAGCCATGGGGCACTTGCTGGTTTGAACTAGAGTAAATGATGGGTTCTCTGTAATTGGAAGTCTTTAAATCATGATTTGGGGATTTTAGTAACTCAGCCAGTGGTTATGGAGGAGTGGATGGGTGAAGTTCTGTAGCTTGCGATGTGTAGGAGGACAGAGTAGGTCCCCACATCCCAAGCCCTGATCACAATGGTCTTTTCTGGCCTTCAAGTCTATAAGTCTGAGGCATTGGGTATTGTATGAAGTGGCCTGGGAAGGTAAGCAGGATGTGGGATAGTGGAGTAAAGGCCCCAGGTCCCCCTACCTGCCCCACATTCCCCTACACCTAGCCCCGGGATGTGCAGGACTAGGAGGTTACCAATAAGGAAGTTGACCCAGCTGAACCCCATTTTTGGTGGTCCTGGATATACTGAACCAAAAGAGAGAGACAAATGGCAGGCCCTGAGAACTAAGCCTGCTGACCGAACAGACATCCCCACTATATTTTGGAAGGTGGGATATATAAGAACAAAAGAAGTCCTTCAAGTTTTTATTTTATTTCTGTCCAGTTCTGAAATGCATTGTACTGCAAGTCTTTAGAGGTGTACATAAAATGTTCTTAAAATGTCAGCTTCACTTGATTCCAATTGACACAGAATTATTAAACCCTTGAGGACCTTAGAAAATATGTTATAGAACTAGCAAAAGGATGGTTCAGTGGTTTTCATGAACATGCGCTTCTGTCATGAAACTCCAATGAAAACCATAGAACTGTTCTTGTCAGGGTGCATGTGCCTCAGTGATTGATAAATGTATCCTTTCTGAAGCAGAAGTAAAAAAAAAAATTTTTTAGCAGTCAAATATTTAAGATCCTAGGGTTAGGTTTGATACAGTCAATCCTTAGCTGTAGTGTTGCAGTAACAATACTGCAAGATCTATATTGTGATGCTCTGTGGGGTTTATGGCTAAGAAAGAAGCACTTCAGTTATAAGCCTCTATTTTCAGGCTTTTAAAATTCTGTGAGGAAAATAAACCCTGCCCTATAGGCCGAAATGTCTTATAGTAGTCCAACTGGTATTTTAAATTAAAAAACAAAACAGAGTATGGAAAAATACCCTAGTGTTTTCACTGATTACATTTTCAGACCCTATTTTTTTTTTTTTTTTTTTTTATGCTGAGAACCTTTGCAAAGAGATGGTTTTAAAGCATTGGACATTAAAATTAAATGCAGTAAGGTTGAAAAAGAAAAAGGGAATAAGAATAAACACACCCAAATTCTGCCCTCATGAGAGCGCACAAGGCTGTCCTTTGTGTGCATCTCTAATGGGTATATTTAGCTTTACATGCATTTATGTACAGGTACAATGAATCACATTTCTTTTTTTTCCCCTTTGTATTCTAATTTAAGGACTCCAAGGAAATATTTGGCAAGAGTAGGGAATGGAGAGAACCTGCCTTCATGCAATGTTGCTGAAATTGTAAGACTTGGGGACTGGAATAATTTCGCTGGAGTTACATCATTGGTCTATGGTTCCCAGACTGTTATCATGACCCCTTTTTACATATCTGTGGACTCATAACTTTGAATTTATTTACCGTTGTAAATCCTAAATTTCAATTACAATGTTGCTTTAGCTTACAGACACTCCCTGTTTTTTTTTTTTTTTGCATAATTGTCGGGTATATGTTCCCGACTTACGCAAAATTCGACTTACGCAAGGCGTTCCGGAACAGAACGCTTGCATAAGTCGGGGAGCATCTGTACTTGACTTTGTGGAGTGTGGCTGTGGAGCGTGGACACCCATATGCAGCTAGGGTTGCCAAGTGTCCAGGTTTCAACCGGAACGCCTGGTCGAAAAGGGACCCTGGCGGCTCCGGTCAGCACTGCTGACTGGGCCGTTAAAAGTCCGGTTGGAGGCGCAGTGGGGTGAAGGCAGGCTCCCTGCCTGCCGTGGCTCTGCATGGCTCCCAGAAGCAGCGCCATGTCCCTCCTCTGGCTCCTATGCCTAGGGGCACCTGGGGGCTCCGCACGCTGCCTCCACCCCAAGCGCCAGCTCTGCAGCTCCCTCCTACACCCCAAAGCCCTCATCCCCAGCCCCACCCCAGAGTCTGCACCCCCAGCCATAACCCTCACCCCTCTCGCATCCCAACCGACTGCCTCAGCCCAGAGGCCGTTCCTGCACCCTGAACGGGAGTGAGGCCTCGGAGGAGGGGCGGGGCAAGGGTGTTTGGTTTTGTGCAAGTAGACAATAATGCAACCCTCAGACAATGTTACATATACACTTGAATAATAATATGCATCCATTTGTGTGTACGTGCATATAAACTGCAGTCTACTTGGTAAATTAATGCAATATTCTTACACTAAAAGAGATTTTAATAACTTGGATTTAACTCTCATGGTTTGTAATTTTGATTTTGATCATTTTGACCATTTTCTTTCAAAAAATCACCTTTAGGGTTAAAAAAAATTTCTAAAGAGAATTTTGTACCATATAAAGTCATGGGGACACACATGAGGTCCTTATAGGATGTCAAAAACCTGCATGAAATAAACACTAAAGTGGATAAAATAGGAGTTTCCTTGCCTAGGTGCTAGGTTGAGTGTTTTATGAAAGTCCACACTTTGTAAAACTGGGCTTTGTGGGCCAAATTGAGCCCTGGTGTAAGTGAGTGCATACCCATTCAAATAATATAATTGCAACTAAATTTGGCCCCATATTCCTAAAATCTAGGAACCTGAATTATGACATTCATGGGGATTATACAATTCTCTTCTCTTAGCTAGTCAAGACTTCCACACTTAAATTTAATACAGGTTGCTGGCCTTTCTTATTCAGAATAGAAAATTTTAAGCTGTGGGTTTCTAGGGAGGATACATTAATATAGCATTGACTGAGGATATCTGTTGGTTTCAGGATGCTGCTTGTCACCATACTTGTAATGTGACCACAAGCCTACACATAAAAGCAATAATTATGCCAATTAAATTACTCTGCAAATTTTAATGGTTGAATAATTTTCTAAAGCTTATCAATTGCTAAAAAAGCACTGTTAGCGATAGAATCTGGCGAAAATCTAATTGCCTTTAAATGCTTGTAAATTAATAGTGTTCATTGTGATATCCAATTAGTGATTTCCATATTTCATCATGTTAACTTTCTTCATCTCTTGAACAGTCCTAAAGTGTATATAAAAGTTCTTTAATGCAAATATGGCTGTTGTTTTAACAGTGACAAATGAAACATTTTATTAAGTTTAAATATTCATACCCTTATCAATCTACAGTGCAGTTTTTACTTGGTATTTGAGACTGTGGTATGAAGATCTTGGTCTAAAAATGTTAAAAATAGGGAAATATTTGTAGTGATTTACAAGTAATGGGAATAGCCAATTATGGGTTTAAAATGGCTGACAAAATTCAGGGATCAGTGCTAGTTCACAATACTCCTCTGTATTTCCTGGGGTTTGCCATGTGTTCCTGGAACTTCAGGGTGCATTTTTATGGCCATCAAGAAATGTCACTAGTGGTGCCTTTGAGTCCACATGTAATCCTCATATTTGTAACATGTAATCTGGGTCTACCAAAGGTGTTTGTGGAAATAGGGGGAAGGGATAGCAGAGGCACCCTTTTCAGCTGACAATTGGAAGAAGTCATATCTCTTTACAACATAGAACCAATAGTGATTTTAGGAATGAGCTCTCTCTTTCTGGTTAAATGTTCAGTGCACTTGGGAATGTTTTTTTCTCTCTAGTCTAAACGGAAAGAGAGCTACCAAAAATCAAGGAAGGGTTTTGTGTCAGATTTAATCCAGGATTCAAAATCTTTTGTACAAAACAGATTACATCTACTAGTCCTAATTCCCTTTTGTGAAGACTGTCCCATTGGCCTAGTGACAATTTGCTCAGTTCTTCTTATTTCTCTAGAATCAAGGGGTGAAGCCAATGGGAGTTTTGCCATTGAGTTCAATAGATCAGGATATCACCCAGGGAGTCTATTGCTAGAAGACCAGGACAAAAATATCTGGCAGCTGAAATTAGTGCATTAACATGAAGAGGGTAGCTGAAAGAGACTAATATAGTTGGAGAATTCTTCAACAATTTAAGTCAAAGACTATCACCACTGAGCCAAAACTCTTTGGCTGGGAAACCCACTTCAGTGACACAATACAAATAGAAAACCAACTATATTAACATTCTGGGAGAGAGAGTGGTCTGACAAAAACTTGAGGGATGTGCCAGGTAATGCAATTCTAACAAACGTAGACCGTAGACAGTTAGGCCCATTGTGTTCCTCATCAGGAAATAAGTGAGATTCAGTTCAAGAGAGAAATACTTGCTTTTCTGAATGGAGGAACTTTAAGAGTGAGCCATCATGCTGGAAGAATAACTTGCGTTGTAGGTAATCTCAGAAAACAGATTTAATCCTGAAGAATATACTATTCATTTGCAAGTCTTTGTAGGTTGCAGGAAGCTAGGGTTCGTGAGACATAAATTTGATTGCCAAAGGTGACCAAAAAACTTCCTTTATTTTAGAGTTGTTACCAACATCTGAGAGGAACACACACACAAAAACCCCTGCTGAGCTTATTTTGATCATTAGCCCTTCAGGAATAAACTATAATGGAAAAGTTATGATATCCACTTTATAGGTAATCCTCTTCTAATGAAAGAGGAGCCTTTGAACTATTAGCGAACGTGGGTGATGCAGTTATGGACAAGATCAAAAAGAACCTTGTTTAATTTTTGGATGATTCTGCCTCATTTCCCAGTGTCTTAGTTTCAGGAAGATCAGGTGCTAGTTTGAAAGTCCTTTTGACCTATTTGTTAAAAGACACTTTTTCATCTAAATGCACCAAATGTTAAAACGGGTCTGAATCTTTATCTTCGAAAGACTGAATCTCAAACCTACTGATAAGGGGTTCATTCCTTATGAAAATCAGAGTACCACTTATCTTCTTAGGGATTATTGAGATACAAGTAATAGTCTTCCACAAGATGAGAATGAAAATCCATCTAAGATTATCAGGGCTCACTACATGAGGGAAATAAATACTTTAAAATTACCTTTATATAGTGCCTATGTGGGGGTTTCACAACATTTGAGACTCAACTAAGTCAGTGTGCTTCTTAGCAATTTCTGCTTTTGACCACTGTATTCTTGAAACAGTTCCTGAATTCTTGCTGGTCTCCTACTTTTCTAACCCCCAACCCTTTTTTTTTAAAGGAGGGTACCACTTTAATGCTACAATCCAAACACATATTGGAATAAAACAGAGCAATGTTTCTTATTTGCAGTTTGAATTCAGTAGGTTATGTTGAACAGTATGTTGTAATGGTGTCAGTTATCACTATTTAAGGGTGAAATTAAGCCGTGAATCCCATTTTTCGGTCACTCATAATCTTCACCATATTTCTTTTGGACTGAAAGTTTCTATGCTTTTCTGTCAGCCAGAAACCTAAGGAAGGTTTGACCAAAAGTAGTTCAGCTGTCTTTGAGCTATGTTTATACATTTGTATTAAATAATCAGCAAACACATCTAATGAGAACACAAGAAACCACGCCTCTTACGGTTTTTGTAAGAATCTTTCCAAGTCAATGGGACTATTTATGTGTGTCAAGTAAAGTTATTGTGTAAATCTTCTCAGGAATGAGGTCTCGGCTTGTAAGGAGAGTTGTTTGCAAAATTTCAATAGCAACAAAATGTTGATTAAACAAATGAAAATTTGATTTTCCTCCTCTTCCCCCCCCCACCCATTTTGCAACCAGCTAAAAAGCCAGTTGCAAAACTGATTAAAAATGGAAATAAAATATTCTGTTGACTTTTTAATGTAGTTTAAATACACCTTCACTAGATAAAGTCTGTTGATATGTTAGGGCCAGCAGATGACTGATGCTGTTGAGTGCTAAATAAACAAATAGAAAAAAAAGTTAATCTGGGAATAAGGAACTAATGTGGGGAACATATGCTAAATGGAACAATCATCCAGCACACTAATCAGAAAAAGGATTTTGGGATTATTATTTAAAAAAAAAATGAATCAACGCCTTCATTTTTTCTGCAGCTTGCACTGGGTTGAAAACTAGATTGTATTGGCAGAGAAAGAATGTACATAGTCATCATATAAGTCAGTTAGAAGACTCCGGGGTGGATTTAAGGCTCCAATAGGGAAATAAATAAGGTGCCCAATGGTAGTGGTTGTTGTGGAATTTCAGAGGGGTGGGGGAGAGAGGTAAACAAAATCATTTCTGACCTCAGAGTTGTGCAGAGTTTCTTGCTTCCTTTTTTCTTCCACTTTCCTTTCTCTTCTCTCTTCACTTTCATCTTTGTACAGGTCTGTCTCATCTTACGCTGGGGTTACGTTCCGCGGTCAGCGCCTAAAGCCATTGAGTGTAATGGCGGGCAGAATCGCCCGCACTACAGAAACAGTATTTAAATTGTTATTTTTCTCTCTTCTGTTTTTTTCTTGTTTTTGCTGACCGCGTAAAGCTGAAATCGCACATGTTAAATGCGCCTAAGATGCGACAGACCTGTATTACTTTTTTTATCCTTTTCTGTTACTTCTTGTCTCTTCCTGTCTCCTCCCCACTTCCCTGATCTCCAGATGGCATACCTATTACTTTCCCTATCTCTTTCTCACATTGTTCACATCCCATCTCTTTTCCCCTGTTTCCTAATTTTATCTTCCTCCTCCTCCTCCTCCCCCCTTCCCGCATATCATAGTCAACTATCTTCAAGGAGATTTCAAGGTAATATAATAGATGTTTTCATAATGGACAGGATTGTACCTTCTCTCATGCTGCTAATTGGTCTGCATCCCTGTGGCTCCTGGCCCTTTCTTGCACCCTCTCTCTGTTTCAGTACTCCACTTCACCTCCCTGGGCTGCTAACCTTTACTACATCCACCAACCCTCCTATCACCCTCACCCTTATCAATTCAGCTCTTCTAACACTCTCCTAACCCCACAAATATACAATTTATTAACAAACTTTTTTTTAAAATTACTCTTGGAATAATCAAGGAGCTTCCATTACCTTTGTAACCCTTGGGCTCCCTGCCTCGTACCTCTCCTCATATCATATATCTGTTACTATTTCTTGTTGCTTCTTGTATAACCTTAGATTGGAAGTTCTTTGTGGCAGGGACCAGATCTTGTTATGGTACAACTGAAGTGTCTGGTGTGGTTTTGAGTGCAATGAATAAGATACAGCTTGTACAGATATATATATATTTTTTGTTAGCAAGGCATTCCATAAATGAGTGGATGTGCTGTATCTCTCCTTCTGTAGGTAGGAGGACCAGAGGATCTGCAAAGTGGCAAATCCTCTGGCCTACCGCTGCTCTCTACTAGCCCTGCCTCCATTTACCCTCTAAGCGCTGCCCTTCTGGTCACAATAGCCCAGCTGGGTCCCATGCCACGTAAGAAGCATACACCCCCTTCACGTCTCCCCCTCGTGCAGCAGAACTGTACTGGGTGTGGTCATGGAGGCGGCATTGCTGACAGAAACAAACAAAACCAAAACTTGTTAGATGCTGTACTCTTCTCAAAAAGAGGTTGCCAAACAGTCATGCAAGTATTGGGGTACTAGGCACAGAAAAAAGGTCCACTAAGGAAGTGCGGGGGGAGAGGGGAGAGTAGAAATATTCTAAAAGATTTTCTTCTTGTATACCTGAAGATAATGTACAAAATACTAGTAATACAGGAGGAAATCGACTTCTGAATCCACTGCTACAGCTGCTAGAGTAAGGACCATACTTGCTAGACTAGTTGCAGAAAGAAAACTTTATTGCATATATCTGTTAATATTGGTATTCCTGTGCTTGTGAAACTATTTCAATAGTTCTTTTACCCAAAGTCTATATACCTTTCAATATGTTTCTCTAGCAAACTTTAAGTGCACAATAGGTGGTGTTTTAAACTAGATTACATAGGAGATTCTTACACTAATCTTTTAATGTCCCACTTCCCTCCCTTACAATAGTAGGTTTTGAAAATAGGGCTGCTTTTTTGTTGTTGTTAGTGTAGGGAAAAGTATGAGTTAGCCATCTTATCCTTTTCTTTTCTTTATAGTTACTATGGGAACAGAACTGTGGGTCACACAGGAAAATCTGCAAATGTGGTTTCTTTTAAATTGTTCAGGTTTTTTTTTAAGGGAGCTTATTATTGGAATTGTAGTACTTTTCATTCAACTTTGTTGGATTTCATTGTTGTGCATATTTCACTCACAAAAGAAGCACAATGAGCGGTAAGAAAAACAGATGGGGATGTTTTTATACTTTTTCCTTGGGGTTAATATTTTTTTAATTGAATGCAGCTGTTGAAAAGATTTCTGTTGCTAGGTAAGAGCACAACATTAAAAATGGATAGTCACATTTCAGTGGAGTTCTAGGCTTAATTACTCTGCTGCACTTCAGTACTACATAGTATTTTTGTAATAATTTATATCTCAAGTTAGCTTCAGCAAGGGTTTTACTCAACAATTTAACTGAACTAATTCAATATATTGGGGGTAATGGCGTATCCATACAACTGGTATCTATTTAGAACAGAAAATTAGTGTGAGGATACTCTCCCTCTAATTGCAAGACACAAAAAATATGCTTGAATATTATCTGTACTCACATAACATGGCTCATGATGGTTTCTAGGGGCCAGCAGTTGTTAAATGGACCTTTCCACTGATTTTAGAATTTCTCTAGATTTCAAATACATTTGCGGCTCAATCTCGTTCCTTTTGAAATGGAAGTTACTGGCAGTGTTGCTATTGGAAGTGTTGCTATTGGCTTCACTTTGAGCAGGATTAAACTGAAAGTGGGAATGTGTAAAGCATATTGTGTGGCAGTCTAACATTTTGGTGGTTGTGGTGGTGGTACTGTGTATTTTAAATTTATTCCAGTAGCTGGTTGGTATTCCAAAGTTTCTTCTTAATGCTATAGGGCCAAATAGGTTGTCCTTAGTTTGCATAGAGAGTTCCCATTGAGATCAATGGGAGTGATGTACTTTTATCTAGACTAGAGGCAGTGTATGGTCCTTAATGTCCATGACATATTTAATCCACTGTCTGCCAGTTTTGTGTGTGTGTGTGGCTATTCCTTCATTCAGAAACCTGTGAAGTTTCATAGTGAAATGCATCAAGAAAGTGTCATACTTTAGTATTCCAGTGATTTAGAATTACGGTATTAAATTTAGAAAAGCACAATAAAAACCTAATTACTGTAGTTCTAAATATATTGGTTCTATATGCTGGGGGGTATAAGTAGTAGACAGTTGCTGAAGCACAGCCTCCTTTTGTGTGGTGTGTCCTGGAAGACTAGCCATGAAAAATCACTTTTCAAATTAGAACTTAATAAAAACTTTCCTGTTCAGAACACTAAGCCCTACTCCCTGTGCGATTAGTGGTTTCATTTCTTTCTCAGCAGTTGGGTAATGATTATGGCTCCAGATGCTGCGCGAGTGATAAAGAGATTGATTAATTTCACTTGAAAGGGCATATGTTCAAAGAGAATCCAGTCGGAACACCACGAATGAGGATCTGACATCCTTGCAGCACTAAGGCTTACATGACTTGGTACCCAACTGTTCCTGAGAAAAGTACTGACAAACCAATGTAATTTATCTAGTCAATACATTTAAACATTTGGTTCTACCCATTCATTGCAGAATTTTTTTGACTATATTTTCTTCTACAGTGACAACTCTTCAGAAGCTATTTATGATGTTGCTATGTAAGACACCACCATTTTCACTCTACTGGAGACTTTAAAAAGGCGACTGGTGCCAGTGTTGCATTTTTTAATAGTAAACACATTCTGAGTTTGGCTTACATACTATAGTAACAATGAAATGATAAAACAATACAAATTAGTGGCTAATAGCTGAAGAATTATACAATTTGCAATGATTCTCCTACATGTATTACTTATGAACAAAAGCTTGATATATTAAAGCAGTGGTCTCCAACCTTTTTACGCCCAAGATCACTTTTTTGCCTCTAAGGGCAACCCAGGATCTAACCTGTCCCGCTCACTCCACCACCACCCCTCTGTCGCTCACTCTCCCCCCACCCTCACTCACTTTCACCGGGCTGGGGCAGGGGGTTGGGGTCCATGCGGGGGTGTGGGCTCTGGGCTGGGGACAAGGGGTTTGCAGTGTGAGAGGGGGCAGGGGGTTTGGGTGCAGGAGGGGGCTCCAGGCTGGGGCAGAGTGTTGGGGTGCAGGAGGGGGGACAGGGTGCTGGCTCTGGGAGGGGGCTCAGGGCTGGGGCTTGGGGTGCAGAAGGGGGTAAGGGGTGCGGGCTCTTGGGGGGGGGTCAGGGGGGGGCGTGGGATGCAGGCGGGGGTTCAGGGTGCAGGAAGGGGCATGGGATGCTGGCTCCGGGAGGGGGCTCAGGGGTGGGGGTTGGGGTGCAGGAGGGGGTACAGGGTGCTGGCTCTGGGAGGGGGGTCAGGACTGGGGCTTGGGGTGCAGAAGGGGGTATGGGGTGCTGGCTCTTGGAGGGGGTTCAGAGTGGGGCTTGGGATGCAGGAGGGGGTTCAGGGTGCAGGAAGGGGTATGGGATGCTGGCTCCGGGAGGGGGCTCAGGGATGGGGGTTGGGGTGCGGCCTCCCTCCAGGCAGCACTTCGCTCCGGTGGCTCCCGGTCGGTGGCGGGTGCAGAGAGGCTAAGGCAGGCTCCCTAACTACCCTGGCCCCACACCGCTCCCGGAAGGGGCCAACGTGCCCCTGTGGCCCTTGGTGTGGGGGTGGGGCGGGGGGGGGGTCATGTGGCTCCGAGTGCTGCCCCTCTGCAAGCACCACCCTGGCAGCTCTCCCAGCCAATGGAGGCAGTGCTTGCAGGCAGGAGCAGCGTGCGGATGGAGACCCCTGCCCGCAGGGCCGCAGTGGCTGCTTCTGGGAGCAGTGTGGGGCCGGGGTAGGCAGGGAGTCTGCCTTAGAGGCAGCCACACTATGTTGCCGCCGGAGATCGTGATTGACCGGTTTGTGACCATGGCATTAAAGTATTACCTTTGTAAATCATAATTCAGTGTGGAATGTACATTCTTATGGTATTTGAATAGTTTGCTCACATTTTGCACTAACTCTTTAGTAGAAAAGTTTTGATTTATTATATCAAGATAGGTAATTTAAATACAATTCAAATATGTAAAATACTCATGGTGGTTATAGGCAAGTACTAAATGCAGAGCTACATGATAACTGGTGTTTATTATGATCCATTGACATCTCAACTGAACTCTGCCCACTAATCCATCTCGGATTTAGGGTTTGATCTCTTTGGAACCATTAGATATAGTGATATATACCATTTGAATGCTTTTAATGACACAGTACTTGCTTCTAATCCCTGTAGGCCTACACTTTTATGTATAGAAGAGCCACTTTAGGTAAATTTTAGTGGTTATTAAAAGATATTACTTACATTTTTTTTTCTGTTGCTTAGATTTTACAGGTGAACTCATGATACAAAGTCTGAGTCACTTTACAGGCACAGTGTTCTTAAAAAAAAAAAAAACGTTCTTAAGGTTTCTAAAAATAGCCTTTCTATTAAATATGTGCCTTACACAGAATATATAATGATGTGGTACTCGTTCAAGATGACCAGCATAAGACATTTTAAATATCTGTGTTTGTGAGTAATGAACTAATGCTGAAATACCAAATTAATTACAGGATAATTTTTATACCACTCCATGTATTAATTATATACACTGCAACATGGCAATATACTGCTGCATTAACACTACAATACAGTATTTCCAGTCAAACTCTAATTCAGTGCTCATACATTTCAAGTGACATTAGAGATCTGTTAGCATAACTGTATTTTAATTTCTTTGATTGAAATTAAGATAATATAACTAAAAATCCTGATTCTACAAACACATTTGCAGGCGATTAACTTTACACACACACTGTGCATGAGAAGTCTGAGTTCAGTGGGATTACTCAGTGTGTAAACTGAAGAATGTGCACTAATCATTGCAGGATTGGGACCTAAACATTGTGCATAATGCAATGGAATTGTGGTACTTATTTTCAAAGCTCTGAATGTTAAACCTTCTTAAGAAAACTGATCTTGATTATTATGATGGGGTGTCTGCCCCACACAGGAGTGGAAAGGGCCAAGGGGAGCCAGGGTCCTACCTTATCCTGTCCCCAGGAAGGAACAGTGGACATGAGTCCTCCAAGCAGCATAGAGAGGCTGCATGGACTGCAGCCAATTAGAGAAGGGCTGCAGGGAGCAGCCAATCCAGGCCCAGCAGGCCCATATAAGAGGAGCTGCAGTGCAGAGAAAGGTCAGTTGCTGCTGGGAGTTCAAGATATGATGACTGTGTCTTTAACAGGCTAAGACCTGTGGCACCTTGGACAGAGCAATTGCTGGCAGGGACCAGGAGAGCAAGAGGGAGCTCCTGGCTGGCTGCTGAGACTGGGTAGCTGAATACCTTGAGGTAAGGCTGAAGATGATGTTGGGGCCATGGGGAAGTGGCCCAGGGAGGTGTAGTAGCCTGGGTCCCCACCACTCCATTAGCCACTGGTGAAGTGGCCAGACTATTGGACAGTGATTACCTCTCCCCCCTGGAAGGGGGAAACAGAGCAACTTAGCTGGAGGATGTGGCAGTTCATGAGGCTGAGAGAGGGGCCTCAGATTGGAGGGAGAGTCAGAGTGGCAGTGTGTAAACCATAGACGGGTGGGGGAGGGGTGTGTGTCGGCTTTGAGCTAATCCCCAAAGTGACCAGGAGGAGGCACCAGCCCAGCGGTGAGTGGTGCACCCCGTGACAATTATAATAATTCATGAAAACATTTTAATCAGTAGAGATCACACTTTTCTCTTAAACAAATGACCCATCTACCATTACAGTTCTTCTGACAAAAAAAAAGGATTATAAAAATGTATTGCTTCCAGAATTTTCCCCAAAATAAACAAAAATACTTTCTTTTAAATGAAATTCAATTCATTTTTTGGCAATGATCTGCATGCAATAGAAAAATATATTTAACTATTATATAGGGCCATAACTTCAAATGATGCCTTATCAAAATGAAAAGTGGTGATTGCTGTCCTTATGATCTTACAATCTAAGGACTAGATCATGCCTCTTAGGCCACAAATAGGTAGTGATATAGGTATAGTCACAGAAAGGGAAACTTATTGAGCTGTGACCTTTTGGATAGATTGAAGGGAGGCAAATGTGTCAGGGAAGTTGGAGGAAATGATGATAGCAATGTTTTTGTGTCCTAATGATCTTATGAAATATGCTGCTCAGAACCGATTTTTGTTTTCACTTGAAGTTGTATCTCCCAGTTAAGTCAATGTGTGTGTGCACTAGATGGCAGAACTTAGCCTTACTCTTTCTTTAATTTTTTTCCATACACGTTTCTGTAACATACTCTTGTTAAGGCCCACCTCAGGTAGTTTTTTAAAACAAACCCAACAAGGTATTTGGTTTAGTAATGGCAAAGTAACAAATAGCAAGTTGAGCAGCTCCAATACTGAGCACTTTCATATTTGGTATTTATTGATGGCAATTTGACTGCTGACCTTTTTCTAAAATACCGTCCAAAAAGGCGAACAGTGTGGAGGATTATAATGCTAAATCATTGGAATAAACTGGGTATGGGAGGAATTTCATGGATTTAAGCACCCCTCACACTGATAGCTAACTTTTAAACAGTGTTTGAAAAAAAACCCCACCCAACTTTTACTTTGAAGAAATGTGTGCACTTCTTGAAGACATTGCACTCTTAAAAGAATAAAGTGTCCTTGAAATGTTAGTACACCAGCACCTGAAATGTAGAATCTTAGTTACAAGCAAGATTTGAACTTGGATTATTTATTGCTGGTCTCTCTAAATTAATCTCATCAATTGATGTGACCGTATACTGCTCAAAGAAAAGTAAAATTTTGCCATCACTACTTCACCTTCGTTACTCTCTGATTTGTTTGTCCTTGATGGGTTTTGAAATGGATGAGCCAGCTTTCAAAGCCCTCAAAATGATTTAATTACAGCACATAAGACACCAAATCAGATTTGCAGTATATTGATGGTGTGCAGAACAAACTAGTGAACAGATGCAGGGGACGTGAAGCTGCTGATACTGGATACCACCATATTGACTTATAGGCCTATACATCAGGAGGTTGACTTTAATTGGTCCACTTGATCTGCTTTCTTTTGGGATAAATACATTGGTATCTTGTAAAAGAGATTCAGAGAGAGAGACTCTCTGAATCTTTTTTTCTCTCTGGTATATATATTTCACGTATATACACATGAATAAATTTGTGTTTCAAAAGCAAAGAAGTCTGAGGTGGTAACTTCACAATTTATTGAATATGTTACACAAGAAAATTAAATCAACAGATTGATTAAACTGAGTATAAAATTCAAATGCTATTCCAATATTAGCAGCATTGATCACTAGCCCCAGTCAGCTGGAGAGTTATAGCCAAATATTTGCCTTAAAATGAAATAAATCAACCCCAACAATGTCATAAAACAGTGAAAAAATACTAAAGTCATTCTATGTTGAATCCACTAATGTATCCAATACAAAATGTACAATGTATTGCCCTTAAAGCTACAGGTCCCAAGTGAACGGAATTAACTCTTTCTCCAAGGCATTTAAAACGCGCACACATCTCCAACTTTGAGCCCCACTAGTATCAAAATCCCATTTCTTAGATCATGACCGTTTAGGGTAGGGACTGTCTCTTTGTGTGGACAGTAGCACCCACAGTTGGTTTGTCACAGCAACAGAAATAAGTAAGGTGATAAGAGGAGGCAAGAATATGTAAATGTGGAGCTCTTGTCTTAACTTGGACAGACCTTCATAAAAGTCCACCATTTTAGTCCTAGATATTTTACTTTCTTTAGAATTATTATTAAACAATATTAAAATTACTGCTCTCTGTATGTAGGGAAAGACTTTCCCATTGGCTCAGTGGGAAGTGGATGGGACCTAAGTGGAGACTAGATTATCTCCTCTCATGGTAAGACAATTAAAGGGGGCTTTGTGGGGGAGGAAATCTTTGAGGATCCCGTCACAGGGCTTCCTCCAAATCATATAATAGCAGAAAGGGATGGGATTGATCCCTCATGACTGAGCACTTCCTGTATAACAACTAGTTGGGCATCTTGCTGTATGGCAACATATGGATACCTTGTCTTTGATGGCATTTTTCATGTCTAGTGAGAAGAGGACACTTCAGGCTTTTTTTTACACATCTCAATACAGGAAGGGACACTGTAGTATGTTTAACATGCTGTGCCATTATGATGGGATCGATACCCTTTCTACAAATCTCTTACCCTATTCAGCAATTTCATCTCTCCTGTCTTAAGTTTCTATGCTTATTGTCACCTGTGCTTTATCTGTTAGTCATCCACCTAGAGTAATTCTCTCTATATAGCTCTTGTAACATTGGGTCATTTTGTATTTTCACATTCTGAGTATACCAGTTTTTGCTTTGGAAATGTGTAATACTCTGTACATGTGTAAATAATCCTATTTACTTCAGATTCTTTTTCCTGCATGTTTTTGCTTTAGTTTTTTTAATAGACCCTCTTGAAAATGCATCTGAAGAAGTGAGGTTTTTTACCCACGAAAGCTTATGCCCAAATAAATCTGTTAGTCTTTAAGGTGCCACCGGACTCCTTGTTGTTTTTGAAAACGTATTAACTCTAAGAAATTACCAGGCATGTGTGTTATATTTATTGAGTACTCTTGAAACTTGATTATTTTCTGAAGTCTAAGTGTGCAATGCCCAGTGGTTTCTGTAACATGGTTGCGAATGGCTTATGGTCTGTTTCTGCTTCAACAGATTTCTGACCATATACATGAATGAAATGGCCTGCAACCAAAACTAGCTACGATCAATTCTCTTTGAATCTAAGCGCAGTTCAGTTATGTTTTAGTAACTGCTTTGGAAGTTTATGCTACAAAATGTGATTATCTTGTGGGAGCCCAATCCCCAGTTTCTGTGAGCTTGCATCACATAAAATTTTGGACTTTGTTAATCTCAAAATATTTCAGCGCTGGTTCTTTTGTGACAGCTCTTTAAATGCAAACACTGAAGCTCTTATTTTGCCAATAATCCCTGTGTCATTCTGTATCTTCCTGAAGAGGCAGTCTGAGTGAAGGACTTAATTGTGACTAACTAGGAATGAATTTGCCAATGAATCTCTAAGGTCTCCTTTCCATATGTGTAATTTTCTCCATTTTTCTTTGTCACTGAATGTGTCCTACATAACTAATCTCATTCAGCTTGATCTGGGATTTGTTCCTGTTCAGTTTAAGGTTATTTTCTTTGGAACACTTCAGAACATAGAAGTTTGTTCCACAGTCTAATCACCTTGATTGAGAATGCTTTATCTTGTGTTCCGATATGCTTTGTAGTGTGCTTCATGGGCTGTGTTAGTCCAAGAGAAACATAGGATACATTTTTTATTAAAGTTGTGGGATTTACTACATAAAGTAAAGATGGCAAGATAAGGCTAGAAAAACAAGATGGAAACTAAGCAAGTGCAGTATCCAAGTGGGTAAACAGGATGAGTTCTGAATCATGCATTTACTTACTTTCACCAGTGCAATATGTCTAGGTTAGAGCTAGTGGGAAAGATTAGTCCAAAATGAAATTTTGATGGATAATGGAAACCATTCATGAAAATGACTGCACATTTTATTTTTTGGTTTACAGCTAGCTAGAAAACTAGGTTCTCGTTCATCACGTGGTAATTTTAAAAACCACTGACAAGCATAGACTAGAGGTATGAATTATATCCTCAAAGTAAATAATCATAAGAAAAACATGTTTTTAACTTTTGCATGTTTAATTCATTCCTCTTTGCTTATGTTAGTAGTTGCATCCATACTGCAAGGCATGAACAAAAGAGTTCTTCAGAAAACAAAAAAATTGACTATAAGCCAATAAAATTGCTTGTAATGTACTGGCATTAGTACTTAGAATTAATTAACTTTCAAAAGAAATTACTCAGTACATTTGAATTACTTCTACCAGGTGAAATAACTGCTTTGTTTATTAAGAATTACTTATCAATACTTTTTTCTTGGCAATTGTTAAATCACTCCACAAAAGCAATGCAGGTATTTAACCATGCAGGCAAATGATGTCATTTCTGATATCAACCACCTCCATTTAAGTGGAGGGAGCTGTGTTTCAGTGCCCACACCTCTATCCTCCAACTCTGTGGACAGCCATATGTGCTGCACTCTGCTCCTGCCAGATATAATCTATCAGCATATGAAACATCCACATATGTAAACGGGCTCCACGGTAACGTAAACATACTCTGTGCGGTGAAATGAGGGGTTTCAATTTGCTGATGCTAGTTTTCTTCCCTTTGATCTGACTTCCTCTGCATGTGGATTACTTTGGCTTTACTCTGACAAAAATCCTGATGTGACACAGGATATTACATGGAAATGATGCTTAATTCACTTCATGAATAATTCTCTGTTTTGTCTCTTTGTTTAACCAAAATGGTAGATGATGGATGTACTATTTCTTACATTGAAAGGATTTTTTAGAAAGCTATCTCTGGAGACTCTATTGATAAACTGTTCCTTAAGCATGCGTACAAATCAGATGAGAACCTGCAGCTAAAAGAAATTGCTCCAAGGCAATGATTCACGAGGATGAAAAATCAATAATAGTTTCATTAAGGAAGGAAGGAAAGTTTAGACATGCTCTTTGCTTTTCATATGGAAAGGAAAGGAACAGTCATTGACCATTTCATTCTGCTTTATTCTTAAAAATGAGTCGCATAGTACTGATATGGCTGTTTTGAAGCATGAACATAATCCTACACACAGCCTGGCAGCCTTTTACTCTATCTTCCCAGCAAACAATCTTTCCTGTCTCCCCTCCCACTTTCCCTACCAACTCTTTGGGATTTATGATCATATACCTGGCTTCTGATAGAAGCAGAATTACCTTTGAAGAAGTGCCCTGTGAGCTATCTGCCTAGAGTACTCCTTAGAAAGCTGCTTCACTGGGCTGTGTGTGTACTAGTTTGCAGTGTTTGAACTTGGGCAGGGGTACGAGATGGAGGTTAAGACTAGGTACTAAAGAGCTGTCAATGAAGTTGGTATGGCGGGGTGAATAGGGACACAATGTTTCTGTGAGCATTTGTTCAGATCTTAAAATGATTAGCTCCTGTCACATATGCACACCTTTCATGTTCACTTTCTACAAACATTTGTGCAATCCAGTTTTACTGGTATGAATGTTCTCAGAAAGCTAATTTCATTGTTGTATGAGAAGAAACCCATTTTTCTCCTGACATAGATTTTAAAATGATACAAATGGCTGAATCTGTTCATTGCTGTGTAGCAACTATTCTTCAAGCACCAGGGGCCTATCCCATACTAAATATTGCTCCCTGAAGGTACTGGTGTGTTGTCAGGGCAGGTAGCATGGGAAAAAATTATTGGAACTTATTGGTAAATTTCCCCCTGTCTGGTAGAGAGAATGCTGGCACTTTCCCCAAATCAGAATGGTGAGAGGCTCAACAGGTCATTCCTCTAATTTAGTCACAAGGTTCCTGGCGGCCCAGTTTCACCACAGCCACTGTTGTAGCTGTCCATAGCATTTGAAAAGCTGCAGTGCAAATTTATCCGGGCCTACCTGGGCCATGACTTATAGGCAGAGGTCTGACCGAATTCACCTCTGTATTCACACCCTACACACTATTGTAATAATCTTTGTGCAAAATATGCCTTGTGAGGAGGTATCATCTGAAAACTAATAACTCACTGGTCAATAATATCATGGTCAAATGTGTAGTGATCTTATATGTAATGTTATGAACATAAGCTGAAATTATGGCTGAAATACGTTTACCAGACAAGTCTGTGAATGGGGTAAACCTGTTGCTCCAAGACAAAGGACAAGACAACGCCTCTAGCAGGAGTCATCAAAGTTGATCGGCAATCACCTGTCAAATGGTCATGCTTTGCCAATAAAGGAGGGCAGGAACAAATTGATTTTCATTTTAGCTAACAACATGGAACCTCTCTCACCACAAGACTCAATCTCTCTGTCCTCACAGCAGGAAGGAACTTTATCTAGGGGTGACCCTCAGGAAAATGCATTTCAAAGGGTGACTGGACTATAAAAGTGAGGGTCAAAAGCACCTTAGGATCTCTCTCCTCCCCCCCTTCATATAAAAAGACAAAAGAAACAGCCTTTCAAATTTGGGGCATCCTGACTTGAGAATTTGGTCTGTTCTGTTGCTGGGAAAGTGTTTTAAGGATTTTACCTTGAACCAAGTCTCTAGCTACTTGTGTTTTATCTTGTAGCTATTTCTGACTTTAGTGCATTGTACGCACTTAAAATCTCTCTCTTGGTAGTTAAATACATTTATTTTTTTAAATCAAAACTAATCCAGTGTTGTGTTTAAACTGAGCTGTTTGGTAACTCCATTTAAAGTAGCAGGCTGTTGGATATTGACCCTTTAAGGGGCAACGGAAATATAATATCTGAACTGTCCAGGAGAGGGCAGAACGCATGTTTTGGGGAAAATTCAGGACTAGGTGTGTTGGGGTCACCCTGCAAGTAGTAACCAAGCCTGCTGGAAGCAAGAGTTTGGCTGGTGTTTGCTGGACCAGGGCTGTGGCTATACATAGACGCTCAGGGTGTGACCTTCATGCTGTTTGTGAGCTGCCCAGGTTGGGATCTACAACAGCAAAGCCTTGTGAGGCACCCAAGGTTGCAGAGCAGGTGACGATGCAACTCTTCACTGGTCTGGATTGCACCCCAGAATGTGAGAAGAGGATAGAAGGTTGAACACTACCTGGTGTCTGGCAGCAGCTAGCCATTCAGAGCATTGTCTGTGTAAAGCCTTCCCTGGTCCTTATTTACTCAATCTCTTCCCAACACCTATAGAAAATCTTCTAATGACCAGAAAGCACATTTACTATATTTGGATGAGCTCTCCAGTGTTTTGAATATGTTGACCTAATTATCTAGTCTGGAAAAGGAGAATTAAATCCCTGGTGAAATTGTAAGTGTTCAGGAAAAAGGTCCAGACAGCCCATTTATAATGTGTATGTTCCATCATATTTGACCATCCAGATGTTCAAGAACTGGGCAAAAGTGTCTGAAATAATACCCTGGTATCTTTTCACTTGTCTCTCGGCCGTGAGCTGCCCAGATGTCAGTCTCTTTTACCTTGCTGTAGTGACACTCTGAGTTGCAGATCTGGTGGGCAATGGAGTCCACAGGAATCCACTTCCCAAAATTCCTGTCAAAATCAAAATCTGTATGTCCATCTAGACCTTGGCTGCACACAATACAAACCTAATTTTCAGCTTGACTAGGTGCGCACACATATCTTTGACAATGGAAACCATCCTGTGTGGACAGTGGAGCTCATATCTAGTGTGCACAGAGAAGAAAAATCTTTGGAAACTGTGCACCTACACACTATATATCTTTCTCTGTCAATTTCTGTATTTTAAAAAAAAAATTATTACACATTATTAGCACTATTCTAGCAGTTTTTTGCAGTTATAAGTCTGTCAGGGTTTCCATTATAAACTCCTTTTATGAAAAGTTTAATGACCAAGTAAAATGTACTCAGAGCTGAAGCTTGGCAGAATCTCAGCCAAGAGCAAATTTATTTCCCACAGTCTGCTTGAAATGCTATTGCTGTTTGTGTATCCTACAAGGACAGGACATAATCACAGTTTTAAATCCTAGATCCTTTCTGTGGATGTCATGGTGTTTGGGGCTGGAATTATTACTGTCTTCATTCTGTAAAGAGCCCTTCTGTTTCAGTCATGAAGTGGTGCCTTTGGGATGCATATTATTTGCATAGCAGCAATGACATGACCTGTGCTTTATAGACAAGTATGAAGCTTCCTAGTCTGGAGCTATTACAGTCCAGTAAACAGGTAGCGTGCAAATGAAGACTAGAGATTGGGATGCAGAGAATAATGGTGTGACTGAATGGTGAATGTAAGCACACATCTTGTTCAACACTATATTTTATTTGGATTTTTTCATCTTAACCAAGCAAGTGACTAGGAGTCTAACAGTTCTCTGGAGGGGATTGGAATGTGCTGCATCTCACTGCTTCTGAAATCATCCTCCAGTTAACCATTTCTGATCATGCTGATACACTGTTACTGGCTTTTAAGGGTTTTTCTGCATCTTATTTTAAATGCAAACTATTCCTGTGCTGCTCAAATATTTATAGTGTACCATGTGCAGCACTTGTCTAACTTATTTACACCTGCAGCGAATCTGGCCTGTAATTTGAAGGAGTTTACTGCTTTGTTTTATAGCAAAATTGGAATAAAGTTGAAGTCTATATGGTGCATCATAAACCTAAGCTCTGTGGTATAAGATGTTTTAAACAGTAATAAACATTTGTTCAGTGCTTAAGGTTCCAGGTTCCTGAAGGCCTTGGCCTGCCTAATAGACTGTCCACCTTACCTAGTCTTTGAACTGTGGTTATTGCACAGATTGGGACAGATCTGGTTTCAGCATGTTTTGTTCTTGCAGCTGAAGCTACCAGATGATCACATCATATAAATTATTTAAGGTGCAGTATCTGTTACCGGAGCCACAAGTAAAGGTTAGGGCTCCGTCTGTTCTGTTGCCACCCCTCAGGACTCTTTATTTTCCAGGGAATAGTCTGTCTTGCTGGCTGACAGCATTAGAGTCCAGAAAATTCAAATATGCCTCGAGCTGTTGCCTCACTGTAGTGGAAAGGCCTAACTGCAACATCATATGCCAAATGCATCCCTGGTAGAACTGCATTGACTTCAGCTGAGTTCCAGGAAGAATTTGGTACCAACTAGAACTAGACTGTACCTATTGTAGAGAAAAATGCTACATTAGGAGATCTGACGGGTTCTTTGTATATATCTGTATAATAATTTGTGGGAAAGACCTAAGCAACTTTTGTTTCTAGAAAGTACTGTGCATATTTTGTCCCATTTGTTTAGCTTAAGTTAGTATTTTGCATGAAAAGCTTATTGTTAATTTATGTAGTATTATCCATGTGCTTGGCATTGTACAGTCAGGTCTGATGGCGAGGGGGATCTAATTTTGCCTGGAACACTGATGTAGATCTTGAATGCAGTGGAGTTACTCCAGGTCTATAGTAGAGTAAGATAAATAAGAATCAGGCCCTGAAAATTTACCCTTTTATTCCATATCAATGTATTTATTTTTATTACTAGTTTCATCATTGTCCAACCTAGGCAATCAAAAGTCCTGAGTCAGCCCCCCCCCCCCCCAATCATTACTTAAAAAAATGTGAAGTTCTTTTTGTTTGCCTTCTTGCATCTGAGCCTTTAGAGTGCAGTTCAGTCATGTTTACAGGCTTTTCTTCACCATCATGAGGGCTAGAAACTATTTTTTTTAAATGAAAGCTGAGATGCACACAAAATAACATCATTCCAGGAGCTGAAGCTTTAAGAAAAAACACAGAATGTCATAGCACTTGCAAAAATAAATAAATCATGAGTTGACAACATTGCAATTTAGTCCCCTAAAACAAAATAAGTTGTAAAGCTTAATTCTGCCCTTATTTGCACCCTTGCAACCCTTCAATGTATAAACCCTTGTATACGTCTTTTTAGGCTTGAGTGATTTCACTTGAGTTGGAAATCTGACAATATGGGGTGTGTGTGGAATTAAATACCTACTGAATTTCTCTTGTATCTCTGTGTCAAATATAGTTAGGGTATTATGTTCTATTCTTACCTTCTTCTGGTACAAAAGAGATCAAAAACAACATATTGTATTCCTACTCTTCTTTTTCTGGAAGAATACAATGAAGACCTTAACTAATATAATGTCAGCTGACAGCACCACTGAAGTTAGAGTTGTTAGCGATTGTATTAATGCTGTGTTTCAGAGGGGTATATAACTTGGAGCTTTTGAACAAATGAAAACAGAGGGCAAAGTCAAGAGCACAGTGCTTTTCTGTGAATCTAGACAATTTTATTCAGAGTTACTGTTTGGCATTTCCGGTGTTCACCAGGAGCTTTATTTATTTTTGTGTAATTTCTCAAAAGTGGATAAAGTCTAGCCACCATATATGATTGTATAAGGTAGTTCAATCTTTTAGGGCTTAGTCTTGCCCTTTCCTCTGCAGCCATGTAGGGACCTAATCCAATGGAATGGATGCATTTCTGCTACAGAACAGAGATTTGGCTACCCTACTGAGCTCTGCTCCCAAGGGAAGCCTAGTGTACAGTGGGTGGATCAGATAGGGATTGGATAGATAAACTGTCAAGTTCTGGCCACACCTGGCTGCAATAGTGGAACCCATATATCTGCTCACAACGCATGTTGTTGAGTGGGTCTAGGTAGGTTACCAACAGCAAGCGTTTGACATGCTGAACAAATGTTAACGGATGCCCCTGTCGTGAAGTACCACCAGCCAGGAGAGCCACTGATACTCCAGTGTGATGCAACAGAGAAAGGACTTGGATGTAGCTTTCTTTTGCAGGAGCAGCCAGTCACTTATGCTAGCAGAACCCTGTCAGACTGAATAGGGATACATCCAAATAGAAAAAGAACTTCTGAGTGTGGTATTGTCTCTTGTCCACCCTGGGAATAGAGGAATCCGACCATAAACCCACAGAGACAATCATGGCAAAGCCCCTCCTTAGTGTTCTGAAGAGATTGTAGCACCTGTTGCTGTAACTCCAGTGCTACCCGATGGAGAGCAGATATTGTCCAGGATGACTACTGGTGTTAGCTGATATCCTGAGCAGAGCATATATACCTAGCATCAGTGAGTTGGAGAAAGAGGACCAGGACATATTACCATGCTGCACTGGTTTCAATCTCCCAGTTTCAGCAGCAAAGCTGATAGAAATCAAAGAGGCTATAGAAAGACATCCAACTACAATAAGTCAAGAGAGCAATACTAGCAGGGTGGCCAGAAGAAGAAAGCAAAGTATGGGTAGAAGCATAACCATATTTTTCAAAGTGAAGATAAGCTGGGTTTGCAGGATGGAATCCTATTTCAAGAACAGAGAGCTCTTCTCCTCACCTCATTATGTAAGGATGTCATGCAAAAAATACATGCCTCACATCTGGGCATTGACAGCTACCTTAAATGGGCTCAAGAGTGTGTTTACTGGCTGGGCATGAATACATAAGTCCACTCCTTGATAGAAAGGTAGGGTGTGACACCTGTTCATCATGTGATAACTGCTAGCAGGAAGAGACTGTTACCTTGTGTGTTGCCCACTGAACCATGGGAAAAGGTGGAGCAGCCTTAGTTATCTTAAATGAAAGCAATAATTGTTTGCAGTGGACTGTTTAAATCTTTTGGGAGGTCAATGCCCTGGCTGACACAAGAAGCAAGTCAGTGATTGGCGAACTGAAGACACACTTTGCAAGATACGGCATTCCGGATACTATTCACTGACCACGGACCCCAACTTGCCTCAGAGGAGTTCAAGGAATTTGCATGCAAATGGGAGTTTGACTACCACCATCTCCTCCCCAGCAGACCTACAGTGTAATTGTAAGGTGGAATCAACTGTGAAAACACTAAGACTGCTACACTAGGCTCTTTCTTGTGGTTCAGACCTCTTGTTAGCATTTCTGGCACACAGGAATACCCCATGACAAGGGTGCCAAAACAGTCTAGTGCAGGCATTGATGGGGCAAGAATCAAAACCCTGCTACCATGAGGGGAGACCTGTTGCTGCAAGAAGAATGGAGACACGGCTGAGAGGAGATGTCCAACAATCAGAGAAAGCAGACACTAGAGGACGACAGACCAACCAAAGACCTACCATACCTGGTGACTGTCATTCTTGTGACAGTCCAGCCATTAGAGATATACCAGAAAGTGTGGACTAAAGGAGCCTTAAGGGGTGCAGTGGCACCAAGGCCATACAAGGTGACCACAGAAGAGGAACAAGTGATCTGAAGGAACAGGAGGCACTTACAAGACAGCAGACACAACACCCAGAGAGAGTACACACAGATCCTCACAGAATGCAGAGAGAGAGAGAGAGAACTATCCAGCGGAGAACCCCACAGGGAAGAAGGACACTCTACAGAGCGTTTGCTAGACTCAGACAGGTGACAGGGAAATGGAGATAGATCACTTCTGGTGTTGAGGAGACCAGATTACAGAGGGAGAGACTCTGTAACCAGCTGAATCTGTCTTAAAGACAAGACTCCAATTTGGCTACGTGTTGGCAACCTCTGGCCAAAGGGACAATGGGCAGGGGTCTGGGCATCACTCACTTGTTTTGAATGTTTATAGTGAAATATTTGTAAAATAGGGAAGAGAGATGATCAGTGGAACTGGAGGCAGATGGCCTGTAGTCACTTCTTGGTGGGGGGGAGGGAGGAAGTGTTGATGGAACACCAGGAAAACAGGTATGTGAGGAGTTGTGCTGGAAGCAATGTAGCCACATGGACAGAGCAGTGCATGGGGTTAAATACAGTTCCCCTTGTTCAAGTTAACCTGCATTCAGCGTGGCTCTTTGCGCATGAACCACAAAGGAGAAAGAAATTGAGACAGTGAAATCTCTCTGCATTCCAACTTCATGGGGTTTCTGCCTTCTGTGCCTCTACTTTGCTTTTCTGAGCTGGAAAGCTGAAAATATACAGGTCTGTCGCATCTTAGGCGCATTTAACATGCGTGATTTCAGCTTTGTGGTCGGCAAAAACCAAAAAAAAAGAGAAAAATAACAATTTAAATACTATTTCTGTAGTGCGGGCGATTCCGCCCGCCATTACACTCAATGTAATTTTGACTATACGCGATTTTCACTTTAGGCGCTGACCGCGGAACGTAACCCCAGCGTAAAATGAGACAGACCTGTAGTCTCATAAATTTAACCAAGGCAGAAAGACCACAATGAATAAATACATTTGCCTTTCAGTGAATATCTTTACTAGTAAACTTCTCTCCGTTCAGATTGGGCTCCACTGCCATGAGTATGCATGCTCCCACCTGAATCTGTTTTCCAATAAGACACCTATATATATAAATGTGTGTGGCTTCCACATCCACTTCAAAGGATGATGCTTTCATGTCCTCTGTTTCTTTTACTAGTGAGCTCCAGTTCTTTGACATTTGCAACAGCCTCCTATGCCTTCCCCAATGCACACCAAATTAAATATAAATTCCAGCTGGTAGGAGCAGCAGCAGAAGCAGCCAAAGCAAGGAGTGGTGCACTGGGAGGGAGGGGGTAAAATGAGGCTCACTTGGGGCCAGCCTTCCCCCCAGTACCTCAACCCAGAACTGTGTTGGGGAAGGGACGAATTGATGCTGTTGCTGGAACAACTTTTATAGTGGGTGTGCTGAAAGCAGAAACCGTGTATTTTGGTTGTTAGTACTACAGCACCCCTAGTTCCAGCACCTATGCCAATTGTTGCCTCCCCTCCCTACCACTCTGTGGCTTTGGAGAAAAACTGCAGAGAGGAACCAGCCAGAGACTCTAGCTGCAGGAGGAACAACTGCAAGAGGAACAGCTGCAGAAGCAGCCAAAGCAGAGACCTCTGGACATTGAGAACTTCCTACATTTTAAATTGGACTTTCCCTGCCCTATCCTGATTGGCAGCTTGCTCCAATATTCCCTCTGCTTCAGTCTCTTCTCCTCAGATTCCCTCCAGACCTGCCCTGACCCCTTAGTCCTCTTCTTTTCACTGTCCCCTCTCATGTCCCTTCCCTATCTTTTTACCTAATCCCCTCCTAAGTAAACTCCTTTAAAAAAGGGGGGAGGACCTAACATACCACTTGCTGCCATCATATTGTTCACTCTGCTTGTGTTTTCTACCCTTCTCCCCCCCCCCCTTGTCTGTGGTGTCTATTTAGATTGTAAGGTCTTCAAGACTGTCTGCTACTCTGTGTTTGTACTGTACCTAGAACAATAGGGCACCATTCTTGGTTGGGACCTAGGCATTACATATATACAATTATAATAAACATGATTATTAATAATAAACTCTGCTAGTCTCTGACCTGGATGATTCTTGGATTTTTGTCTCTTGTATGTGGGATGGGGATCTCTGCTCCGCAGTAACAATGGAGCTGTCTGCAGGGAGGTTGAACCACTTTTACGTAGGAAGCAGACGTTTCTCAGGTGCCAGTCCAGTATTGTGGATTATCTTCTGTAGGATCTAAGAACCACTTCATACTTTCCCATTCCAAATTTAAGTGCATGTGTTTGAAGTCACCTTCAATAGTACAACATACAGAAATTTAAAACAAAAATCTCACTTTATATTTCTCCAAGTGAGAGGAAGGGAGAGAATCACAAATAAATGTTTCCGGTCATGTCGCTTAGTACACTCTGAGAGGTGCTCAGATACCATGATATTTCATGCTATAAAAATATGAACAGAGTAGAGAATGTCAGGTGATTGTCATGTCATTTGGATCAGATGCAACATGAGTGAATGAATGTATTTTGGTAGGTTGTAGTAAGTTAGTAAGCATTGTCAATAAAAGATGGCCATTTGTAATTTATATTGTATTGGTTTCTGTATGACCTGATGCAATGTCTGTCTGTTTGAATTTTTTAAATTCACAACTTTGGCAAATACCATTATTGGGTGTGTGACAGGGCAGAGTAGGTCTGGAGGCCCCCTCCTGGAGACCTCATGGCCCTGCCTCACTCTGCCCTAGAAAAGAGCAGAGGAAAAGTCCTTGAGGCAGTCTAGAGTGGCTGCAATGGAGCAACCAATCAGAGGGGCTGTGGAACGACCAGAAGGGCCATATAAAAGGAAGCAGCAGAGGCAGAGCTGTCAGTTGCTGCCTGAAGAGGGAGGACTGGGTGCCTGGCTGTTTGGAAGGACCAGCAGGACCTTCCAGGGTCCTAGTCCTGGCAGCAGGACCGTGGACAGCTCACTGCAGGCAGGACTGAGCCTAGGGAAGGCTGCTGAAGACCAGGTGGCTGGCTGGCAGGAAGTGCAGCAGGACCATGGACAGCTCAGTGTGGGCAGGCTGAGCCCAGAACCTAGCCAGACCAGGCAGGGTACTGTGATGGGCCCCTCTGGTCTGAAGACTGAGCCCAGGCGAGGACTGCCAAAAGGACACCAACCAAAGGTACAGAGATTGGCCCCTGTTGGGCTGTTCGAGAAGACAGTGCCCTCGGGGAGGAAGCCTTGGTGCTACAGCCCCATACCAGGGCTGTGAGCAAGAGCTAGAGACTGTAGACCCTGGAAGGGGGGACCGTGTATGTGACTCGGCTGGAGGGCTGAGTCACTGCAGACCTGCCAAACAACCATTGGCCAGGGGGGCGCTCGCAAGAGGCAGGTGCCGCTCTGTTGTAAGAACTGAAAGAAAAGCAGGCTCACACCCAACCAGATAGGGGGCACCTGCGACAGGTGGGTGCCGCCTCATTCAAAACTGAGTGATTGCAAGCACGTATCAGCTAGAAGAGAGTGAGCGCTCATGAGAGGCAGGTGTCAATGCTGTTACAGGGAGCAATTAATGTGAATTAATTCTCGACATAAGTTTCTTTTGCAGTCAGTGGAGTTAAACTATAAATGAATTTGTGCCAACCAGATAAAATAACAATTAAGGCTTGATGTACACGGGGGGGGGGAGTGATTTTTTTAAGGTATATCATCTACTCCGCATTTAACTTATGCCGTTGTCAGGTATTGTACCCTGTAGTTTGCATATGAGCTATTGCTTTGTTCTGAGGTCCTTTCAACACCTAGTAAAAATATTTAATCTGTACCTTTGGTAGGCACCCCTGTTTAACATTTCCATGGCTTACTGGGTTTGCAGATCTCTAGTGTTCATGTGTACATGGGTTTTTAACTGAAAAATTCATCAACTTTTCACTAGAATTTATTATTGTCCAAATTTGTAATAGCTTTGTATGTGTTTGTAAATTGGACAAGCTTAATTTCAGTCAATGGCACTTTTTCAGAGAGACAAGGTAAGTGAGATATCTGACAATTGCAATTTGCACCCACTCAGTAGAGGTCTGTTTGGAAGCTAAATTCTCTACAGATTTAGTCTGCACTGAGCATGCTCCATTCCAACCCAACTCCAGTGCATCATCTGGACTGTGTATTCATCATCCTCACAGAATGACTTGGCATGCTCTAGGGCTGAGTAGAACTTGCCTTGCAATTGATCCTCATGGCTGCCAGGGGTTGCTGTAGCTCCAGTCTTCAGAACTGAGAGCAAGGAGATTGTTTCTTGTGCTTCCAGTTCCTCCATAGTTGGCCTAGACAGCGGATGGGGGGAGGAGAGAAGGTAGCCTGATTGGGATGCTGGGGGGAGAGAAAGATAGGAGCTGGAAAAAGGGGAGACAAGCTGAAGAAGGGAGAAAGGGATAGGCTGGAGAGGACAGAGGTAGAAGGAGTCAGGTTTAGGAGGAACAAGGGCAGAAAGGTTTATAAGCATCTCCAGAACTTGGAATTGAACACAGGTTCCTGAGTTTTGACATTCTTATGCTGTCAGAAAATATCTAAGACCTACTGGCAAAAAAGTGTCATCTTTATCTCCTAGTGGATGGTCCACAAAGAAGATGACAACCCACTGTTGCTATCCGTTATTCCTGTTAGCTTAAATGGCAGGCAGGAGTCTGTGCTGTAGGTCTAAAGATTCCAAGTCTGTTGATCACTCTGGTGAGGGTCGTCATGGTTCCTGAATGATGGAATTTGATTTGTTTGCTTTTTCAAAAACTAAGGAAACGACATCCAAAAAACGGTTAAAAGAATGTTAGAGTTGCAAAGTTAAGCACCAACATTTAGGAAATGCCAGAATTAAGATTGCCCATGCAACCTTAATTTGGCCCCCTCGTATACAGGCATTATGATCCAGTCTTTAATGATCACATGGTCACATACTATTTTCCCCTCAATACCCTGCTTCCATAAGTGCCCACAATGGATGATGCTTAGTGAATTAATTAGGGTTGTGTAGTGAAGGTCATAGGGCCCAGGTCTTGTTTATTGCAAAAGTTGGAAGGCATGTAGAAAATAAGGCAGGTGATTGCAGCAAGAGAAGGAATGGCTTCATGGTTGAGGTAGTTGAAATTGTGTAACCCAGTTAAAGTGAACAGGACTTAGGCTTCTAAAGTCACTTAGGTGCTTTTGAAAATTACCTTTTTTTCTTATTATATCAGTGTCTGATGGGAGCTACATAACTTTGGTGCACAGTTGTTTTGGTGGATGTGAGTGAAGAATACCACTTCGAAGTTTGTGTAGTTAGCTACATAACTGTAATTTTGTTTGTACTGCTCCTTTTTATATTTTTGTGGAGTGCAGCTGTAAGCTATTTTATGAGGCAGAGCGGAAGCAGCCTGTTAGGATAAGAGAGAGTTCTTTCTTGTATCATTTTCTTTTAGTGCAAAATAAGTCACTCAAACCAAAAGCAGTTGGTTACAGAAAAATAGGCCACTTCTAACTCTTGCCTGAGGGCCCGTCCAAATATTGATGGTTCCTGCTTTCATTCACTTTGGTATGGATGCTAGTACCTGAAGTTCTCCTGATAAACATCCAAAAAACCCTTAATTCATTACTAAATCATGACATACCTAATAACTAATCAATACCCTAAAAAGGTAGTTAGCTTTAGTAAATAAGAACTCTGATAAAATGTTGAAGATCAGACTTTAAATAACAATTTTAAAAAAATCCAGCAAAATTGGAATGAAGCTTTTGTGCATTCAATTTCCTTAGATTTTTGCAGAATAATATTAGACTTTAAGGATTATATACAAATAATCATGACCCGATTTCTAATACTTTGAAGGTTGTATTTTATTTTGGTTAGGTACTTAATGCTATTTTTGTAAATGTTAAGAATTATTGAATCTTAGCAATTCAATAATGCTGGAGATGGTGGAGGATGTACGAAGGCCAGTTAGGCATCCAATTTCTATTAAGAGTCAACGTATCTTGTGCCAACATCCATCATGCCTCTGAAAATCTCCCTCCCATCCAGGACATCTCCTCCATGTGTAGCATGTGCAAGATCCAGTTACGTTTTTATATATTTTATTTAATCTAAACTTTCTCTAATGTGAATGAATTGGGGAAACAAAACCAAGGCTCAAATGTGTGACTTGTTTTTGTTTTGTTTGTGGGATAAGACAATACTTTCCAATGAAGGATTTTGCTTCTATGGACAATCTTTGTAAAGAGTACTACATAATTTCCCCCCCAATGTCTTACAGTAATGCTGGCTATATGCAATACTATTGATATACCCTCTTTCTGCCTTAAGTTTATCATAGTCTTTGCATGGAACAATCTTAAGAAACACTGTTTATATAGTAGCGATTATATAGCATGACTGAACGGTGTTCACACTCCTGGCATGCCGAGTTTAGTGGAAATTTAGCTATTGGAATACAGTTTTGTGCATTGCTCAGCTATTATCTAGGAAGAAAAATTATCTTATCCAGGACTGTTCTAATTATTATTTTGCCAAAGGAACCCTTTACTGACAGTAAAAGGACTGGACAGGCAACAAGTTAAAAATATTAAACGATTACAAATAAGGTTGTTCCTCAGGGTATTGCTGACAGGGCCGGCTCCAGGCACCAGCCCAGCAAGCAGGTGCTTGGGACGGCCAACGGAGAGGGACGGCAAGTCGGGCTCTTCGGCGGCAATTCGGCGCGGGTCCCTCACTCCCTCTTGGAGCGAAGGACCAGCCGCCGAATTGCCCCTGAAGACTGAAGCAGGGGCAGTAGAGCTGATCGCGATCGCGGCTTTTTTTTAAATTTATTTTTTATTTATTTTTTTTGCGCTGCTTGGGGCGGCAAAAACCCTGGAGCCAGCCCTGATCGCTGACTTCACTTCTTTGACCTTGTGCTTCCCCACTGAGTATTTTATTCCCAGGCACCTTTCCCTGCTCTCATTCTTTGTACTGCAGGTCAACAAGCTGTAGTTGGTTAGTTGGTGGGCTCTCATTGGTCAAGTAGGTGAATAGTTTTCCGCTCCTTAAGTAGGGGTAACTACCTGCATTTTTAGGGAACACGAACTGATTGAAAGCCCCTGGAGTCAATGGAAGTCTCCCCTGACTTTAATGGGCTTTGCATCTGTCCTACTGAAAAAAGAGAGAACAATGCAGGTCATACTTTTAAGAGATACCACTCCATAATGCATGTTGATGGCTTGAAAACCTACTTTAAATCTGATAACTAAGGAACTTAGTAGTTCCTTATTGGATGTCAGGCCAGAAAATGACTTGAAGCACGTAAGAATAAAAATAGCTTACTGAAATTCTGCGAGACTCTTTTCATGTATTTAAATTAGATTATGGGTTCTGCTCCCTTTGTGTAAACTGAGGATGTAAATAGGAGATTTGACTTCAGTTAAGACTAATGGAGTTTCCGCAAACCCTTGAAAACTGATGGGAGCATCGGATCTTTCATTGCGAATCTTCATCAGCAAATATCTGGAAAATGCCAGAGAGGGAAGGAGGGAAAGGTAGGTAGGCAGGATGTGCCTTCCTCTTTAGAACAGCACAAGTGCTATGAAAATATTCCTTCCCTCAAACTGTGCTTGATCTGTTCAATTCATATGAAACCTACAGTACATCCTGGCTCAACTCTGATTTATTCAGTAACATTGAGTATCTGACCCTCTTTCTCTTACCGCCTTTGAAAGCAAATAACTTTGTCAACAGATCTGTTTACCATTTAATAAATAAAAGTAACTAAAGCTTCTCTGGACTTGTGTTAATATCTGCTGGAGATAACCTTGTTTTGTTGTTTCTATAGGGAATATTTGAAGTGTTTGTTCCTGAAAGCCTGAAGCTTTTAGAATACCTTTGTGTGGCCAGAAGGAGTTTTTTGTTGTTGTTTTTTTTTCCCCCTTGTGTTTAGCTGAGGTTGCAAACCAAGCAGGAGAAACAGCTCATTTGAGGCAGCACCGTTTAAGGAAGGCTAATTAAACCAAATCTGCCTTCCTTACATGGTCTTGCCCCAAATGCCCTGCCACCTTCAGAACCAACCAAACTACTAGAGGCTGTATTAAAGGATGTATAATAGCCAGATCTATTAGACTCTGGAATAATTTCCTAAAGGAAACTGAGACCCTGAGGGGTGCTTGAGACCTTTAAAAGTAGACTGATAATGGACAAAGTACTAGAAATACAACATGCTATAGGGAACAACTCTGTGCTGTCTGGGAATGGCTAGATGACCTAATAGGTCTTTCCCATTTCTGACTTCTAAGATTCTGTCTTTTTGTGATGTGGTTTAGAATTTCATGGAGTTTTAAAAAGTAGTTTACCCTTTGGTCATTTTCTGCTGGTAGAGTAAAGATGGTAAACAAAAGTAATGAACAAATAGAAAACACCCAAAACATTTTTTGGGAATACTGTAAAACAATGTTATCTTTTGCAATTCATTTTTGAGCCTTATGTATTGGACCCCCTGGTGCAGGAAAATAAAATGTCAGTGTGGTATGGTGACATAATATAGCTATTTCATTATCAGAATGAGAATTCCATCCATGGATTCTGAGAAACCATCAAGTCATGAATATGTTATGGATTTTCTTTGTAATAAGAAAATGGAGAATGTTTGAATGTGTGACAGAGGCGCTTGTTTCACTTCTTACTGAGGGTGCATATGAAATGCTAGCTTTTTGCTTTTTTGTTTTCCTGTTGACTACACAAAGCTCACTCTATTTTACTTAACTTTCAAGTTATACGCAAAATGTGTCCTATCCCACTGTTTCCTCTTTCGCTTTCATTTTATCTTTGTCTTCTCCCCAAACCAAAACCAACTCCCATCCCAGCCAAACTAGCTGTACTTTCCAAAAGAATTGTTATATTCCATGCAGCCCAAGTCCTACTGTCCTCACTTTGTAACATGAAATAGTATTTTTGTATCACCGTTGTCTTTGATCCCTTCTTTGGGAGACCGCTATTTTACAATATGCTGTGCTGTTAAGCACTTAGGAACTAATACTGTGGTATCTTCATAATTATAATAGACTCCAGGGTACTTATTTTCTAAAGACATAAAGCACAAATATGAAAAGATGTTTTCCCTCCTTTTAGCTGAACATTTGTAATGATTAAAGTCATTTTATCATTAAAAGGGAAAGAATCTAGTTTACGTTTATTGTATTATATTTGAACTTAATAATTTTGTACTTTCTTGCCTCTGCTATTACTCAGTAATTACGGTAATACTTTGTATTCACTTGTAGGTTGTATGTTTTATTAATGTTGCAAATAAAGCTTAACACCTTTTCAATGAAATAGAATTAAATATCAAAAATCAAAATGGTCACATGCCCCAATATGTTAAAAATGTCCTATTTTGGAAGGAAAACTAGTATCAGGAGCATTGGTAACAGACTGAATACAATTGCTTGTCCCTTGTTACCCAGGGTTACAAAAAGTTGGTTGGTTTGTTTGCTTGTTTTTTACCTCTGCCATATAACAGAGGTAAGTATGCACTGAGTCCACTTGCCTTCTGTTTCTTTCTTCTCCACTCTTCTGGATAAGGACTGAACATGCTATAGCACAGTAAACCCTATTTCTTGTTTTATAGACCAGCGAGTCAGGAATTAAGATTGTGACCCAAACTTAGATCACCAACATGGCAGTGTCTCTGCATAGATTAGACTGGATTGCTTAATGAAACCTCTACAATCATGCTTCACTTCTAATTGTCATACGTCTTACCACTGAGTAACTTTAAACAGTAATTGAAATTTACAATAATCATCTCCTAGGAGTCTTAGCTGTGTACTTTATTGCTGACAACCTTAGCCTTAAGAAGGAAAAAGCAAATACCATCAACAGCTGTATCCTAGATCTTGAATATAACTTAAATTCTGGCACACATCCATTGACCAGATTGATGGAATAAATGATGAAAAAAGCCTTGTGAGATGTGAAAAGCTATTCCAAAAGTATATTTTTTTGTAGATCATGAAACTGTTTTATAAACATGAATGAGCTAGAAAATATTACAACAATGTACGTTACTAAAGAACCAGAAATGAAATTTTAAGATCAGATTCATCCTCCTCCTTTAATTTGTACTCCTGCTGTACTGTAAATGTAATAACCATCAAAATGAAAAATGCAACAGATTGATAATACCATTGAGTTTTAATTAAACCACTGAATTGAAAAAGGCCCAGATGGATAACTAGAAAATGTAGTTATAACCCTGCTATGAAGAATGCTGGATTGCCAGTTATAGTGTCGTACAAATAAATGTTATGCCAAAAAATAACCCATTTTTATAATGTCTACCAAAAATTAATCATTTAAGTGTGTAAAACAGATGGTTTCTATATTTTATTTAATTTAGCTGCAAAATACTCTCTTCCCTCAGTCAGAAGTATTCTTTTTTTCAAATCCCTATGCAAGTATGAAGTCCAGCTCTGTAGCTTCTTCTGTAAATAGAGTAATAGTGCCAAACCATGTACATTGACAATCCGCAAAGCCATTGGTTAGAATTTTTTAACTTTTGAAATGACATGTTTGTTTTGCACAAAATGTAGTAATAGTTTAAGTAACTGCTGGAACATGAAAAAATAAAATAATAAAGCAAAACCAACTGTTTTAGTATTTGAAGGGTGTCTACATTTATACTTAAAATGCTGAATTTTTTTTGGCGGGTTGATTTAAAAAAAGAGGCACTTTTGCCTCAATTACATTTAGAATAGCCCAAATAATAATTTGGTAGATAAACAAGGTTATATAAGTCAGGTAAGTCAAAATATAGGTTCTCCTAACTTTTTTTGTGGGGGGGAACTATGCGGAATGCAGACACTATTATGAAAGGGAATCTTCAAGTCATCTTGATGCATTTAAAAAGAAAAGCGTTAGTCTAATTAAATTAGGTGCTATCAAACCCTTAAATTGCATAGAAAGTTTGCAAAAATCAATAACTTGTTACTTTCAAAGCCTTTTATCTGTAATTTGTCATTAATTCATTTTAGAAACTTTTGTAGTAAATGACAACAATTGATCTAAAGCTTTCAAAAATTTGGTGATCAATAATTGTTTTTTAGTCACAGAGAAATTCATTAACTTCTATACTTATTACATTGTCACATTCTTATTGAACTCTTTTTCTAATCACCACATTATTCTTGGCTGAAAACACATTAGCTATAAAAATTCATGAAATGAGAAACATAACATTATAAAGTCTTGGTTTAGGTATAGTTAGCTAATGGGTTGTGCAGAAAAGTGGAACGCACTCTCCTTGCCAGTGAAAATAAATTTATGTCTCTGATTGTTTTACACTTAAACATGAATATCTTTACTGCTTTATCACTGCATAAACAAATTATTTCCAAATGAATTTGGAGATGTGCAAAATACTTATTTTCTCAACACAATTTAACAAGCTGATTTTTCTCCTATGCCAACGATATGTCATTTTCAAGGGGAAAAAAAAAAGAAACTTAGGGCTAGATCCTCAGCATTAGAATCTCGGAGAATGGGGCATGGCAGTAGCAAAAGATGAAGTCACGGTATTCTCCTGTAATTTTTGAGTTGGCCAGGGCCTACAGCAGCACAGGGCATAAATTCAGAGCAGCTTTAGGATTGCTCTAACTTATGTCTCGCTTCCTATTGTACCAGTCATTTTGTTTCAGCAGCTGAAGATGCACAAACTTAACTACTGCCAGTTCAGACATGCCCCCTGAACTGAAAGGGGTGATCTAGGGGACAATATAGTGTCCTGATGACATCTAAAGATATCCTCTGGGGGCTGAATCCCCTAGTTTTCTGATGCCATAATGCTGTCAGATTGCCATCTTTCTTTTATGTTTCTAGCACCTCACTCTGAGTTCTTTCACTGGCTTCCCCATCTCCACTGAATCACTTTCAAGTAGTTTGTCCTTGCCTTCAAGATCCTGCATAATTCTTGCTCCACCCTGCTCATTTGCCCGTGTCTTTCTGTGTGGTCCTCCCCTTTGCTTCACCAGCCAGGTCAGCCTTGACAAACTGATCACTTCTCCCATTACTAGCTCTGTGATTTTTTCCACACTTCCCTAAGGCATGCAAACACTCTTCCTGAGCTGGTCTGCAAGGCCACTACCCTATCCACATGGTAATGGCTTTTGAAGGCCCATTTCTACCATAGTACCCTGAAGAAACTAGCTGACTGAAAATGGCAAGGCTGAGGGGTAGTTGTGGATATCTTCTCTATTTTGTGTGTGTGTGTGTGTATGTATGTATATATATAATGTGTTTTGAAAAAGTGGCAAAAATCCCTACATTGTGTCAACCAACATTTTGTTATCCCCATGTTTAATAATCGCTGCATTGATCCACTTATCTTGTACCACTTTCCTCCCTCTTTTCATCTGTCTGTTTTGTCTTCTTATATATTAAACTTTTTGGCAGAGACTCTTTGGTTTTTACCTCCTTTGTGGTTACTGACCAAAATGAATAACTTAATAATGGATGTTGGTGTCAATCACTTCTGTTAGCATCAATTCACTCTGATGATTTGGAAAGGTCTAAACATTGTTAATATTGGTATATGAAATAAGGGCTTCCCATTGACAATGCTGAGAAAAAGAATATGCCTTAACTCCACTGTCACAGATAAAAAGGTGAAGTAACTCTAGGAAAATGCTGACTATTTAAATATTGGCCAATAAAAATCTGCCATTATGGCAATATAGAAAATCCTTTCTGCATATGATATGCTACATAAATATGCACATGTAGTGTGTGTATGTGAGATATTTAAATGTGTAATATTTCAAGTTACAGCTATTGCCCATATAGTAGATTGTTCTCTGTATATCGTGTGTGTGAGAGAATACTTGATGGTATGGTGTAGAGCAGGGGTAGACAACCTATGGCACGCGTGCCGAAGGCGGCACGCGAGCTTATTTTCAGTGGCACTCACACTGCCCGGGTCCTGGCCACTGGTCCGGGGGGCTCTGTATTTTAATTTAATTTTAAATGAAGCTTCTTAAACATTTTAAAAACCTTATTTACTTTACATACACAATACTTTAGTTATATATTATAGACTTATAGAAAGAGACCTTCTAAAAACGTTAAAATGTATGACTGGCACGCGAAACCTTAAATCAGAGTGAATAAATGAAGACTCGGCACACCACTTCTGAAAGGTTGCCTACCCCTGTGTAGAGCTTTTAGTGGCCTGAGTCTGAGATGGCTTCATTTAGAGAAAAGTAGCAAAGCCATAAGTGAGTTAGTGTGCAGTACTGTTGGGCAGAGGAATGGGGTGCTCAGCGTTGCAATCCTAATTCAGACACTATTTACTCCTCCTGTAACCTTGTATTTTCATTTTCCGCATAATTAAGGTGCTAAGTATTAACACTTCCATGTGTCAGAACATATATAAAAATTGCAGTTTATGTATTCGTTAATAACTTTATTGCATCTCTCACATTTTAAACTAAAATCTGTGGTGGTTACATAATATAAACCAAGGCCACAACTGTATGTTAGGCTTCCTCTAAAACCTGGAGAGCATATAGCTAAAACCTGATTGTTTCATAATTTGTGTTGGTTTTTTAATGTATTTTCAAATACACATTCTCTTTTTTATAACATTTGCTTTTCACAATGTAAGTTCACTGAAGCGCTTGTTAATTTAAGTGCAACCATAAGATAACAATTTAGTGGCAATCCACTAACTTTAAACAATGCTCTTAAGGATTGATGTCTGTAAAGGTTTTGCAATCTAAATTGTGTTACTGAATCTACTGTACTGTTGTACTGTTATATGCATTCTGATATTACAATGTAGAAAATGAGAGAGCTCAGTTCTGCTCACATTAGTGTAACCGTATTGAAGTCAGTCGGTTTGCACAGGTTTAACTGAGAGCAAAATTTGGCCTGGAGAGTCTGATTTTTCAATTAAGTCCTAAAAGCTTTGTACTGCTGGAGGTATTTTAAATAAATGTTGTCTTTTAAAACTATTTGTGTAAATTTGTATTTCTGTTTTTTATGTATTTTACTCTATTTCATAAAACTATTCGTATCTCATGAAAGTGATAGCATCTTGCTATTTCTATCTCCAAGTACCATGTAGCTTTGCTACAGACCACTGCCATTATAATCTGCAATGTTTGTGCTGGGCTGAACTTAAGTTTCTGTTGAGCTGGCAGTCACCTACACTACTCTCTAATAGTTTTGTAATAGGGACTGACAAGTGTTTAGTAAGGATCACAATGTGCACACAAACCTAAATTCTGTCCTGGTTACCAATCAATAGAGACCTAAAGCACACCCACAACTGATGTAGCTGTGTTGGCAAAAGCCCTAGTGTAGACATAGTTGTTATGCCAGGAGAACTGGTATAAGATATACTGGAAAAAGGACTTTTTTTTGCTAGTACAAACTATATATGCTGGAATAGCTATACCAGCAAACTTCTAAAGTCTAGGCCTGGGCTAACACATGTGCCTCACCTTACCAACATCATTAGCTTTATTGAAACCAGTGGGAATGCTTATGTGCATAAAGTTAGCATTGTGCACAAAGGATTGTGGGACTGGGCTTTAAACGGTTATTTTAAATGAATCTAAAATGGATATTGTTTGTATTGGAGTAGCACCTGAAGGCCCTAATCAGGACCCTATTGTGGTAAGAGTTATACACGCATGTAAATAGTCTCTGACCCATGAAGTTTACAATCTTACCATAAGAAGAAACAGCTCAATCGTGTAAACAAACCAGGTGGAAGGTACATGAAATGATCCTGTTTAGTACAGTAAACTGTTTGTTTGTTTTGTTTGCAAGCAGACCACTTTTACATCAGTGTAACTGCATTGACTGCACTGGAGTAAATTCCTTTAGCATCTGGTCCATGACCTATGAGAGGCTAGAAAAATCTATGGAAGGTTTTAAAAGCACAAACTCTAATGCACAGGGTTTGTTACGTACTGAAGGGATGTTTTGTGTTAGAGCCCCTTAGTTAAAATATTGGTTAAACCATCCCTGCTAAAATTAGGGAAAGTATTGATAGCCTTCGTTGGCAAAAAGGCTTCAAGGGAAGGAACATTTGATGGGAGTTTACGTTTATAAGGATATAGGAGACCTCCTCCTGGAGACTTAAAATTCAGGAATTTTCCAACATACACTGCAAAAAGTGTGGCATAACTCCATACCTTTTTTTCTATATGCTGAGAAGTACATACCAGGAGAAATGTAATTTTTCTTTTATGCAATGTTTTGATCAAAACCTAATGTGGCAAATAGTTTGTACTATCCTCCCATCTGTAGCAAACTGTTATAAATTATGACCCATCTGTTTCAAACTGCTGTTTTGCTAGCACATCCATGAATTCAATGTTTTGCATAATTAAGTTTATTTTAAAAATACACCTGAGTTCCCGTGTTTAAAATATTTCTCTGAATTGTAATGTTTCATTGAGTGTGTATTGTTAAATGGCGTTTGGTGAATAGCTCCTTTTACTTGTTGCTGATAACATGGCTTTTGGGAAAGAAAGTAACCATGTCAAAATATGGCCTGAACATGTTCCTGTTTGGAACTTTTTCTACTGACTTCAATGCCTTCAAAAGGAGAAGGAGTGGGACAATGATATTAGGCTGAAAGATTTATAACTATAGTATCAGAATTTGAGATTTGGGCAAGGTAAATACTGAGGCTGAGTAACTTAAAATTATCAATTTTCCTCAGTTAATTTAGTAGAAGTGTAGGGGGAATCCAGATGAATGTGACTGGGTATTAATATACATAGTCGCACAAGTGCAGTTTCAGGGAAGGAGAAGTAATCTTTTCAAGCCAGTAATTTAATGATCTAAGAACAGCCATACTGGGTCAGATCAATGGTCTATCTAGCCCAGTATCCTGTCTTCTGGCAGTAGCTATTGCCAGATGCTTCAAAGGAAATGAACAGAACAAGGCAATTACTGAATGATCCATCCCCTGTTGTCCAGTCCCAGCTTGTGGCAGTCAGTGGTTTAGGGAAAACAAGAGCATGGGGTTGATATAATAAATCAAACCTACAGCTACTGCATCCTTCCCTTTCCCCTTCCCTCTCTTATTTTACTCCCCTCCCCCTATTCATTTTGTTCCCATTTAGCTGTTTCTCTCTCACCTTTTTCTGGCCGCCTCCTCATTGCCATGTCTAAATTAAGATGGCCAATGGTCCTTGGGCCCATAAACCATGAGTGCCACTTTCCCACACTATATAAATTTGGTTTTCAAAACATTCAGGATCTCATGTGGATATTAAATATACTCTTTTATTCATTTTTACTCTGGCTTCTAATCACTACAATAATGAAAGTTTCAAAAATTGCCTTAACAGTCACATAAGCTTTCAAGCCCAAAGATGTAAACAAATTAAATCTTTCTCCACTGTCTCCCTTGGCCGCTATACCAATATACAATTTTTCAGACATTGAAAATTGTTTAGTTGATTGATATAGCAATAAAATGACATTTAATAGCAAACAAGATAAAAAGCTTTGCTGAACAATCTTTGTCACATAATAATGCTGCTTCACATTTCAAGACCTCCTTAAATGACAAAAGTATAGCATATAAAATATGCTGTCTGGCAAAACTCACAGCAAATTGAAAATTGTTTCTAGCACGAGAACAGGCCAATTTAAAAAAAAAGTTCCTGTTTTGTACTGTGGCACAACTCATTGTGTGAGAGATTGGAATCAAGTGACTTCAGGAGAATATGAACATAAAGGCATATTATCCCCTTCTGAATACATGAATTTACTGACTTGTAGTGTTAATTTTGTTACTGTTTTGCAATTTTAATTTTAAAGGTTGCATTAGCCATCAGCTCTTACTTTTGTGAAATGTTGGGAAGGCATCTAGCAAAATAGAAAACCTACTAAATATCATCTATTCTCTTGATTCATTGCAATTGTAAATTCAGTTGATGTGATTATTTCTGTCATAATTGCAAGAGGGTTTTTTCTAAGATATTGTTATTTAATTTAAACTAGAGGCATGATGTATGTTGTAGAATGTAGACCAAATCCTGTTACTCCTATGGGAGTTGTGTCCCTGGGCAGATTTTGGCTCATTAGTGTTTCATTTGTACTGAAATCTGGTACACTGATAAGAGAGCAGCAACGTAGTGCCCGGAGTCTGCAATTGGATCCATATGGGGATAGCCCTGTGCTTGTGCTAACCCCCACCAAAGTCAATAAAGCTCTGCAGGATTGGGGCTTCACTTCAAACTCTATTATTGTGGTTATATAGTGTAGTTGATCTCTCGGAGAACAGCAGAGGGAGGCTCACTCTTTATGTGAGGTAAGGAAATGATAAACATCGAAGTCAGAAGGTATGGGATTGTGCTTTTTTGTTTTTTCCAAAGAGAATTGGCCATAAAAGATGGCAAAATATCTTGATTGCTAGGGCTGTAACTTCAGTAGTGCTGAGCACTCGGCACACCAGTTAGTCATGGGTAGGGCCCTACCAAATTCACAGCCATGAAAAACGCGCCATGGACCGTGAAATCTGGTCTCTCCCCCCCGCCCCCTGTGAAATCTAGTCCTTTGTGTGCTTTTTACCCTATACTATACAGATTTCGGGGGGGGGGAGACCAGTGTTCCTCAAATTGGGGGTCCTGACCCAAAGGGAGTTGCAGGGGGGCCGCAAGATTATTTTACTGGGGTTGTGGTGTTGCCACCTTTACTTTTGCACTGCTGCCTTCAGACCTGGGTGGCTGGAGAGTGGCGGCTATTAGCTGGGCGCCCAGCTCTGAAGGCAGCGCCTGCCAGCAGCAGTGCAGAACTAAGAGTGGCAATGCCATACCATGCCACTCTTACTTCTGTGCTGCTGCCTTCATAGCTGGGCGGCTGCTGAATGTGGGTCCAGCTCTGCTGGCAGCAGTGCAGAAATAAGGGTGGCATGATATGGTATTGCCACCCTTACTTCTGTGCTGCTGCTGGCAGCAGCTCTGCCTTCAGAGCTGGGCTCCCGGCAAGCAGCCACCACTCTCCAGCTGCCCAGCTCTGAAGGCAGCAGCACCACCAGCAGCAGTGCAGAAGTAAGGGTAGCAGTACCACAACCCCCCTACAATAACCTTGTGCCCCCCTACTCCTTTTTGGGTCAGGACCCCTACAATTAAACACTGAATTTTCAGATTAAAATAGCTGAAATCATGAAATTTATGATTTTAAAAATCCTATGACTGTGAAATTGACCAAAGTGGATCATGAATTTGGTAAGGCCCTAGTCATTGGGAGTTGTGGTCCCCTATATTTAAAAATCATGCATACTACAGCATTCCTCTTGGAGAAGGGCAAGGAAGTTATGTATCGTAGTTTAACTCTGGCGTGTACATGGTACTGCATACAAGGAGGTTTAGTACTTTAACGACCACATTACATGGAATGAGTCAGTATGAGCCTTCATACATTGGACCAAATCCCACTTAGTTATCTGATGCCACCCCATTGATTTCTATTGGTGATTTCTATTATGTAAGAGGAGAGAGTCTTTAAACGTCTAAAAATGAATTTCTAGCACAATTTTTTGTTTTGTGGGGCAAAGAGCAGTTGAGATCAGTACAAGGAAAGGACTATGGGTGAAATGCATTCCTCCCACATACAGCCACAATACTAAGGTTCTAGCTGGTGCAGGGGCTGCAGAAGTGAAATCCAATCTAGAACCACTACACCCTGCCTCTGTAGTAGTTCATAGGAGAAGGGTGAATAAAATAGTATAGCATACAAACTTTCTATTTATTTTTAACTTCTTTGCATCTGTTGAACCAAGTCTCTCACCTTTTGTCCATGTAAGCCCATTTGCCCTTGCAACAGTAACTTGTGAGAGAAACTTTCTCACGGAGTTTGTTTATCTGCTGGAGGAAGTGATTGGGCCCAGAAAAATGTCTCTGTAAATAAGCAATCCTCCTAAAATTACTTTATTTTTGTGTGAAATGTTTTGCTTGTACTGGTTCAGCAAGCAAAAGAAGCTATACTGGGAAAAGCACTGCATCTGCACTAGAGCTTTTGCTGGCATGGAAATGTCTCACACATTTCACCTCTAATTGAAGCTGCTATACTAGCAAAAGTTTCTAGTGTAAACCTGGCCTTAGAGTGCTACACTTTTTGATTACCAAAGCAGCAATTATATATTACCACATTCAGAGTCCTGTGTAGCTTTTCCCCTCCCCATTTATCTGCCCTGGCTTCAGGATCTCATAGAAGCAGGTCCGTAGGGCGTGACTGGAAGAAATGTTGTATAACTATAAGTCACTAGTTGGACATAAATTCCTTTACCTCTGTTTATTACTTAACAAATATTGGGTCTAAATTTATTAATGTATTTGAAAGTATAAGTTCACTTAGACACTAGTCTAGCCACTGGATGTGAAGTGCTGATTTCCATTTCATATGGATCAAATTCTTTGCCAACATGTAGGCTTAAGGGAGCCATCTTCTTTGAACTTACGTTTGTGAAATTGAATACAGAGCCAGATAGAAAAATGTCTACAATTGTAAACTTAATTTCATGCCAGCTGTACACTTCTATGTCAATTATCTTCCCTGTTCTTTTTTATCTTCAAGAAGTATACCCCAAATGTTCACAAGACTGCCACTGACTTCAGTAGGAGTTAGTCACCATAGGGGCTAATCCACTCTTGGTGGTGGTACCAGTCTTTGTTTTAAAAAAAAATAATCTGTGCCATTGTGTTTGCCAATATAAGGCATACAGAGACAAATCCACACCTGGTCTATATCAAATCTGAATCTGGTCTGTAATCTGTTCCTAAATATGTAAATAGTTGCTAATGTGTTGCTGCTGGGTCTCTGTACTAAAAATGTTATGTTTTGTTTCTGTTCATTGTGGAGAAATGGTGAAATTAATATTCCATTGAAAATTGTGTCAGGTGCTTTTGTATACACAAGCTTGTGAGGTTACAACTACTGGGGCTACCTTAACAGATGCCTTAGAGCGTGGTCCAGGACAGCCTTTGCTTAGAAGCACACTCTTCCACATGCAGAGTCCTCTGCATTTTACAAACTGTGGTCAATTCTTAACAGTTTGAATAAGTGCTTAGAAAAAGTGCTTAGAGGCAGTTATCATACATGCTTGCTGGATCATGTGCCCCCTGACCCTTTCCCCCCTCATACCATCCCTTTACTCAGATTGACTTCTTGTTGTTATTATCCAGAACAGTTTTAAAAGGGATGCTGAGTTATCTATTTATCCGTGATCCTAAATGTTTCATGTAAGGTAACTTTCATGTTTTGCTTTCTTAATATATACAGTTTAAAAAGAGAGAGAGCAGGAACTCCCAGTTCACAATAAGCAGACCAAATTCTGCAGTGACCTAATTAATCATGTAAGTTACACTTTGGGTTTAATTCTGATAATGTTGCATCACTTTTACATCCATGTTACTCCATTGACATTAATGGAATAATGCCTGACTTACACCAGTATAAGTGAGAACAGACTCAGGGCCTGTCAGTGGGAAACTAATGCAACTTGCACTAGTTTGGACGCTGGTTAGGCCTCAGCTGGAGTACTGTGTCCAATTTTGGTCACCAATGTATAGAAAGGATGTGGAGAAACTGAAAAGGATACAGAGGTGAGTGACAAAGATGATCAAAAGGATGGAATGCAAGGCATATGAGCAAAGGCTGAAGGAACTGGGTACATTTACTTTAGAAAAGAGGAGATTGAAGGGGTACATGATAGCGGACTTCAAATACTTGAAAAGCTACCATAAAAAAGGTGGAGAAATTGTTCTCTCTTGCCACAGAGGGCAGGACAAGAGGCAATGGGTTCAAACTACAGCATAGCAGATTTAAATTAAATCTCAGGAAAATCTTCCGACCTGTAAGAACAGTAGGACAATGGAACAGATGCCTCGGGAGGTTGTGAAAGCTCCTTCACTGGAGGTTTTCAAAAGGAGGCTGGATAGTCATCTGCCTTGAATGGTTTAGACACAACAAATCCCGCATCTAGGTGACCATGCAGTCAGGAGCGCCACCAGGCTTTTCGGCGCCCTAGGCGGCGAAAGGTCCCGCCCCCGACAGCGGCGGCGGAAGGTCCCGCCCCCAAAAATCCACTGAGGACCGGGGCGCCGGCGCCCCCCAAATAGTAGTGCCCTAGGCGACCGCCTAGGTCGCCTAATGGGTTGCGCAGGCCCTGCATGCAGTCCCTTCTAATCCTATGATTTTTTTCACAAACTTTGCAAAATAAGTGTGTGTGCTGAGAAGGTTAAGGCAGGAGTGTAGCAGAAATGGAACTAACGAGGTTTTAAGACAGGGGCTAATCTTTCGGTGGTGTAAAGGGACTATGAAACCATCTTAAATGGCTTCCTGAGGATTCCCCTAATGTTAGGATGGAACCCTGGGTGGCCTTGTGTCATAGCTGGCCCTATGCCTCCTTCACTGCTTGAAACCAGCACAGGGAGGTAGCTGGGGAAAAGGGAGTGTGGCTAGAGCTCCACTGCACTTCAGCTGTCTCAGGCTGCCAGAATGGCCTTTTGGTGGGGCGGGCAGCCAGGTGCAATTTAAAATAGTCTTGAAGATGCTCTAAGTTGCATCATTGGCTGATTTAGTTCCTACTATTCCCAGGATCAGGGCGCTGAAAAGATGACATATCACCTTTGTTCCAGGGCCTGTGCTGAGTGCCACTTAGTCAGACAAATACAATGGTGAATAAAATAAATTTAATCTTCTTCCCATTTCATGAATTGGCACAGGAAATCTATTTATTGCCCACATTAGTGGCTGAAATGTCTCTAGGGCACAGGATTATAAGAGGAAGAATCTTACAAGTCTCAGGAGGCAAGACTCCATAGTGGCACATCAACACAAAAGCAAATGTACCATCTGTGATTTGAAGCATACAGAGCAGAACATTTTACTAGCAATAAAAGTTTTGCTAGTTACTGTGCTAGAAAGATCCTCTGCTTAAACTCTCAGAATTTAAAATAATCATAACCTAATTCTTTTCTTTACTCTTTCTGCAGTGCTGCCTGTATTGATTCCTCTCCCCTATGCCCCTCCTTGGCAATGGATGTTGCTTGCTGTCCAGAAGTTCCATCTGAATGTGTTCAAGGGCAGAGTCATCTTGACTCTGGAACCACAACTGTAGAACTCCTTCCCAGAGGATGTCTGCCATAGCTGCCTTCAGGGGTTGGTGCAGGGGCATCTTTAGTTGAAATACAATTGCACTTGGCCTTTGGTTTTTATACGCTTGGGTACTTTACTGATGACCTAGGTATAAATGTCTGTCTAGTTAGATAGACCTTTTAATTTAGATCAGTTCATCTGTGATAATTTTGGTCTCTTCCACACATCACTAGTTCTTTCTTTATGAACTGTTTTCTTCTGTTTTACTTGAAGGGATGGCTGGTTTCACTGGGCATTGGGCCCAGTTTTTGTTTAATTTCCATCTAGAGTTTTGTCTGGCATGTAAGATACTGCGTCTGACTCTGCTCTCAGTTACACCCATACAAAATCAGGAGCAACTCCTTTCAATTTAATGTAATTGTAAAAATTTTTTTTTTTTAAATGAAGAGTAGAATCAGGGCTCCAGTCTGCAGACATGTTCTAAATCAATGTCAATAAAAATTAATCTGTGTAGACAGTAATGTGGATATTGTTGAAAATGCAACTTTGGGGAAGTTGTTTTGATTCTTTGTAGTGTGATGGGTTACCGGATCATAGGACTGGAAGGGACCTCGAGAGGTCATCTAGTCCAGTCCCCTGCCTCATGGCAGGACTAAGTATCATCTAGACCAGGGGTCGGCAACTTTCAGAAGTGGTGTGCTGAGTCTTCATTTATTCACTCTAATTTAAGGTTTCGCGTGCCAGTAATACATTTTAACGTTTTTAGAAGGTCTCTTTCTATAAGTCTATAATATATAACTAAACTATTGTTGTATGTAAAATAAATAAGGTTTTTAANATTTTTTTTTTTAAATGAAGAGTAGAATCAGGGCTCCAGTCTCAGCGCCGGCTCCAGGGTTTTTGCTGCCCCAGGCAGCGCAAAAAAAAAAAAAAAAAAAAAAAAAAAAAAAGCCGCGATCGCGATCGCGATCGCGATCTGCGGCGGCAATTCGGCGGGAGGTCCTTCGCTCCGAGCGGGAGTGAGGGACCCTCCGCCGAATTGCCGCCGAATCGCTGGACGTGCCGCCCCTCTCCGGAGGGGCCGCCCCAAGCACCTGCTTGGTCAGCTGGTGCCTGGAGCCGGCCCTGTCCAGTCTGCAGACATGTTCTAAATCAATGTCAATACAAATTAATCTGTGTAGACAGTAATGTGGATATTGTTGAAAATGCAACTTTGGGGAAGTTGTTTTGATTCTTTGTAGTGTGATGGGTTACCGAATCATAGGACTGGAAGGGACCTCGAGAGGTCATCTAGTCCAGTCCCCTGCCTCATGGCAGGACTAAGTATCATCTAGACCAGGGGTCGGCAACCTTTCAGAAGTGGTGTGCCGAGTCTTTATTTATTCACTCTAATTTAAGGTTTCGCGTGCCAGTAATACATTTTAACGTTTTTAGAAGGTCTCTTTCTATAAGTCTATAATATATAACTAAACTATTGTTGTATGTAAAATAAATAAGGTTTTTAAAATGTTTAAGAAGCTTCATTTAAAATTAAATTAAAATGCAGAGCCCTCCGGACCAGTGGCCAGGACCCAGGCAGTGTGAGTGCCACTGAAAATCAGCTCACGTGCCGCATTCGGCACGCGTGCCATAGGTTGCCTACCCCTGATCTAGACCATTCTTGACAGATGTTTGTCTAACCTGCTGTTAAATCTCCAATGACGGAGATTCCACAACCTCCCTAGGAAATTTATTCCAATTCTTAATCACCCTGACAGTTAAGAAGTTTTTCCTAATGTCAACCTAAACCTCCCTTGCTGCAATTTCAGCCCATTGCTTCTTGTCCTATCCTCTGAGGTTAAGAAGAACAATTTTTCTCCCATGCTGTTATTTATCACCTTATTACCTTGTAGATGTTCGCAAATTGATTCCTTAATTATTTGCTCTATTATCTTTCCGGCTACAGAAGTTAAGCTGACTGGTCTGTAATTCCCCGGGTTGTCCTTATTTCCCTTTTTATAGATTGGCACTATATTTGCCCTTTTCCACTCTTCTGGAAACTCTCCCGTCTTCCAAGACTTTTCAAAGATAATTGCTAATGGCTAAGATATCTCCTCAGTCAGCTCCTTGAGTATTCTAGGGTGCATTTCATCAGGCCCTGGTGACTTGAAGACATCTAATTTGTTTAAGTAATTTTAACTTGTTCTTTCCCTATTTTAGCCTTTTCTGATCCTACCTCATTTTCACTGGCATTCACTATGTTAGACGTCCAATCACCACCAACTTTCTTGGTGAAAACCGAAACAAAGAAGTCATTAAGCACCTCTGCCATTTCCACATTTTCTGTTATTCTTCCCCTCCCCCCCATTGAGTAATGGCCCTCCCCTGTCCTTGGTCTTCCTCTTGCTTCTAATGTATTTGTAGAATGTCGTCTTGTTACCCTTTATATCTCTAGCTAGTTTGATCTCATTTTGTGCCTTGGCCTTTCTAATTTTGTCCCTACATACTTGTGTTATTTGTTGATATTCATCCTTTGTAATTTGCCCTAGTTTCCACTTTTTGTAGGACTCTCTTTTGATTTTTAGATCATTGAAGATCTCCTGGTTAAGCCCGGGTGGTCTCTTGCCATACTTCCTATCTTTTCTACGCAGCAGGATAGTTTGCTCTTGTGCCTTTAATAATATCTCTTTGAAAAGCTGCCAACTGTCTTCAATTGTTTTTCCCCTTAGACTTGCTTCCCATGGGATCTTACCTACCAACTCCCTGAGTTTGCTAAAGTCTGCCTTCTTGAAATCCACTATCTTTATTGTGCTGTTTTCCCTCCTAACATTCCTTAGAATCATGAACTCTATCATTTCATGATCACTTTCACCCAAACTGCCTTCCGCTTTCAAATTCTCAACCAGTTCCTCCCTATTTGTCAAAATCAAATCTAGAACAGCCTCTTCCTTAGTAGCTGTATCCACCTTCTGAAATAAAAAATTGTCTCCAATACATTCCAAGAACTTATTGAATAATCTGTGCCCTGCTGTGTTATTTTCCCAACAGATGTCTGAGTAATTGCACTCCCCCATCACTACCAAGTCCTGTGCTTTGGATGATTTTGTTAGTTGTTTAAAAAAAGTCACATCTACCTCTTCTTCCTGGTTAGGTGGTCTGTAGTAGACCTCTACCATGATATCACCCTTGTTTTTAGCCCTTTTATTCTTACCCAGAAACTTTCAACAAGTCTGTCTCCTATTTCCATCTCAACCTCAGTCCAAGTGTATACATTTTTAATATATAAGGCAACACCTCCTCCCTTTTTTCCCTGTCTGTCCTTCCTGAGCAAGCTGTACTCTTCTATACCAATATTCCAGTCATGCGTATTATCCCACCAGGTCTCTGTGATGCCAACTCTATAGGTGGCCCCATCTCTGCTTAGCAGTCCTTCCTCCTGGAACAGCATCCCGTGGTTAAGGAAGCTGAAGCCCTCCTGGCGACACCATCTCCGCAGTCAGGCATTCACCTCCAGGATGCATCTGTCTCTGGCTGGGCCCTTACCCTTGACCAGAAGGATCAAAGAGAACACTATCTGCACTCTCAACTCCTTCACCCTTACTCCCAGAGCTCTGTAGTCACTTCGGGTCATACCTCGCAGTATCATTAGTCCCACATGAATGAGTAGAATGGGGTAGTAGTCAGAGGGCTGGATGATCCTAGACAATCCCTCCATAACGTCTCAGATATGGGTCCCTGGGACGCAGCATACCTCCCGGGATGCTATGTCAGGGTGACAGATGGGTGCCTCTGTCCCCCTCAGAACAGTCACCAACTGTGACTGCTCTACGTTTCCTCCTGGGTATGGTGGCTGCGATCCTCCAAGCCTTGGGGGTACATGGCTTCTCCTCCTCCACCTTTGGGGGTGATTCCTCATCGCTCATTGCCAGGGCAGCATATCGGTTTTCCATCACCATGGTGGGTGGGTTGGGAGTAGAGGTGGAGCACTGCCTGCTGCCAGAAGTAACCAGCTGCCAGTGTCCTCCCTGTGACAGAGCCATATCCTTCTCCCCCGGTAGTGTGATAGGAACCCTCTGTAGCTGGATAGCTTACTCAGCATTGGATGACTCTATGAATACTCTTGAGGAATTCCTCGTGGGCCTGGATGCTCCTCATAACCTGTCTCACAAATTCAACGATGCCACTGCAAAAGGAATCCTGTGGTCCTGTATAAATATTTACTGTGGAGAGTGAGGGAGTTATGTGGAGCAGTTTTTATAAATATATGCCATGCCACTTAGGCTAATAATCACAAGATAACCTGCTTGGATGCATAGAGATAAATCGAAGGAGGTTGTAAGGAACAAGAAATAAAACAATTGCAAAGATAAGGTGTTATAGGGAATACCAAGGATCCTTGGAAAAACAATGGGGAAGTTATTAAGTAGGAAATATCCTCCAGACTGGTGCCTACTAGTCTGGCAAAGTTTACTCTTCCTAGGTCAAACGTAGGATCAAAGGTTTACATTTTTATAACCTTAAAGATGCTATTCAGGCAGGAAGTACGGGTGGTGAGTGGGTTGGCTGTCAACGTGCTGACAGACACAGAGGGAGGCAGAAGCTGCAGGAGAGCAGTCTGCTTCACTCAGCCTAGAGATGGAGGTGAGGGGAATTCTCAAAAAGTTTGCAAGGAAAGATTAAGGTGTAGGTAAGACCCATGCATATAGAGCTTTTATTGGTATTACCCTTTGGTCTGCATGGTGTGTACCTTTGGATGAAGGAATCAGGGCCGGCTCTAGGCACCAGCAAAACAAGCAGGTGCCTTGGGCGGCACATTTGCAGGGGGCGGCATTCGGGCCATCCTTGTTTGTTTGTTTTTTTAACTCACTTCCTCCCCTCTCACAACCCTGCAGAAGCAAGCCACAGAGCAGCTGGGGATCCAGCATGGGAGCTGAGAACCCACGGGACCCTGGGAGCTGTAGTTCCTTGCCTAGCTCCCTGCCTATAGAGCCAGCCCTGGAGCAGGGAAAGAACTACATTTCCCAGCATTCCCTTGGCCGCTATCAACAGGAAAGGGAGGTGGAGAGAGTGAGGTAGCTGAGCCATGCTGCAGCTTGCTGTGAGTCGAAAGGGGTGGCACTGTGAATGGGGGACAAGTGTGCCCAAGGAGTGGGCAGCTTTGGCCCAGATATCCCCTTCAGAAGACTTCCCCAGACTGGATTAGGGATACTGGTGTGACCTCACCTTGCAGCCCCCAAAGAAGGAATTGGGTGGAGTAAATGGACAGTGCACCTCTCTATCTGAAGCCTAGCAAGGGAGGTACGTGGATCCCACTAGAATTTAAAATGAAAAGTAAGGGAGGGGAGGCTCTACTAGAGGGCTTGGGCAGCTTTAGATACAGTACCCGGCACTTAGGAGCATTTCCACTTCTGAGCCATGGAAGCAGAAATGGATTTTTCCTTTCCAGATTTAGCCAATATTCAGAAAGGGAATCTAGCACCGGCCTTCCAGATTTGAACACCCTCAAAATTCAGGAGTGCTCANCTAGGATCAAAGGTTTACATTTTTATAACCTTAAAGATGCTATTCAGGCAGGAAGTAGGGGTGGTGAGTGGGTTGGCTGTCAACATGCTGACAGACACAGAGGGAGGCAGAAGCCGCAGGAGAGCAGTCTGTTTCACTCAGCCTAGAGATGGAGGTGAGGGGAACTCTCAAAAAGTTTGCAAGGAAAGATTAAGGTGTAGGTAAGACCCATGCATATTGAGCTTTTATTGGTATTACCCTTTGGTCTGCATGGTGTGTACCTTTGGATGAAGGAATAAATAATTAGAGCAGAGTGAATTTTTTCAGCAAAGAGAAAATTAGGCAAAAACTTTTTTTTCAGCACACCAAAACTAGTTGCAAATTCCGGTTGAATTTGGCAAATAGTTTCACTGGGGAAAAAAATTGTTTTGATCGTTTGAAACAAAATGGTTCAACTTCTCAAAATAACACATTGTTTTGAAATGTAGCTCATTAAAAAGAAGTGCAAAACATTCCCGAACAAACCAAAGAGAAACTAAGAACTGGAAATACTTCATTTGTTTGATTAAAACATTTCATTTGACTGCAAATGATTTTTTTTTCTCTTTATTTTGACAAGCAAAGAAAAATAAGTTTTAGTCCAAACTACATTTTTGGGGACTTCTTTCTTTTTTTGATTCAGCCCCTGAACTCTCAAAGCAGTTATTCCCTCAGCTCTAGAAATAAAGCTTTGCTCTGAAGAAGCTATTTTTCATTCGCTTTAACAGTCACAGACCAATGGAGTAAAAGGGCTTACAGGGGCTAAACCCAGTTGAGTTGTTGTGTTAAAGCAGTTTGGAAATGGAAGGACTGCAGTCCAGTGATCCAGTAAGGAGAAGGCAGCAAAATCAGTCCCCAAAGAGGTACGCTTGAGAGAGACTAAAAGTGGTCTATATAACAGCATGTCATGTAACTGAGACTTAACATTTCACTAATTCTATTGTAGCCAGATTACTTGTGAAAATCTACTGTAAAATAGCAGTGATTTTTATCTTCTATTTTGGAATAATTGTTGTTATTCCAATCACTACTACCCATAAAAATAGTTTATATTGTTCTCCTAGTATTTTAATCACATTAAGAAATAATTACTCGTAATTAACTTCTGAAGTCTGTGATGATTATAATCAAATAAGATATTCACATACAAGCATAAAATTATTTTGAAGCAAATGCTTTTCTGATAATTAATTAGGGAACTATCATTACTGTAAACGTTAGTCATTTTAGTTTGACAGAATTAAATCTGATCACTGCAGCTATGGTATATTTAAATGTGAGCTTTGGCAGTAATTGTCACTTGTGACTCTTTATATTTTGTCTTATCTACTGCAAATACTTATGTTCTGAGTTTGTTTCCTCTCATATATGAAAATACCCGCTGTGAAAATGACGCTGATTATTTTCATAGAGCTGTAACTGTACATAGCAATTTCCAAAACAAATAGGAAGAAGGGGTTTGTGGCACGGCAACTCTTTCGCCTCGCTGGGCTCAGCACTTCCCCTCTGGCAAAGGGGGGGCGGCTGGAGTAAATCAGTCCCACTCCAGAGTGTGTTTATTCCTCACTTGGTTTTTATTTTTCAATATCTTACAAGGTGGGCCTCAGGGTAGGTCCAAGCAACACTCTACAGCCAAACCAAAGCAAAAAATTCATAACGCAAAAAGGGAATATCGTTCCCTGTTCCTTCTCTAGGGCATTGCTTTGTTATGCTGGCTCTGGGCTTCCAGTCCTTCCCCAAACAGTCAGCTAGCTTGGTTGCTTCCCCTATAGCTCTAACTGTGGCTCAGTCTCTGATTCCACTGCAAGGATCCCGGGAATCCCATGGGCTGTCAGGGCTTCCCTCTCTGGTTTTTGCTGCCCCAAGCACAGCAGTCAGGCGGCTTTCGGCGGCATGCCTGCTAGCAGTCCGCTGGTCACCCGGATTCGGCGGGATGCCTGCGGGAGGTCTGCTGGTGCCGCACCTTCAGCATCCCCGCCACCGAATTACCGCCGAAGCCGCGGGGCCGGCAGACCTCCCGCAGGCAGCCTGACAGCCGTCCTCACAACAACCAGCAGGCCACCCCCCGTGGCTTGCCGCCCCAGGCACGCGCTTGCTGCGCTGGTGCCTGGAGCCGCCCCTGCTGCCATGGAGCCAGGAGCCTAGAAGTCCTGTGACGGGCTTCTAGGGAACACAACCCCAGGGTCCCACTACATGGACTGCTCCAGGACTGGGGATCCCAGGGTTTTCACACTCGAGAGCCTGCTGGCTGCTCAGGTTTCCTGACATCTGATGAGTGACTTGCCCCAGGAGTCAGGAAGCCCAGGGAGCCAATTGGCCCAGGAGTTGGATAGCCTCTGTCCTGGAGCAATCTGTATGGTGGGGCTGCCCCAGAGCCACAGACCCTGCAAGCCCTGGCAGCTCCTGACTGATATAATTCTTGTCACTTTCCCTGCTTAATTCAGTGCTGGGCAAAAGTGAAATTTACAAGAAATAATTTCTGTCAGGAGCTGCTGGAGACCGAGGGAGGCTATTTTGTTTTGGAAGCACCGCCTGTCAGTGTTTAAAAGAATAAATAATCCTTATGGAATTTCTGGTTAGAATGAAAGTTTGAAAAATTTGGCTGCATTCCAAATTGTAACACAACCAAATTTCAAAATGTTAGAACGGGAAATTGAGTTTCAGCTAGCTCTACCTCCGGGGATTGTCCGGTTTGGTTAATCCGGATTCTACATCTGCATGTTACCAGGTTTAGCCAGGCTGTAAGACATGTTGACCAGGTGCACTGGTACATATTCTATACTACATTCAAAGAGTTTTCTGAAAAAAAGAGCTAATTGTGCTTTGGTAGTTGCCCTAGGAAACTTCTTAAATCCTGTCTTTTCATCTCCCTGTTGTGTAACTCCTGGCATTTAGCTCGCTTTTTCCTGACACTGGAGTTGCACTTAAAAGCCCAGTTCCCAATTTTTGGAAGATGAGGCTTCCATGAGAGTTTTAAGAGAGGTGTTTATATGATAAGGCACTCTCTTTCCCACTAAGAGTTTAGATAAACTCTCATTTGGTATTGAGTTGCATGTGGCATAATGTACTTGTACAGTATATGGCATTTTCTTGTTCTCCTGTAGCCTCCCAGCTTGTGTGCAGGAACTCAGCGTCAGTTATCCTATTTCCTATTTTGGATGAGGAAGCCTCTGTGTTTTCCCCTGGTAATGCCTATGGGTCCCTAGTTCCCAAAGAATTCTCCCTTCCCAAATCCAGTTGTGAGCGAGGCCAGAGTCCATGCCTATTGTTGATCCTGTGTCCTTAGTGTCTCCTTAAAGAATCCCTCCTGCTAATAGCCTGCCTTGCTGTCTGACCACGTCTTGCATGGAACCTAGGGAAAGATCTTCTAGGAACTGAAAATCTCAGCTAGCTTCTTTCTTAGCTTGGAATGATATTTCAAGCATTCTCTTATGTCTTTGGCATAGGAGGCAAAATCCCTTGCTCCACATCAGACCAATCTGCTTCTGACAACTTGGTTTGCCTCTCTCTCCAGGACAACATAAATGAATTGGTGGACTTGATTTCACTGTATTTGGCATATATTTGGCAGTCACTATATCTAGCATATTCCTTCATGCCATTCCAGCTCCTGCTAATCCAAGATGTTAAGGTGAAATGGAGGATAAATGCATTCCCATTTCTGGAATCCCTGGAACAGATTGTGGACGCAGAATAGTCCAATCTGTAGAGAAAAATTGGGCCCCTCAGCAGGGCCACTCCACAGCTTTACCATTACTTACATTCTTCTCAGCTCCAAACATCAAAATTCTCGCAAGTAAAGCTTTAATTTAAAAGAATTCAGGTCAGAACTAAAGATCAGAGGCATCACAACTAAATAATCTGACATTTTCATCACACTTGGGTCCCTCTCTAGCTAACTGGGCATCACAGCTTTATCAAAGCCCCAGGAAAGTTTTTAATCCCCATATCTTGTATAGTGGGGTTAGGTCCCATTTTCAGTTTCTTGGTTAAAAAGTTAAATTTAATTGCTTAGGCCATAAACTCTCTCTTCCCATTTTATTCATCTTTATCTGTGAAATACAGACCCACACCTTCAATGTCAGACTGCCACATTTACATAATCAGCAAATTCACTATTCTGCTTCCCAATTTGCTTATCAGTTTTGCCATCCTGCTTTCCTTAGTGTGAACTGGCTGCAATCAATTCCTCTTACCCTTGAGTAATTTACATTAGTACTGTAATACAGAATAAATAGCAGCTCTAAAAAGAACTACTGGATATTAACATTCCCTTATAATGCCTTATTACCCTAACTTCCTTTAGAAGTTCAAAGGCTCTTCATATCCCATTGGCTCCCAAACTGGTCGAGTGACCACAGATGGTGAGTGGAAGTCTGGCTGGTCACATGCTGCCAGCTCTTCTTGTCAAGAGGCTGGTAAGTGTCTGAAAATAAGGAAGGGGAGCAAGGGGCACCTGCTACATCTGAGGAGGAAACAGGATGCTCGGGTTGAATGCACCGGTGGAGCTGGAGCTGCCAGTCATGAGTGGAGAGGATCAGGAGAGAAGCAAATGAAATGCGGCAGCTGGGCAGTGTGTTCAAAAAGGGAAGGACCAAGCGGCATATACAGGGGTGAGGCAGACAGAAGCTTGTGCAGAGGAGCAGGGAGGAAGAGAAACAGAACAGGTAGGATGGGTGCTTCAGCTGTGTCAGTTTTACCTTGTAAAATCATCTAGTGATTGTGTGGTATTTTGGCATGCACTTTGCATATTGCCTGTCCTGGCAGTGTACTATGCTTTTTAATTATTATTAAGAAGATGAGGGAGAAAGTGATTCTGAAGTTTGGAGGAAAGAGAATTTGTTGTGACTAGTTAATTTTTTAATCAATGGTGTCTGTGTGACGTTTCTGAGTAGTTAGGACTACTACTCATATTCCAAGAGGAAATGGAATAGTGGGCAGAGTATAGGGGAAATCGTCCAAGATGGCTATTGCCAATACACATAAAACCTTCAATACGTTGAGATCTCACAGAAATTTTGGTTTCATAGTAATAGCCGTGGTTAGTCTGTATCCGCAGAAAGAATAGGAGTACTTGTGGCACCTTAGAGACTAACACATTTATTGTAGCATAAGCTTTCGTGGGCTACAGCTCACTTCATTGGATGCATGTAGTGGAAAATACAGAAGGAAGATATCTATATATCTATATATCTATATCTATATCTATATATATACACACACACATGAAACAATGTATGTTACCATACACATTATAAGGAGAGCGATCAGTTGTCAGCAGGAGAGAAAAATAAGTCTTTGTGGTGGTAATGAAAATGGCCCATTTCCAGCACTTGACAAGGAGATATAAGGAACTGTAGGGGGCGGGGGGGAAGATAAGCATGGAGAAATAGTTTTACCTTGTGTAATGGCCCATCCACTCCCAGTCTTTATTCAAACCTAATTTGATGGTGTCCAATTTGCAAGTTAATTCCAATTCAGCAGTCTCTCATTGGAGTCTGGTTTTGAAGTTTTTTTTGTTGTAATATTGCGACTTTTAGGTCTGTAATCGAGTGGCCAGGGAGGTTGAAGTGTTCTCCAACTGGTTTTTGAATGTTATAATTTTTGACGTCTGATTTGTGTCCATTTATTCTTTTACGTAGAGACTGTCCGGTTTGGCCAATGTACGTGGCATAGGGGCATTGCTGGCACATGATGGTATATATCACATTGGTAGATGTGCAGGTGAACGAGCCTCTGATAGTGTGGCTGATGTGATTAGGTCCTATGATGGTATCCCCTGAATAGATATGTGGACAGAGTTGGCAACGGGCTTTGTTGCAAGGATAGGTTCCTGGGTTAGTGATCTTCCTGAAAACACCATCCTAGCCACTATAGATGTAGAAGCCCTCTACACCAACATTCCACACAAAGATGGACTACAAGCCATCAGGAACAGTATCCCCGATAATGTCACGGCAAACCTGGTGGCTGAACTTTGTAACTTTGTCCTCACCCATAACTATTTTACATTTGGGGACAATGTGTGCCTTCAAATCAGCGGCACCGCTATGGGTACCCGCATGGCCGCACAGTGTGCCAACATTTTTATGGCTGACTTAGAACAACGCTTCCTCAGCTCTCGTCCCCTAACACCCCTACTCTACTTGCGCTACATTGATGACATCTTCATCATCTGGACCCATGGTAAAGAAGCCCTTGAGGAATTCCATCATGATTTCAACAATTTCCACCCCACCATCAACCTCAGCCTGGACCAGTCCACACAAGAGATCCACTTCCTGGACACCACAGTACTAATAAATGATGGCCACATAAACACCACCCTATACCGGAAACCTACTGACCGCTATACTTACCTACATGCCTCCAGCTTTCATCCAGACCACACCACTCGATCCATTGTCTACAGCCAAGCTCTAAGATACAATCGCATTTGCTCCAACCCCTCAGACAGAGACAAACACCTGCAAGATCTCTATCAAGCGTTCTTACAACTACAATATCCACCCGCTGAAGTGAAGAAACAGATTGACAGAGCCAGAAGAGTACCCAGAAGTCACCTACTACAGGACAGGCCTAACAAAGAAAGTAACAGAACGCCACTAGCCATCACCTACAGCCCCCAACTAAAACCTCTCCAGCGCATCATCAAGGATCTACAACCTATCCTGAAGGACGATCCATCACTCTCACAGATCCTGGGAGACAGGCCAGTCCTTGCTTACAGACAGCCCCCAAACCTGAAGCAAATACTCACCAGCAACCACACACCAAACAACAAAAACACTAACCCAGGAACCTATCCTTGCAACAAAGCCCGTTGCCAACTCTGTCCACATATCTATTCAGGGGATACCATCATAGGACCTAATCACATCAGCCACACTATCAGAGGCTCGTTCACCTGCACATCTACCAATGTGATATATGCCATCATGTGCCAGCAATGCCCCTCTGCCACGTACATTGGCCAAACTGGACANGTTCTCAGAACTCTTGGTAATAGTACTCTTTTTAATAGCTCCCTTGCGGTGTAAAACTCCTTAGCTCAATGAACAGATGGTATAGTTTGAGGATGAAACACCAAATTCATACCTGCTAAAGAGTGGGTGCAATACACAACTCAGCTCAGTTAAGCTGCATCATCTTACCCAAAGGATGAATTTGGCCTGGTTTGTTTGTCTAAATAAGTAGTTACCATTTTTTTGTTGTTGGAGTGTCCTCCTGCTTTAGGATGGATTGGCATATCCTGTTTTATTTCTGTCCTTTTTTTCTCTCCTCTCTTTGTTTGTTTTTTGTTTGTGTGTCATTTCCCTTTCCCATGTTTATTTCATTCTGGGTTTTTTTTAAATGTATTTTATGCAGACTGTCCTCTGGCCCTGCTCTCTCTCTCCTCTCTGGTAACTCTGGTTCTTCCCCCATTTCTCCACTTATCAAAAGGCTAAATGCTGCCAGGGATGTGGGTGTCCTTTGGTGTCATCCCAGGCTGAACTGAATGCCATGGAGCACAGAAGCTTGACTGGTATGGAACTGTCTGAGCTGCTGTCCTGTATGCATGAGCTGGTCATGGAAATAGCTACAATAGGTGCAAACTGCCAGAAAGTTAAGAAGGTGGGTGGATTTCAAGGTACCATCTGCCACTTTAAATATACATGCGGCTGCACGTTTGCCTGAGTATGAGGCTGTGTGAATGCTGATCTGGGGTCCTTCAGCTTTCCCCACCAACACTGATCCTCTCCTCTATGTTTCTTCAACTAGTTTGACAATCCCTGTGCAGGGAAACACTACTAATTTATTGCTTTATGTGAAAAAGGGGTATTGGGTTCATTATTTATGTTCGGATTTTTTTTCCTTTTGATCTGCTTTAGAAAGGGAGTTTTGTCTCTTTAAATATCCACTGATGTGGAAAGGAATAGCCCTGATACAGCTGGAAATGAAATGCACACAGGTGCATTATATGTTGAGTTAAATTCTGCCCTCAGGTTTAGAGAGATAATTTCAGATTAACTCCGTTTACTTCAACGAAACTACACTGGTGTAACCGAGAACAGAATTTAGCCCTGCATCTTTGTCCTGGCTTTGGAACTTCAGCTGTTGGCATTAGCATATGTGAGTAATGGGTTTAGATTGGGGTGTTTTAACATGGCTAACCCCTTGATTTGAGAATTTTGATTTAGTGTATAAAACATTTGGACCTCCTTGTTCAGATGTTTTTCTTCTTGAACCAGCAAATGTTTTCTGAACAAAGTGTACTGGAGAAATTAAAAAGGTCAGCTGCTAGCCAAAGCAGTTTACTTGCCTGGATCTCTGATTCCCTAAAGAAAGGAAATACACAAGACTCTACAGGAAGTGGCATCTGTTGTTCTTCCCCAGGGCAAGAGACATGTGTCCTGATCAGTGAAACCACTTATCTTTTACCTCGTTTGACTCACACCCGATGACTTGTCGTATCAGCTCAGCTGTTAGACATTGTAATCCTAGAGAGTTTGTGTTTCTGCACTGAGCCATTTAAACATACATGGCATTGAATGCATATTTTACAGTAGCTTCTATCAGCATTTTTATTAGAATTACAAGATTCGGGAGTTTTTAAGTTGGCCATACAATTTTACTCCCCAGCCTAACTATAAAGTTTTTTCAAAAACACATTTCAGGAAAACAAACAAACTGCCCATATTTAAGTTCTGAATATAAAATGTAGAGGCTCATTGGTTTGGATGATTTCATGTACTTGTAAAACTCAAAGGGACCTTTGATGTAAATGTAATTTAACAAACCGTTTCTAAAACGGTCTGATCAATTTTGGTATTTTGAAAAAAATTGAAAACATTTGAAAACACTATAATCATCTTTGTAGTGTAAGGTAACGTACTTCAAACAATGCTTGTATTTGAAATGAAATCCTTTGAAAGGATTTGTCCTCAACATCAGCATGTTGCAATAGTTATTTTTTATGATGAACACTGATTCTGAGCTTTGAAATCCGGGCTAGACATAGTCTTTTTTTTGTTTCCTAAGGGAAAGCTAGATTATAGCTTCCAATATAAAATCATAGTTAGGAGAGTATTAAAGCGGAGTTTTTTGCAAAACTTTACAGGCAGATTTTCATAGTTAGGTGGACACAATAACACACACACACACACATTTATATGCACCTAACCTATGCATGCAAATTAGTTACCTGTGCTTATGCCTAACTTTTAAAATTCTAGTCCTATGATACTGCTTCATTTCCAAGTTAAAATGCTATTAGGAAAACCTCATCTCCTTATTGCATATTTGGAAAAGAGATATTGTTAATGGCACTGTCAGTAGAATTGAGTGAACTAATGAATGAATTCTGCCCCTTTATCTGTTTTCAAACATTGATTTTTACAAATTTGCTTTTTGGAATTTTTTTTGCCTCTTATCACATCAAAAAAAAAATTCAGCCTATGGATTGCCTGCAAGCTATTCTCACTGTACGCATATTCATTATTAAATGTGTTATGATTACTCACATGGGATTATCTTACTTTCCTGGTTGGAAGAGTATAACTATAATTGGTATGGGGAGAGTGCGATCATGTCACCAACCTTTGTTTTACTCAGGCAGATGGCCAAGCAGTTGGTGTGAGGGTTCCCCTAGGGTTGCCAATTCTGGTTGGACATATTCCTGGAGGTTTCATCACATGACATAATATTTAATTAAGGGTTAATCTTTTATTCCTGGAGACTCCAGGACAATCCTGGAGGGTTGGCAATCCTAGTTCCCACACCGATTGGGGTCCTATTGTGCAAGGAACTGTACAGATGCACAGTAAGATACAATCTCTGCCTTGAAGATCTTGCAGGCTAAGCAGACATAATAGATGTGGGGTTAGAGGAGAAAAACAGTCAGAGAAGAGGGGAAGTGATTTGCATGAGGTCATGCAGCAGTTTAGAAGAAGAGGCTGGGAATAGAACCCAGCTTTCCTAAGTCCCAATCTGGTGCCCTGTCCCTTTGCCCATGTTGACTTCCTATTTTTAGGACATCTTAAGCTTTTTCCTTTGTAACTGCTTGAGTCTGGCGTGGCCAGAATCGCTGCTATAAAAATTAAACTATTATATCTTTACATTACATAACATTGTGGGTAAGGGCATATGTAAAATTAATTTTCTGTTGCATAAAGTATTTGTGTGTGGTGTGTACATGCAATGGTGCAGTTGGATCCTTGGCTGGTTTATTAAATTGGCTCTATGCTAGGGATTCTGCACAGGAATTTTGCACAGTCCATTTTGTGTGAGATGTGGTCCTGAATTTATCTGTCTTTTAATTGTGTTAGTGATTGGAGTTTTGGCAACACTGAACCCATGGAGGTATATTGACTGAGGAGGGGGGCACAGTCTGGGAGAAGATAGCTTTCACTTCTCTCACAGAAGTGAAAATGACTCTCCTAGCAAATTCCCTCTTCCCTTTCTCCAGGACCCAGCTCTCTCCTCTACAGCCTGGCTGTGGGTGGAGGAGCAGACACCAGAGGAAGTTCTTCAGGGAAGGAGAACCAGCTGGTCTTGTGCAGATAAAGCATCTTGCAGGTGGAGTCCTACTGGCTGCTCTACCTTTTGTTGTTGCTTCTTCTGGGGTGGATTCTGCTCTCTTAGGCAGTGGGTTCCAGGTACATTGGTGAAGATGCATTGAGGAGATACTTCTCCACCTGTCAAGGTCTTCAACTCCTCTCCGTTGTGTCAAAGTGCCCATCTTGTCCCCACCTGTACCTCAGTTTGCCTGCCTTTCACAGAAGCTGCAGGGGGCTTATCCTACAGTGGATCCTTCCAGGCCTAACTTTCTTATTTTTCCACCCCACTCTGCCTCCCCTTCATTTTCTACCTCTCTGCATGGCTACCTATCTTCCATCTCTGCTAATCTGATAAACATTTGTTTGCTATGCTACTCCATCCAAAATGAATTTCATTTAGTCATGACGTGGATATAACCATGAGCCTGAAACTCATTTTCCATGAACAAAGCTTCATGTTCACGAGTACTTGCAAAAAAGCAATTGAAAACATGGCACAATGAAATTCAGTTTCTAATTCATTGCACTATTTGTGAACAATTTTTTTTCTCAGACAGGAGGAGAGATCTGATTGTTTTCGAAAAATCACATTGTCTATATACCATTTAGCAATGTATACTTCTAACCAAGAGTAAATAACAGACAATATTTGAGAGAAATAAAATTTCAGAAATCCCGAAGTGTCTTTGTGGTCCAAAATGTAGGTATGGGACTGAATTATTAACCCCTCTTTTCCCCCCCAAAATAGCAAGCCTTATGGAAGTGCACCTGCTAACCAATATTCAGCAAGTCAGCCACTGGGATCTGCAGTTTCATTACAGCACTGGTTATAACAGCCTGGCAGGATCTACAATGCCACATACGAATGCGAGGCTTCTTTTGACTCACTCTGTTAGCAGGAGTTAGAAATTTGAATATAGCTGTTAAATAAACTCTGCTGACTGGCTGTCGCAGGTCTGACTTAATTCCATTGGTGATATGGGATTTGGATGTTACTCTGATCAGAGAGATCTAGGGGTAGAAGAGTGAAATCCTGAGGACAGCCAGGCTGAGGGGGAAAGCTAAGGCTGGGGACTGATGTTCTGTTGTTGTTGTATTTTCCCCTGTCTGGGATTTGGTTTATTGGTAAGTTTGACCCCATGCAGTCTTTATAAACTTTGTCTGCGTGGGAGTGATTCCGTCTTACTCTGCTAGAAATGTACATGTGGAGAATGAATAGACATGCAATGTAAACACATATTTGTCGTTATCAGTGGGAAATTCTTTGCGCAGCAATCATTATACGAAGACAAATTTAGATGTATGAAAACATTGTCTAAGTAATTAATATTGTGTACTTGCATATGTAAAAATTAAAACAGGAAAGTATTTAGTTGCTTATTTTAGCTGCCAAAATTATTGTATGGATTTAAATCAGAATATTTAGAAGAATACGATGACAATATCCTGTAGTGGTTGGGAAGAGGAATTTATACAAAGCAGCTGCAATTCATTTTGGGAAGTCACACAGGAAGAAACGTTAGAGAAATCTGAAACTTTTGATTCATATATTATCTGAAGACTACAGGAGTTCTGCTTCTGTTGTGTGACAAAACATTGTCTTAGCCCTGTTATCAATAAGGAATATTAATTATCAGTAAATAACATTTTAAAGAAGACAAGTGAACATGTTAATATTTTAGATTGCTACCTGCCCTTGGAAGCAAAGCACATTATCAGACACATGAATTTTCTGCAATTTTCAGGAACTCTTCTTTGTTTTTTTTGTTTTTGTTGTTGTCGTCACTATGGATATAAAGATCCAGTACAAATTAAAATCATTGTGGAAAATCTCCAAAAATCAGCCCTTAATGATTTCAGATGCTGAGCACCTGCAGCTCCCATGGACTTCAGTTGGAAGCATGAGTACTCACCCCCTCTAAAAAGCGGGCTCTAAATGTTTTAAATAAGAAGTTAATATGTGATTCAACATGCCTTATGTCTCTTTAGCTGGTTGATTTGACCACCAAAACTCATAATTATTTTATACAAAATTAATACTTTACATTGTATTCTAAGGGCAAATTTTGAAGTTATGCATGCATAGCTGAGACACGCTTCCTCCTGACATGTCCGAGTTACATTTCTTAGTATTGTTGAGGCCCTATCCTGCAGTCCTTATTCAGACAAAATTCCCATTTAAAGCCAAAGCATGGGAGTTTTGCCTACGTAAATATTTCTTGATCAAGCCTAAATGATGACTTTTTTGCATTACCTATAGTAACTAAATCCAAATGAGCTAGAGCTCAAATCAGCTTGGGTTTAATGAGTAAGCTACTCAAGTGTAAGAGAATGTTAATGATACACATTAAAATTCTTCGGAAGTCCCAGATAAGTGTCCATCAATTCACTTGAAAATAACTTGAGCCAAATAGTATTATCTTCATAGCCTATGGCTCAACTCAGCTCTAAAGTGATTTGTTACTTGGTAGTCATCCAATCTCTTCTATCCATGGGTTCAAAATACGTAATTAATTATTATGAGGGTTATTAGGATCTATTTCAAATTAAATTAACTTTACTAAGCACAAAGTCTTGTGCCTTTTGTTTGTTTATTTTGGGGTTCAAAAGGAAGGAATGAGTCTCCAAAAATTATTTTTCAATGGATCAATGAACTGCATAAGAGTGCCTGCTGGAATGAAAGCTCGCTTGGTAAAGTTATTTCAACCTCTTGGCTAGAGAGAACAGATCTTTCATATTGGACAAAGTAGGTCAACCCTCTGGACCTCTCTGCACTCTGTTTTTGCAGTTTGATGTGGCTGCACATTTGGTTGTAGAGCTGTGTAAATAACTGGGTTTTTTGGTTTGGTTTTTTTTAGTTCAGTGGTTGAACTAAAAATAACTAGTTTTGGGTCAACCTGAAATGAAATTTTCAGTGAAACTAAAGTTGAAAAAATGTTTTGGGTCAAATGAAACATGTTTGGTTTTGAAACAAATTGTTTAGTTTAATTTTGAGGGATTTTTACCACCTCTAAAAATAAAATGGAAGTAAACTTATAAACAAGCAGTTGTTTTGAATCTAAACGTTTCCTTCTGAAAACGTCAAAATAAAACATTTAGAGTTTTTGGCTGGAAAAACAAATTGGTGAATTTGATGCAAATTGACCTAAATGTTTTGGTTGACCCAAATATGCATTTTTTTGGTGACAAAGTTTCATCTTAAACATTTTGCCAGGTAGATGGGTATGCTAATCTCTAACGGTATGTCTACACTGCAATTACAAATCTACAGCTGGCCATGCCAGCTGACTCAGGCTCAAGGGGCTTGGGCTAAGCGGCTAGTTAATTGCGGTGCAGACATTGAAGCTTGGGCTGGAGCCTGGGCTCTAGGACTCTGTGCGGTGGGAGAGTCCCAGAGTTTGGGCTGCAGACCGAGTCGGAATGTCTACACCACAATTAACTAGCCTGAAGCAATTAACTAGCTCCAGAAGCCCGAGTCAGCTGGCATGGGCCAGCTGAATGTGTTTAATTGCAGGGTAGACATGCCCTAAGTTCTATTAATACCCTACATTCATCAGTTTGTTGGTCATTTCTGCAGTTTGGACTTGCAAATGGAGCTTTAAAGAAGAGTCATGTAGTTTGGTTTCTGCAGTCTTCTCAACCAGCTCACATAGTCCATCTGTCTGGCTAATTAAAATGTTCTTTCTAAATACAGTTTACTGTTAATTATGGTGCTGTTGATTTTTCTTTTGCTGCTTAATGAACCAGTAGAGGTATGTCAATCAGATGGCCACTAATGTAGGGGTGGTGACCTCAAAGTGCCAAGAGGTCTATGGCTGAAAAGTGTTATCTAAGTGCTAAGTATTATTATCAGCACAACATTGATTGTTCTGCTTTCTACTTTCTTGGACTGGTATAGGAAGACTTGAAATAAATAAATGGATGGGAAGGAACTTGCTGTCCACTGGTGGTCATCATCAAAAGTTCACATACACCCCCTGCCTACCGTATAGTGCTCTTGGAGATACTGCAATTATTCTTACACTACAAATAGAAAAGAAACACAAACACAATATGTCAGAAGCTGTGGAATGACAACAGTGGAATTTTTAAATGATGCACTTGTATTTCGTTTTAATGCATTTTCTCCCCATTCTAAATTTTAGTCTCAGTATGTGATGTATTAGAACATTGAATTTACAGTTGCACACAGTTCCCTGCCAGTACAAAAGGAGTAACAGTAAATAATTGAGTCAGATACCTTTCTGGAATGTGACAATTTAATGGATTAATGTTTAGCAACATTATAAATGAAAAATAGACAAAACTATGGTGTTAAGAATTGGTAAATGAGTTTTTGTTTTAGTAGAACAGGAGTACATTAAAAATGCTAACCAAAAGAACATGTATCTAGGTTAATCTTATTATATATGCAGTCCATTTCTAGTTTGATCATTAAGTGCTTAAAGATTACCTTGTGATAGCTATATACTTTCAGTGACCCCACTTTATCAGTTGAATTCATGCACTGCTCTGATTACACTTGCAGTAACACTGTTCTATTGTCAGTATTTAGCAAGTTGAGGGACTTCATGTCCAATTATGATGAACCTAAAAATGACCCTATTTGAGCTGAAACCAGATTGTGACAGGTACGCCTTTTTATCTTTAAAAATCATATTTGAAAAGTTGTAATAGTTCTTTGAAGCATATTTAAATTAATAACCACTACATTTTCTTGACAATACTGGTAAAGATAATGAGATTTCTATTTTTCAGACCCAGTTATCTATCTTTTCCCAGTTAAAATGAAGATGATAAATGAACATCTCTCTGAAATGATATTTGAAAACATTTGATTTGCTGTGTTGGTGACATAGCAGAACAAAGATGCTACAGAAAGATTACCAGTGCTAACGTTTAATTCAAAACAGTCTAAAGATTTATACTTGACCCCTTTATAAAAGGTGTAATTTAGAAATCAGTTGCTGCTTAATTTAAACCACGTGGGGTTGCATAGGAAAGCTCTTTTAAAAATTAAATTTTCATGCAAATATCTATTTGTAATGTGAAAAACTGTTCTAGTTTTTTAATCTTTTGTGCAAATTGGTGACACTGTGTGAATATCTTTGCAATTTGGAGGCAACAGGGGTACTGGACCTATAATTACATTAGTACAGATATGTTACAAGAACCTACTTCTAGGAACTAGAAACAAGTTGAATGTGAAAGTCTGCTTTTGGGAACATGCATGCATTACACACTATTAACCTGTTAATTTAACCTATTAAGAGCTACATTTTCAAAGGCCTGTGTGAGGGGTGAGTCTCATTAAATGATTACTCATGCCAATGAAAATTTGAGTCTAAAAATCCCCAGGTGCGGTGTGGACTGAAATTTCAAATACAAATGCCTAAGTTCAGCTGTACAATATGCACACAACATAGATGCATGCAGATTCTGCATTTGTGCATGGAATTGTGCTTTTTAAAAAATGTGGATGTGGTGTCCCTTGTTTACACAACTATCTGATTTCTGCACACACATGTATTTTTCAACGTGCAGTTTAAACTCACACATTGGAAAATTTTCCCCATGTATATGTTCAACAAACTCTATTATAGTATTGTTCTTTATACTGTACATCCTGCTGCATCTGTGATGGCCTTGGGGAAAAATGGATCTGTGCTAAACAATGGAATCTTGGGTATAATGAAAGCATATCACTCAGTAGGTTTTTTAGGACATATAAAGATCAAGCTTTTAAACTGTTGCTAAAAAGTGGTTTGTGGATGAACATGTAAAGTTTAGCCTTTGTATTCAATCCTTCAGGAGTAACTACTGCCAGGGCCGGATTAAGGCAGAGGTTTTAGGGGCTGCAGCCCAGGGCCCCGGCTTAAGGGGCCCCCCGCAAAAATAAATCACAGGCAGCGATCTCCGGGCCACTAAAAGGGGCGTTCAGGCAGGTTGCCTGCATGCCATGGCCCCATGCCGCTCCCGGAAGTTAATCTGGCCCTGACAACTGCATATTCAGAAATGCATGGCTCCTATACTATTAGGATAACTAAAAAGGCATCCTCTATAAGGTATACAGTTACCAGTAAAAAGCCTGTGAAAGGTAAACTAAACATTGTATAAAATGGTCTTTCCATTTATTTTTAAGATGTGGCTTGGGATCAAGAAATTACATGAAATGGTTGAAGGAAAAAACATCAACTTTAAACTGTTAATCTGCAAATTGGAACTAAAGGAAAATCTGATTTATTTCCCCCCCCCCCCCAAATTTCTATGGTGCAGCAAATAAAAAAGAGAAGTTTGTACTTTCTCATTGCACTTTCTCATGTCAGTTGATATTCTGCTCCCTGCAACAGTCACGGTACCTGTGCTCTTCTGATTTACTGACAACAAATTTATGACAGTCTGAAGAATGTGTTCCCTGTTTTTCCTTAGCTTTTCTCTGGGCTTTGCTCGCAGGAACAAACTGAAAAGAAGAAAACACCCAGAGGAAGAAAATGCTTTTTATGTAGTAATTCTCTACAGCCCAGCATTATTGAGTCTTTCTGTTCTCCCCCCGCCCTTTTCTCTGTTCTAATTTGGGAACTGTGTTCGCAAAGGTGGTCTACTTACCTTCTTCATCCCAATCTTCCCCCTCCTCCCACCAGCACAAATCCAAATCCCACATTCATACCCTCCTTTGCCCCAGCCCTGGCCATTTCTCCCTCTCCCCACCTTCTGCCCCCACACTCATCTTCACCACCACCTCTGCCCCCTTTGTGCCACCATTCCTAACCTCACAGCCATCCCCCTTCTTCCTGCCTCCCTGCTCCCATTCTCTTGGTATATCTGGAATGATTGTTGGGGTGTTGGGCTCCTCCACTCCTGTTCCTGCCTCTTCCAACCCCTTCTCCCCCTTCCCACTCTCTCATCTTTTGAACAGCTCTGCATCTGACTATTCTGTCCTCTCCCCTTCATGCTGTTGTAATTTACCATCCACCTAACTCCTCCTCGTCAGCTTGCTCTCTGATTTTGATCTCTTCCACTCCTCACAATCTCCCACACTTATCCGTGGTGACTTCAACTTCCATGTTGATGACCCATCCCAACCCTTAGCTTCACATTTCCGTGATCTCTCCTCTTCGATCACCCTGCAGCCCTGGTTCAGTTCACCCACTCACCAACATAGCTGTTCACTTGACTTGGTCTTCACCAAGCACTGCTCTCTCTTGATGAGACCCCCGCTCCTCTTCTGACTATCATCTGGTCTTTTTCAGCATTACCTTATTAGCCCCTTCTTTATGCCCTATCACTTTGGCCTTTCTGTGACTCCCATCCATCAGTGCTGAAAACTTCTCACCTGCTCTCAGCCCTCTTCCCTTTCTTCCACTGATATGGTGGTTGATTTCCCCCCCTCATTCACTCTTCTCCATCTTTGACTATTTCCCCCTCTCCTACTGCAAGGTCTACCATATCAACCACAACACCCTGGATCACCTGTAAAATCTGCTTCCTCCTGTTCTGCTGTCATGCTGCAGAGTTTATCTGGTGGAAATCCTGTGGCCAGGCTGACTTCCTTCACTACAAATTCATTCTCTCTTTCTGCAGCTCTGCCATCTTTCTGGCTACACAACTGTACTTCTCCAGGTTAATTGAATCCCACCTCTGCAATCCCAGCTGCATTTTTACCACCGTTGACTCACTCCTTAAACCTTCCCTCCTCCTGCCTTCACTTCTCTCTCTGCACAGGTTCTCACTGATTTCTTCCAAGAGAGAACAGACTAACTATAACCTGATCTTCCCTTTCTCGTTGTCTCATCCTTCCCTTCCCACAGCTCTCTCCTCCTTTCCCCCTGTGTCAGATGCAGAAGTTTCTTGTTTGCTCTCCTCCTCTAACACCAGTGACACCATCCCATGTCATTGATCTACCTTGCACCCACTCTCATCCCTCCCTTACTCTTCTTTTTAACCTCTCACTCTGCTCTGGCTCTTTCACTTCACAATACAAGCATGTTATAGCTCTCCCATCTTAGAAAAAACCCTCATCCTTGACCCCATTTATCTCTCCATAAACTGGCCCTACTCCCTTTCATTTCTAAGCTCATTGAATGTGCTATTTATAATCTGTCTTAAATTCCAGTCCTCCAATTACATCCCAAATCCTCTTCAGTCCAGCTTCTGCCCCTTATGCTGCACTGAACAGCTCTCACCAAAGTCTCTAACAGCCTCCTGCAAGCGAAAGCTCAGAACCACTGTTCCAGCCTCTTTCTTTTTAACCGATAAGCTACCATTCACACCGTTGACCATGCTCCTCCCTTGGATTCTGTGATTCTGTCCTCTCCTGGTTCTCTTTCTGCCTTTCTCATTGCTCCTTCAGCACATCCTTTGAGGACCCTCCTCATCTTTCCTCCACCTTTCTATGGGTTTCCACAGAACTCTGTCCTCATTTTTCTAGCCTGTCACTTTGACCACGTTACCACCGCTTTGCTTCCTTCCACTAGCTCCTCTTCATGGATCTTACCAAACATAAGATATTTTGTCTTCACTTTCAAGCCCTTCATGGCGTATCCCCATCCAACCTATCATCTCTCATTTGCTATTGAGATATCAATAGAATCTGATCGGCCTGTGATGCAAGCCTCCAGTATCCACATGTTACTTTTTCAAACAATCACCTTTGTATTTGAAAACACGGAGATGGGAAAATATCCTTTTGTGAAGCTAGAGTTGTTATAAGAAAATCCAGATGAGTGGTCTTTAAAATAGGCTGAGGAAATGGGTTTGCTTATCAAAAGTCAGATATACGGTCTAGTCCTGCACTCCTTGCTCATGTGAAATACCCATTGAAATTAATGGGAATTTTGCTTGAGAAAAGGACTACATGATGAGGTGCAGAGATTTATCTTTAATTCTAAGCATTTACATTTTATAAACACATCAACCTCATTCCTGAGGTTTCACTCGGGGGCCTAAAACAACACACAGCAATTCTTTGTGATTTAAGCCAAGTATATTTCATTGTTTCTGAATCAGTGTAAGAATTCTCCTTAGGCTTTGGAGCTTGAATTCCCAATAGATATTGAACCACCTGCGAGGGTTTCCCCTTTAACTTTCCTACTGTGGCCCTGTGTCAGGGCAATCAACCTCGAGCAGAGATGGCCTGGTTATGGCTCCCTTTGGAATCCATTAATGCTGCGCCATAAATCATCTGGTATAGAGATGTGTGGGTCGCTCTCTTTCTGGCTAAGTATAATGCCTCTGCAGCAGTTTTACCCTTTGCAGGCCTGATTAGTGAGCAGGCAGGTCCAGACATCAAATCTGAACCTTATGCATGGCTGAAGAATAAATTGGAACAATTCTCTTATGGGCATAAAAGCCAGATGGAGTAAGGCCTGTGAAAGGAACAGGGAGAGGGAAAAAAAAGGCTTTTGCTGATGTGGCAACTATCAAACTATAGGTCGGATTATGCACCTGAGATCATGTGTGGAGGGACTGTGCGTTGTCAGAGTGGAAGGAGGCCTCAGTCACAATCATGGATTTGACTTCAAGCAGGGGAAACCTAGAAATACAGTACTCCAAGGGGCTTTGTATTGGGTGGTTCTTGTCTTTTTCACTGAGGACCTGGTGATTCTGATCAGAGTGCGAAGTCCTCAGTCAAAGCAAAATGATAAAAAATATTTTTTTTTGGTCAGACTTTGTATAAAGGTTGCATTTGTAATTAGCTGATATGGGATTAATAGGTGTTTTAATAAATGGTTAATGAATTCTTATAGATTGTTAGAGAAAGTAAGAGCTTGCTTGTAACCACCTATAACACCTTCTACTGATGTAGATAACCGTCTATAGCACTCACTACTCATGTCTGTAGCATGCTGATGACTTCTATTAATCATTTATTAACCAGTTGAAAACATTTAGGAATTGAACCTTACTATAAAGTGTGACCTGTCTTTCTAATTGTCAAAGTTATCAAGACAGAAAGTTTCTCCTAATTCACTATCAAAAAATGCTATATCGGTATTGTAGAAACAGCTTTGTATGGGAGGTGTTTTCCTGCTTTCAAAACTAGGGAGTGTAGAGAGGGAGTATGTTTTCCTAAGCTGTCTCCTTGACGTGGGTACATGATCCAACAGCTAAGCTAATGCAGTTTACATTAGTGCTTAGTGTTGAGAAATTCTGCCTCCCAGTGCCAAGAGGTTAATAAATCATTGGATCTTCATAAGCAGCACTGTTCTTTATCCATTACTGCAGAACATCTTATTTGGTGGAGTGTGTCTATGGTGTGTCCCCATGTGGATAATAATGTGAAGACTTTAATTGTAAAATTGGGGGGGAGGGGAAACTGCACTGCTGTAAATCACTAAACTTCATCCTTATTCAAATCTAGAATAAGATGAATAACTAAGACTCTGAATTACTTAATACTGTGTCATGAAATTTTTAAATAGCGCTGCACATATTTAAAATTAATCAGAGGAATTTTATATGCGCCGTATGACACACTACAAATACAATACAATTTTATTTTTATAGCATCTTTCATAGAAATTCTAATAGAAGATCTTTTGCCGAATTGTTGTTTAATAATAAATAGCAAAAGACAATTAAGTACAACCAAGACGAAAAAGCAATATTTCAGCTGAGATTTGTCTTTCCAATGTCAAGTCTTGGATGTACTGCCACCTCCTCAAATTTAGTTTGTTTAAAACTGAATTTCTCATTTTTTTTTCTTTCCCCTCCTCCCCACACTGTTATCCATCACTAACAACTCTCCACCCACTCTCTCTTCCCTGAGACATACCCCTAACACAACCGCTGTGCTGGTGTACCTGGATCTACAGAATTTGCCAGCTTTGTATTGCTAGAGTTTCACAAAGCAGGTGTGGGGGGCATGGAAGGGGAATCTCGCTCTGTGCTCTTTGAGACAGGATCCACGTTGTCATATTTCTTCAGTGTCCATGGAAACTTATAACAATGCATGCATGTTAAAAATAAAGAGCACCAACGTCCAGGGTGTCTGAACAGAGGGGTTTTGCTTTCTTCCATCTCTAAACTGGACAAGCAAGTGGGTTTTAATTTTACAAAACATCAATAGAGGCATCCTATAAAATCCACAGTGACTTGACCCTGTTTCCTTTTTATCTAAACTACCAAAGCTCACAGAGGTTTGACTAATGCTTCTTGATTTCGGCTCAGTTCCAAAAATGCAAATTTTTAAAACAAATTTCAATGGGAATTGAATATATATGTGAGCTTCATTTACACTCTCTTTCTCATATTGTTTCCACTAGATAGAGGATTTTATGAGTAAATTTCTAGTAGAGTTTTCCAGGAAACCAGCTTTAACCGATTTTTTTTTCTTGCAACTAGTAACCAATAATTCATAATTTAAAAAAAAATTATAAACAAAACTGACATTTTGTTTGAGTCAGCAGCACCTATCCATGAAGACAAATAAAAATAACTTGTAGCCTTCTATTGTGTCAGATTCAAATGTGATCACATGGAAAGATGCTGGATTTATGCCAACTGCAAATATTCAATCCAAGTACACGGATGATCTTGACGAGTTATGATAGAAGCTGCCTGAAGTAATTCTTCAGTCTGGCAGTAATAAAATCATGATTTGCTGCTGTTATATTTGGTGGTTTTTGTCTACTGTGATTATTGATACATTATTTTTAAAGAAACATCGTTTCAGCCATGTACAAATGCTCCTCAGTATATTTTTGGTTTCTAAATAGAACCCTTCTGTTATGATCTATGCCAAAAGACACAAATAAAAACAAACATAAGAAAAATAAGACTTCTAGAGTAATTGCCCATTCATTTTCTTCAGGGTTCTTTCATTATTTTATATATTAAATGTGACTTGGACAATATCTGTTGAAATTACTAACATAAATATTTAATTAATTGCTAATTTTGTCCCTGAGTTCATAAATGAGTACATAGCCATGGGGACAAACTTTGAGAGATATTCATTGTTGAATGATGTCTCAGATGGTGAACGGATGGCAACTCAGCTAAGTGTCATACTAAACAAATCATAATTATAATAGCCATCCTTATTAAGCAATAACATGCTTATTAAGCAACCCTTATTAAAGTGCACATTTTAGGGTTGATATTTAGTACTGAAACAATTTATTCCTAATATAGACTCATTATCTAAATAGCTTGTTTTTTCTGATGTTCATGAGCCCTGCATGTCAGAGTGTAAGAGCAAATGTCATTGTGTCCTTGCGAGCATAATTATTGCATAATTTTTAGTCTGTAGGCATGAAAAGCAATTCAGATTACAAGCTACAATTACTGTGTTACTTGGTGGTAACTGAATTAGCTAAGCAATATGGACTTTTTCTGTCAGATAAAAGCTGGTAAATAAAATGATCTATAGATTTTTTTTCTATTGGATTGATTTAATTCAGTAACTGCTCTTACATCATTATTACTGTAGTGTTAGACAGTTTGAGACATTCTGTGAAATCTATTTGTTTGTTGTATTAAAATTTTCCAGAGTGTCCTTTTAATTTTCTCATGTTAGTGAATGATAATGAGATATAACAGGGTTCAGAAAAGAACTAGATAAGCTCATGGAGGATAAGATAGGTCCATCGATGGCTATTAGCCAGGATGGGCAGGAATGGTGTCCCTAGCCTCTGTTTGCCAGAAGCTGGGAATGGGTGATGGGATGGATCACTTGATGATTACCTGTTCTGTTCATTCCCTCTGGGGCACCTGGCATTGGTCACTGTCGGAAGGCATGATACTGGGCTAGATGGACCTTTGGTCTGACCCAGTATGGTCATTCTTGTGTTCTATATTGGTTGAGTTCCTCCTCTTCTATGACTATACAGGAGAACTAAGAAGGACTTTTTTCATTCTGTTGTAGGTTTTTGGAACTCTCACCCTTGGCAGATCCAACAAGTCTGCACTCACTCCAACTTCTATAGTCTTCACTGCAGAGTTAACCTGCATGATTGGCATGCGTGTCTGGGCATCCCGGTTAGCCCAGGTGTGAATATCTTCACAGCAAAGCCCCACCCACATTTCTGTGTCCTCATTCTTTTTTTGCACTTGCCTGTGTGTGTCTGGAACCATATGCCCATGGTTCGTTGTGTTGAGACACTCTAGGATTCCTTTCTGGTCAGTTGTGGGAGAACTTGTCTGTCCTTTGGGGGCAAATGTGGGATGGGCATTGAAGGACTCTTGGCACTGGAATGCTTTTGCTTGTGTTCTCTGTACAAAATGGGTGGGTTCTGAGACAGGAATGACCAACACAGGTGTATCTTGAGATGATTGTATTCAATTTTATAAAAGTAATGTATATCTCTGTGAGTCACGGATGGTATGCTGGCTGGTTGGGGAGGGCTGTCAAGGTCTTCAGGAATTAAAATCACTTGGGAGTGATTAATACAAAATCCCAAAGCTGGTTATGCAGGTAGACCTGCCCTTTGAGGCTTGGGCCCCTTGTGGGAGGGGACAGTAAGTGGCTTTACCTGTTGTCAGGAGGCTGGGAGATGAAGGATTTTGGAAAATAGGCTTAGGGGTCTTCCTTTTGATCCAACAAATGGTAATGACCTTTTGTCCGAGGGAGGACTCTACCCTGCTGAAGAGCTGGAAAGACTGGAATATGCCAGGGTCGCTTAGGACAGATGGGCTACAGGTAAAGCCCTTAGATCCTTTTATTTTTTTAAAATCTTTTCTTTGCATGCTTTTGTCCCTAAATAAAAGTACTCTCCTTTGTAAGAGCTGTGTGGTCACTGGTAAAAATTCTGTCATTGTCTTGGACAGAAATTAAGGAGCAGGGGCTGGACATTTGCCAGACCTGCTTGGGATTATCACAGTGAAGTACAAGGTGACTGCAGTCAGAAAACCCCCAGTTAGAAGGCAGTGGGACATGGGTCTCTGCTCAGACACAGGTAAAGGCTAGAGGTCTGGGACCTACGTGGGCATTCCTTGAGAGGACTGAGGGAGAGGGGTGGTGTTCAAAGCTAGTTACCTTGAACCAGTGACACGTTCCAGCCTGAGTTAAACCAGAGCCCAGGTTCTCACCTATACACTCCGCCATGTTAAATAGCCAGGCTTTAAAGCGGCTCCAAACCTAGGTCAGAGGTTTTTCTATGTGGTGATAGTGGTCTGGGGCTAAAACCAGGTTAACTGCACAATGAAGACATATACCCTAATTTAATGAATAGGAACTGCACATGTAACACCGACAGACCCCAATCATTGGCGGGCGGGATCGAACCTGGGACCTCTGAAGCTAAATGCATGCGCTAAAAGCCATATGGCCATTAGCTAAAGCTGTAGAGCAGACTCATTAATCTCTCTCTAAGTTGTCTCAGTGCCACTAGATGGGACAGAGCACCACATAGAAAGGAGGTGTGTGGGTTACACTCACTCTCTCTCTCCCTCCCTCCCCCCCCGGGGGGAATTCTGTGCCACTGAGCGTGCTCAGAATTCATGTCCCTGCAGATTTCTTTGCTTCCCTGCAGAAAGATGACTTCTGACAGGGAAACAAAGGGAAGCCACAAGAGCAGTAATGTGCCTCTCCCCACAGCAGCACCTGGGCTGGAGGGGAGAGGCGCCTGTCCCCGCCACTGCAGCTCCGGGGCTGGGGCTGCAGGATAGGCACCCCTCCCCCAGGAGCTCCGGGCTGCGGCTGGGTTTGAGCCGTGCCATGGTGCGCCGGCTGCGGCTTGGGCTGTCCCGTGCCAGCTGCAGCTGTGGCAGGTGCCCGGGTGGGTTCCCTGAGCGCCTCCCTAAGAAGGCTGCTGCGCGGCCGTGCAGCTTACAAGGAACTTAGGTGGGGATACGTCATTACCACCAGAGGGACCAGAGCTGGGCAAGTGAGCGAGACTCTGCCTCTTGCTCTCTATTGCTGCATACCTGGTATGGAGTGGCAGGGCTTTGGGGGCGTTTCTGAGGAGGTAGGCATGGGGCAGGCTCTGTCCCCTCAAACAGAGCAGAGTTTAGCAGCCTGCCTGCTTAGTGAATTGTTCCATTGTTCTTGGAGAATTCCTCTAGGAGTATAAAACAGGTGTAAAAGATTTAAGGCTCTTTTTTTTTCATTGCTGGAGTGGTATAAAAGAGCCATATTATAAATACTTATGGTGCTTTATTGATTAGAACTGGTCTAAATTTTTGGACGGAAATTTTCTCAGATGGCAAGTAGGCATTTTGATGGACTACTGTGAGGCTGAGAGCATTGGCTTATGTTAGCAGACTCTTAGGGCTTGTCTCCACTTACCGGGGGATTGATGTGCAGCAATCGATCCACCGGGGTCGATTTAGCGGGTTTACTGAAGACCCACTAAATCAAAGGTCGATCACTCTTCTATTGACTCGGTACTCCACTGGAACAAGAAGCGTAAGGTAAGTTGACGGGAGACTTTCTCCTGTCGACCCAGTGCGGTGTAGACACCGCAAAAAGTCGACCTAAGTTACGCAACTCCAGCTACGTTCGACTTAGCCCCGTAATGTAGACCTGCTCTTAGACTCCACATTGGTCCAGTTCATACTTCAGCAGGCTAGATTCCACCCAGCCTGTCAGGATCCCAATAAGGGCAGTCCGGGCCAAGGACCAGAGCAGGAGCAAATCTGAGGCTGGGAGTAACAGAGGAGTTTGTAGTCAGATTCCAGGCCGAGTGCGAGTCAGGTGGTGAAGTCGAGGTCAAAGTCAGGAATTCAGGAGCAAAGAGCAGGAATGGTCATGGCAACTACAGGAGATCCACACTGTTTCCTGGATGCTTCTTGGAATGCCCCTTGGGTTTATATAAGGCAGGGAGCCAATTAAGAGGCATAAGGCTGCTGTCTTCCTATGGTCTGTTTCCACAGCGGGTCATGGGAAGTGGAGCTGAAGCTGGTTACAGTTGTTGCTGGGTGGCAGTCTGGATATGTCTGCTGCCTGGTAGTGCTGCAGGCCTGTGTTCTAGACCTTGAGGTCTTACACAGCCTTTCTGAATATGATTAACTTAATGTAACACATACACCAATTACATATTTCCCTAGAGCATTTATCATTTCTTGTTGTTGCTGAGTTTCATTTCTGTGAATTTCCCTTATATAAAGGAATCATTTGTTGACTCTCAAGTGTCTCTTGTGGGAATTTTTCTTACCTCTTTTTATCTTGTTCTCAGCTTCTTTCTTTATTGCTTTACCTCCCATTAGTTTTCTGGCTGGGTATGTAATATTGTTTACTCTACAATTTATATATTAAGGGTGATGTTTGGTAGGAAAAGGCCTTGTATACATGGACCATCCCAGTATGGCATCTATATGTTGTTTGTTGAGACTTATACTTCTTTTGCTGACAGCTATGATGATATATTGAATTATTTACCTACAATGAAAATCAGCCAGACTAGAAGTTAACAAGTAAATTAGTTATCTGAGTTGAGCCCCTCTTGCCAATATAACCCATGGATGTTCAACTACGGTATAAAGGACCGCTTCGATATCCTTTATTGCTAGTATAAATTGCTATGTAAGAAAATAATTAATTTCTTTGCTTAAATTTTGGGCAGTAAACTCTTTTTTCATTATGTAGCAATGGATGGAGATTTTCCACTTTTCATAGGCTGATTTCTCTCACACATAAAATTCACTTTATTTGTTCTTTAGCTTTAATTGTGGGTGGTCTTCTATCTAAGGCCAGGACAACTAACATATCATTCCAGAATGCTTCCTTTTTGGTGTCATCATTTTATGGGGTTTCTAATAACGTTTATTAGTGTTCATATTTTGCAGATACTTCTAGTTGATCTTAAATTTATTTATGGAGAAGTGTAAATTTAAGATAGCTCCTAAAAATAATTAACTACCAACTACAGAGCACACTATTGAGTGCAAATATCTGCATCCTTCCACTTTGTTAAGCTATACAGCAGGAAATTTGGCTGAGCAATGAAGCGTTGTGGATTAGTTTACTCTCGTGTCCAAAAAGAGATTATCAGAAGGTGCAGCGAATCCATATTAATGAGTCCTGCATCTGATTTTCTTACACTTACTTAGCTTCCTCCCCCCCCATCTCTGGCATACAGCAAATTTCCTGGCATGTGTACCACAGAATCATTGCAGTTGGAGGCTGTGGTCAGTGACAGTCTCATTACTACTGTGTCTTGCTTGACTGTCTTTTTTAGTAATTCTTTATCCTAAATTCGCATTTGACGTAAAATTGTACTATCTCAACTTGTGCTCAGGCTTCTTCTCATTCTACCCAGTCAGGGTGATTGTTGTTAAAGTTGCAGCTATTTTATGGATTAGCTGTTGAGCAAAAAAACTACAGAGAAGAACAATTCTACTGCAGTATTGTGTAAACTCATTCTAATGATGCGTTTTGGCAAGTCACTTTGGCCATCGCTCCTTTATACCCAACATTCCTTTCTGTTTTTTTAGGCTACTTTGATGTATAGCTCTAAAAACAGTAAACATTGCTGTGTACATCACACTAATTAAACTCTGAAAATCTTTCATTCCTAAGAAAAGTCTTACAGCGATGGTGTGATATGCTGCAGAGTATCATTTAAACTAATCCAGTGAAATGAATAATTTAATTAAAAAGATATTGCATGAACTAAGTTGAAGCCTGAATATTATACTCGAGCTAATAAATTAACACCTGCTTAAAAATATGCACTAAACAAAACACATCTTATAGAATCTATTAAAACTGCTTAGGCTGAATATATGATAATATAATCAAGTCATGGAAAAGCTGCATTCTTCTTCTTCTTTATAGTAATTACACCTCAATGATCAACATTTCATAAATCCATTCAATGCAATAATACTTAAATGATATGACTGCCTATTACTGTTAAAATGATGGCAGCATCTAACTCTTCAGTTTGTTTTATATTTAGATAATTTTTGGGATTCGGTGTGGAAGATTTTACAAGAAATTTCAGAATGTATATTTAAAGTGCCAGTGGATCATTATATGTGATTTGATTTAAAAAATCCTCTTTAAAAGCTATTTTTCATCTGTTAGCAAATGCTTATATAGTTCTCTTGGAAATATATGCCATATTTTAACTTTATGATATAGTTTAATGCAGCTTTTTCCTATTCAGAATATTTATGCGCCTCTGTTCAACAACTGAATCTAATTGTGGAAAATACAGGCAGAAGTAGTACAATTTTCAGAAGTCCCTTAGTCCCTTTTCCAAAAGTGACTTAGGTGCGCCTAAGTGCCATTGGAAGTCAATGGGAATTAGTCTCCGAAGTGTTTGTCACTCTTGAAAAGAAGACTTAGTTTTCTAAGGGCTACATCTGTAACAGGACTTAGGTGTCTGGCACCTAAATCCAATATTTAGAATCATAGAAATATATGCCTGGAAGGGATCTCGAGAGGTCATCTGTCCATCCCCCTGGACTGAGAGAGGATCAGCTACACCAGACCATCCCTGACAGATGTTTGTCCAGCCTGTTCTTAAAAATCTCCAATGATAGAGATTTCACAACCTCCCTTGAAGCCTATTCCAGTGCTTAACTATCCTTTATAGTTAGAAAGATTTTCCTAATATCTAATCTAAATCTCCCTTGCTGCAAATTAAGCCCCTCTTGTCTTTATACCAGCCCTTAACATTTGAAGACTGTTATCAGGTCCGCCACTCAGTCTTCTTTTCTCAAGACCAAACGTAACCAGCTTTTTTAACCTTTCCTCCTTGGCCAGGTTTTTAAAACCTTTTATGCTTGTTGTTGCTCTCCTCTGGACCCTGTTCAGTTTTTCTATGTCTTTCTAAAAGTGTGGTCCTCAGTATTCCAGCTGAGGATTCTCCAGTGCTGAGTAGAGTGGGAAAATTACCTCCCATGCCTTATATATGACACTCTTGTTACTGACTCCAGAATGTTAGCTTTTTAGCAACTGCATCCCATTGTTGACTAACATTCCATTTGTGATCCACTATAGCCCCCAAATCCTTTCCTCCAAAGAGCTAGCAATCCCCTTTAAGGTTGGTGTCAGCTGCAAGTTTTATAGGCATACTCTCCTCCCCATTATCCAAGTCATTAATGAAATTATTGAATAGTATTGGATCCAGGACAGACCCCTACAGGATCCCACTAGACAGATTCCCCCAGTTTGACAGCAGGCTATTGATAACTACTGTTTATGTACTTTCAGCCAATTTTGCATCCACTTTACAGTAATTTAATCTCGATCACATTTCCCTGGTTTGCTTATGAGAATGTCACACGGGACTATGTAAAAAACCTTACTGAAATAAAAACATCATGTCTACAGCGTCACCCCATCCAGTAGGCCAATAATCCTGTCAAAGAAGGAAATTAGATTTGGTTTGGCATGATTTTTTCTTGACAAACCCATGTTGGCTATTACTTATTACTAAGGCTACGTTTTAATCATAGGTATTTTTAGTAAAAGTCATGGACCGGTCATGGGCAGTAAACAAAAATTCTCACAGCCCGTGACTTGTCCACAACTTGTACTATATACTTCTAACTAAAACTTGGACCGGGAGGCCGGGGTTCTCTAGGGAGGCGGTCCGAAGGTGGCATGGGTGCTGGGGGTGGTGGTGGCCTGGGATCCCCGCTGGTGCTTGTGTGCGGCGTTGGCGTGCGGTCCAGGAACCGTGCTGGGGGAGGGGGACCGGGCAGTGGCCTGGGACCCCTGCTGGTGCTGGGGGGCTGGGCGGGTTGACGGGACTGGCCGGCTCAATACCCAGCTCCATGTGTCCCTGCAGCTTCTGGTGGAGTGAAGGCCAGGGGGGCTCTGCGCTCTGCCCCCGCCATGAGCTCTGGCTCTGCAGCTCCAATTGGCTGGGAGCTGGAGCCAGTGGGAGCTGTGTCTGCAAGCGCGGGCAGCGCATGGAACCCCCTCCTCCCCGAGGTAAGCGCTGCCCCGCAGTCCAACCACCTGAGCCCCCTCCTACACCCAAACTGCTCCAGCAGTGGCTGGTGCTGCTGGCCCAGGGGCTGCCTGATCTGCTGAGGCAGCCCCGGAGCCAGCCACACTGGCCACTGCAAAAGTCACGAAGGTCACTGAAAGTCACGGAATCCGTGACTTCCGTGACCTCCATGACAGACACGCAGCCTTACTTATCCCCCTATTATCCTCTAGGTGCCTACAAATAGATTGTTTAATAATTTTTTCCAGTATCTTTCCAGGTATCTAAATTAGGCTGGCTTGCCTATAATTCTCTAGGTCCTCTTTGTTCCCTTTTTAAAGATAGGTACAATGTTTGCCCTTCTCCAGTCCTCTGGGCCCTCACCCATCCTCCATAAATTATCAGAGATAATTGCTAACCGATCTGAAATTGTCAACTTGAACTCATCTAAACTTTTATTTAAATATTTTGTAACCTGTTCTTTTCCTATTCTGGTTGCATTTTTTCCTCTGTGGTTAATGTTAATTGTGCTAAGTATCTGGTCACAATTCACCTTTTTTTGTGAAGACTAAAGCAAAATAGGCATTAAACACCTCAGTCTTCTTGATGTTATTTGTTATTAGCTCTCCTTCCCTACTAAGTAGAGGACCTATGCTTTCCTATGTCTCTCTTGCTCCTAACTTAATTTGCATTTAAAGAACCTTTTCTTATTGCCTTTTATGTTCCCTGCGAGGTGTAACTCATTTTGTACCTTCGCATTTTTGATTTTGTCCCTAGTTGCTTGCACTATTCTTTTGTACTCATCCTTAGCAATATGTTCATGTTTCCACTTTTTCTAGGATTGCTTTTTGATTTTTCAGGTGATTAAAGGGCTCCTGATGGAGCCATATTGGCCTCTTGCTAGTCTTCCTATCTTTCCTTTATATTGGGATAGTTTGCTGTTGCTCCTTTAATATTTTCTCATTGAGAACCTGCCAGTTCTCTTTTATCCCTTAGATTTTCTTTCTATTGGACCTTTCCTACCAGTTCTGAGCTTGTTAAAGTCTGCTCTTTTGAAGTTTGTTGTCCTTATTCTGCTACTCTTTTCTTTCCTTTCTTTAGAATCACAAAATCTTTCCTTTCATAGTCACTTTGAGCCAAATTGCCTTCCATCTTCAGATTTGCAACCTATTCTTTCCTGTTGATCAGAATCCAGTCTAAAATAGCTGTCCCCATGGGTACTTCCTCCACTTTCTGAAATAAAAAGTTGTCCCCAACACATTCTAAGAACTTATTGCACATTTTGTGTTTTGCCATATTGCTTTTCTAACAGATGTCTGGCTAGTTACACTACCAGGTCCTGTGTGTTGGACATTTTGTTGTTTGTTCTAGAAATGCCTCATCCATCTCCTTGTCCTGATTTGGTAGACCCTTACCATGACATCACCTGTTCTCTCCTCCCGCCCCCCATCTTCACCCAGAGACTTTCAAAATCCCCACTTAACTGCTGCCTAACTCTAGCCATCTAAATTTCCACGGTTAACATTTCCGATTTGCCTACGTTTCTGCCAGTGAACATGCACGCAGCCACCTCAGCCTAGGTGTCCAGGCACCTAGCTCATGCCTAAGCCACAACAGGATCCTCAAACTAGGCATTCCTCACCTATCTTGCTTTTGGGTCTTGCTTAGAGCACACCTAACCCCACACAAAATGGGAGGAGGCGGCAAAGGTAACTTCCCAGGGATTAGGGTTAGAGCATGCGGGAGACCTGGATTCCATTCCTCCCTTAGCCTGCTGTGGCAAAGGTATTTGAACTTGGATCTCTCCCCCTCCCCCACAGAGGTGGGTCTAATCCCTGGGCTATGCTTTATTCTGGGACAATGCTCTCTGTCACTGCTATTGGAGCTCTTCCATTGGGTATCAGTAGTTATATATTCATATATTCACTGTAACCTGGGTCTCCCACATCCCAGATGAATGCCCTAGAGCAGGGGTCTCAAACTCAAATGACCACGAGGGCCACATGAGGACCAGTGCATTGACCCGAGGGCCGCATCACTGACACGCCCCTCGCTGCCTCTGGCCCCGCCCCCACCCCACCCCTTCCATTAGGCCCCGCCCCTGCCCCACCTCTTCCCACCCCTTCCCCGCCCCATTCAAACCCCTTCCCGAAGTCCCCACCCAACGCTGCCCCCAGGGGGTGCAGGAGGTGTGCAGGGTGCAACGGGGGCTCAGGACAGGGAGTTGGTGTGTGGGGTGCAAGAGGGTGAGGGGTGCGGCAGGGGGTCGGGGTGCAGGGTGCAGCAGGGGGCTCGGGGCAGGGGGTTGGGGTGCGGGATGTGGCAGGGGGCAGGGGTTGGGGTGCAGGATATGGCAGGGGGCTCGGGGCAGGGGGTTGGGGTGCGGGATGTGGCAGGGGGCTCGGGGCAGGGGGTTGGGGTGCGGGAGGGGTGTGGGGTGCAGCAGGGGGCTCAGGAAAGGGGTTGGGGTGCGGGACGGGTGCGGGGTGCGGCAGGGGGCTCAGGCAAGGAGTTGGGGTGCAGGAGGGGTTCAGGGAGCGAGCTCCAGCCCGGCACCGCTTACCTAGAGCGGCTCCGGGGTGGCAGCAGCGCGCACCGGGGCCAGGGCAGGCTCCTTGCCTGCCCTGTCCCCCGGCGCTGCTCCCTTCCAGGAAGCAGCTGGAACCCTGTTCCTGCAGCCCCTGGGGGAGGGGGAGGGGCTCCGGGTTGCAGCCATGTGCTGCTCTTGCCACTCCTCCAGGTACCTCCCACAAAGCTCCCATTGGCCGCGGTTCCCTGTTCCCGGCCAATGGGAGCTGCGGGGGGCGGTGCCTGGAAGGAGGAGTCCTCTGCCTTCTTCCCCCTCCCCCCGAAGGGGCTGTGCTGCCGGCTGCTCTCTGAAAGCAGCGTGGGGCTCGCAGCACCACAGAGGGGAATCCCGCGGGCAGGCAGAGGGGAGGGGAGGAGAGGGGTGCGGGAGGGGAGGGGAGCTCGGCGGGCTGCACGCAAGAGCCCCGGCCCGCGGGCCGCGTGTTTGAGACCCCTGCCCTAGAGACTGGGCTAAAAGTTATAAGGATGGTGCACGTCCCTTGTGTGTGTGTTTTTGCAAGAAACAGCTTTGCAACCTAATTTCAGGAAGCTGAATGTCAGGTTTATGGCTGAGAATCCCAAGCAAAGATAGGCACCTCTCCCCGGCCCAGAGTTAGGTGCCTAACTCCCCTTGAGAGGCAGGGCTTAGTCAATAGCCATCTCTTCAGCATTTCCTACTGGCTAGATTAGCTGGCTCCCCACTCAATGTGATGCCTTTTGCAGATCCCATTCTTAGGCATCTAATTGTCCCCATGCATTATATATGGAGCCTAGGCCTCTAACGTGGGGGTTGTGGTTTCCCCGGGGTGGCAAGGCACCTAAAAGTAAGGGGTTGTGATGCTTTGTTCTCTTGAACAAAAATATTTACATTTTAGTGTAATTTACAATATTTAATCTATTTACATTTTTAGCTTATGAATTATGTCAAATTGTGGCTCTGCAGAGGTCCTCTAGCTATCCATAAAGCAGGAATAGTGGGGGCAGTGGCAAAATGCTTTCCCGCATTGCCCCATCAGTGTACCTAAACTTGAACTGGGTGGGGACTGGGGGTCTAGCCCAGGAGTTCTCAAACTTCATTGCACCGCAACCCCCTAATGGCAACAAAAATTACTACATGAGGGGGGACCGAAGCCTGAGTCCACTTGATTCCCCCTGCCCTGGGTCGGGAGCCAAAGCCCGAGCCCCACTGCCCTGAACGGGGAAGGGGTCAAAGCCGAAGCCCAAGGGCTTCAGTCCCAGTCAGGGGGCCTGTAACCTGAGCCCCGCCACTCAGGGCTGAATCCCTCAGGCTTTGGCTTCGGCTCCGGGCAATGGGGTTGAAGCCCAAGCTCCAGCAAGTCTTAGCCAGCCCTGACGACCCCATTAAAATACAGTCATGACCCACTGTGGGGTCCCAACCCACAGTTTGAGAACAGCTGGTCTAGCTGAATCTCTGTATCTGATTCTTCTTTTGCTTCTTTGCTGAAATTGCCAATTGTCTACACTGTGAAAATATGTTAAAAACATGCTAACATGTTTCAACTAGGAACACAATTTTGCCACAAGTAAAATTTAATTTTGTTTTAGCAGTTTGTGGTTAACTTGAAAACATGATTGCACTTGTCCACGAGCTTGCCTGCTCCAGTCTTTTCTACAGCCATATATACGCATGTAGCAACATGCTTGGGATCATTCTCCTTAGATCCATATGCAGGAGGCACCTTCAGCACATGGGGATTTAATTCCCTGTTAAAAGTCTAATTGGCTTTTAAAAGCTGGGTGGTGGAGATGGGCTGCCCTTGGTACTATAGAGGACAAATACTGTCTGGTGCTTTGGGGTGAATTATCTTTACTGATTATGCACGGTGGAAGGAGAAGGACTGAGGTCTCAGGGTGCAGGGAACCCAAAAAAACCCCAAACCTAAAACCTTTCCTTTGGTCTAAGGTGTCAGAAATTACATGCTTATATGTATTATAATGCTTAGTGTTCTATATTTTCATAATGCAATACCAATATCTTGTGAGGCTTACTAAAGCTAGCATTATAATAATTGTACTTAAAAGCCAGGGCACAAATAGCTAAATATTATATTTATGAAACATTCTAACTTTCACACCTACAGGTAGTTTGCATGCTAGCACTAGGAAGTTTAACATAGCAAATATGCAAGTGAACAAGCAGTTCCATCTCATGTCCCCCGCCCCCCAAGTACTTAACTATTAGAGGAAACAATAGTCTTGGCAGGATTTGCACCAGAGCAACTTGCTGTAGCTCTGTGGAGGAGAAGGGGTAGCAATAATGTTTAGGGACAGAATGTGGAATGTATTGTGTTCTCTCCTAATCCTCTGTTCAGCTCAGATATGTGCCTCTACTTCTTGCTCAGACAAAATGGCTATTAATTTAACAGGAGTTTTGCTCGCAGTATAGATTTCAGTGTTAGGCTGCTAGTCAGGATCAGGCAGCTGAGCCTGGACTATGCCTCCAGACCTAAGTGTAATCAAAAAGTCAACAGAAATTCAAAGCTCGTCACAAGATAGGTCTTCACTCAGGGAATACTGCCTGCACCTGAGTCTGTTTTATGAGGCTTCCTTTTTTGCAGTTTCTTAATGATCTCTGTTTAAAAAAAAAGTTGAAAAATAGCCTACTTTGCAATGCTATGCTGAGTGAGCATTTGCATTTTTGATTGAATTACATTATAATATAATTGCAATTAAGTTTTGTTTTTTAGACTTGTAACAATATGACAGATTTTAAAATTGATAAAACAGAAATTAACATAGTATTCTGAAGTATTATTATAAATCCATCTACTATCACAAGTTGTCTTCTGGCTCTAAAAAATCCTATAGGAATAGATAGATAGATTCTAAGGCCAGAAGGGACCACTCTGTTATCTAGTCTGACCTCCTGTATAACACTGGACATAGAACTTCCACAAAAGAATTCCTAGAGCATATCTTTTAGAAGACTATCCAATCTTGATTTAAAAGTTGTCAGTGATGGAGAATCCACCACAACCCTCAGTAAATTGTTCCAAAGGTTAATTACTGTCACTGTTAAAAAAATTGTCTTATTTGTATTCTGAATTTGTCTAGTTTCAACTTCCAACCATTGGCTCGTGTTATACCCTTTTTCTGATGGGTTTGAAAAAATTAGATTGGTATTAGATTGAAAAGCCCATTATAAGTATCTACATGGATAACAAATATTTAATAAACTGTAGTCAAGTCACCCCTTAACCTTTTCTTTGTTAAGCTAAATAGAGTGAGCTCCTTGATTCTATCACTATACTGTATGTTTTCTAATCCTTTAATCGTTCTCGTGGCTCTTCTATAAATCCTTTTCAGTTTATCAATATCCTTCTTTTAAATGGTGGGCACCAAAACTGACACAGGATTCCAGCAGCAGGCGAACCACAGCCAAATAGAAGTAACATAACCTCTCTTCTCCTACTCAAGATTCCTCTGTTTATGCATCCTAGGATCGTGTCAGCTCTTTTGGACACATTGTTACACTGGGAGCTCATGTTTGCCAGATTATCCACCATGATCCCCAAACTTTTCAGATTCACTGCTTCCCAGGATAGAGTCTCTCATTCTGTAATTATGGTCTTGCACGTAGAGTGACCAGATGTCCCGATTTTATAGGGACAGTCCCGATATTTGAGGCTTTGTCTGATATAGGCACCTATTATCCCCTGTCCCGATTTTTCACACTTGCTGTCTGGTCACCCTATACACATTCTTTGTTCCTAGATGTATACATTTACATTTAGCTGTATTAAAATGCATGTTGCTTGCTTGCTTACAGTTTACCAAGCTATCCAGATTCCTTGGAATCAGTGACCTGTTCTCTTCATTACTTACCACTCACCCATTTTTTTGTGTCATCTGCAAACTTTATCTGTGATGTTTTTATGTTTTCTTCCAGATCATTGATAATGCTAAATAGTATAGGGCCAAGAACTAATCCCTGCTGGGCCCTGCTGAAAACACACCTGCTTGGTGACTATTTTCCCCCTTTACAATTACAGTTTGAGACCTATCAATTAGCCAGTTTTTAATGTGGGCTGTGGTGCTGGCAGGCCAGATGTCGTCAGCTCTTGCCAAGGCTGCAGGCATTAGCGAAGAACTGACAAACTCATGGCTGGAGACCAGACCATTCAATTATGTTAGTGTGTCATTCTTATAAGAATGTATTTGGTGTTTAGACTCTCTAGAATGTTTGTAAGTTGCTGCATGCATTAATCTTATTTGTAATGTCTGTATTCCATGCTATAAGGGAATATGTAAGGTTTGCTTTATAACTTCGAAAATGTTTTCTCTAAACTTGTGAATCCAGATTCCCACCCCCACCTCCCCCCCGTCCAGAAGAACTATCAAAATCAGATGGTCTATCAAGGAATATCCCAATACAAAGCATTTCCATTAACCAATCCTATGTGCAAGAAAGCTCGTCCTATGGACATGGAGGCTGAATGAAGGAAATAAAACAAAGACACAGGATAATATTTCATCTGTTTGCTGTTTGAACTCTCACAGGGCCAGAGACACCAAACTGAAGCCAGAGATCCCCAGGGGCTACCTCCTGGGTCTGCCCTGAAAGACACTTTGAATTGACAGATCACTACAACTCTGTCATGTTTAAGATTTAGATTGCAGCTCATTTGTGTGTGTTTGCCTGCTTTAACCCGTAAGTAAATAGGAAAAAGAAATAAGAAAGTTAATAAACCTTTGGATAGTTTATTCCAGGATTGGCTGCAGGCCTTGTCTTTGGTGTAGGATCTAGGGCACCAATTGATCTGAAGTAAGTGACTAGTTCCTTGGGATTGGAAGCATCCTATGTTGTGATTTTTGGTGTAAGTGGCCATTTATCACTAAGTCCAGTTTCCCTGGATGGCAAGATAGACTGGAAAGTCTAAGGGGACTGTCTGTCGTCCCATGGTAAGACTTTTATAGTGATCCAGGAATTCACATTGGTTGCTGGCTTGGTTAAATCTAATTATAGAACATATCACCCATTTGGGGTGCTTTTGGTAGCCTGCCCTGAGGTAAGTACACATGGTTGTGAGCCACTCCTGACAGTGTGACATGAACCATGTTAATTTTATATCTTTCTAGGTTTTTTTAATCAAAATATCATGCAATACCAAGTCAAAATGCTTTACAGAACTCTAAGTATATTACATCAACACTATTACCTTTATTAACCAAACTTGTAATCTCAACAGAAAAATCTTCCTTCGTTTGAAGGATCTATTTTTCCATAATCTCATGCTAATTTGCACTAAGTACATTATTCTCCTTTCATTCTCTATTAAGCGAGTCCCGTATCTGTCTCTTCAACATCTTGCCCTGGATTGATCGTAGGCTGAAAGGCCTATAATTATCTGGTTCATCCCATTTACCCTTTTTAAAAAGTGCACCAAGAGTTATTGAAAATCATCATTAACTGTCCAGCAAACTCATCAGCCAGGTCTCTTAAAACTCTAGGACAGTTGCAGTGTATTTTCAAGCGCACATTATAGTCATAATATATTACCCAGTGAAATAGTGTTGTGACTGGATATTGGAAACTTCCTAAGATAAGGAATGATATTAATAACTAAGCTCTCATGTCAGGTTGGCTGTATTCTTTTTTTAACATAGCAAATTCAGTCCAGATTTCTTTTTCCCCCAGGTTGCCAGTAATTTCATACAGTATAAACTTGATATCAGTTATTCCGTATAATTTTTTTTTGATGAAACAAAGTTGAAACAGCAAAATTTTGTCTTTTTAAAAAAAGTAACTCAGATAAGATTCATATAAGTACGCTTAACAATTCTGATGTGTTTGCATATGCAGTTACAAAATTTCACAATAAGTTTCCTTTTGGTCTATGTGCTCCATGTGTCAGCTATGGTACCTTGCAGTTACAGTACATATAAAATTTATTCTCTCCAGAGTAATTTAAAGTTCAATGCTTGTGAGGTGCTGATCATTTTCTGTTAGCTGTTGAACATCCTCTGCTCCCAAATGAAGCACCTTGCAAAACCTGGCCTATCGTACATACAATAGTAGATATGGTTAGAAAAATCAGTTCTTCCACTTCAGCCTCCAGCAAAGAGCAGTATCTTATTTTTCTAGTTTTTTTTTTTTTTAAATCTATCCTGGTTTTTGACATCTCTAATGATTCAGCTGCCTTACCATGTAGTTCATTCCATTGACTAATTGCCCTTATTAAGAATGTTTATTCTTTTGTCTAACCTGACTTTTGAAATTTTTTCTTTTAGACTGCTATTCCTTTAACCAGATTCATATTAATTTTACACTGAAAAAACGATGTGCAAATGAAATGAAATGCTTATGTTTCCTTAGGCTTTTGGATGCATTTTATTACAGAAAAGTTTTTGGCTGCCTATAATTTTGGATGTTAGGGAGAATTTGTGTAAATATGGGAAACTGTTTGAAAGTTTCTCATATTGATCAGGATTAGAAAAATGAGGGCTGATCATCTTCTTTCCTCAAAGCTCTGAAATGGGTTAGCTCCCAGTGATGTCAATGGGCAGAGAGACAAGTCTGGCTTTTAGGATGCATTCAGCATACTGCAGGATCAAGATGATAATTATTTACTGGTATACTGAAACTGTGATATACTGTTCTCGGGCTTGATCTTGCTATTATTCCACAGCAGAACTCTCATTGACTTCAGGAGGAGGTTTTTAGTATGGATTAATGGCAGCAATGGATTCTAACTAGTCTCTTTCTGAACTGGATTATCTCACTTTTCCTTTAGAAGGGCATTCTAACCATTTGCTCAATGTTTTCTTTCTTTCATAGGTCATTGGGGGCGATGTATAGGTGACTGCGGGTCAGGTGGTATTCGGAGTCGAGCCGTGTGGTGTGTCCATGTAGAAGGTTGGACAACCCACCATTCAAACTGTGAACTGAGGGACAAACCTGAAAACCAAAGGAGCTGCTTTCAAGTATGTGACTGGCACCTTGAACTCTTTGAGTGGGAAGTTTCAGAATGGCAGATATGTGTGCTTGTTCCTTTTGCTCATGGTGAAGTCAAACCAAGGACTACAGACTGTGTGACTGCACAGCACGGGCTACAACACAGAAGCGTACATTGTATTCAGAAACTGAATAGAACTATAGTTGCCAGTGAAATATGTGAATATTTTATACCACAGCCACCTGTAGAACAAGCTTGTCTAATACCTTGTCCACGGGATTGTGTTGTATCAGAGTTCTCCAAATGGTCTGAGTGCAGCAAAGACTGTGTGAGGAGTTTACAACACAGAACTCGTTTTGTTATCTCTCCTCCACTCTATGGTGGTTCCAATTGTCCAAACCTTACTGAATCAAGAATCTGTGATGTCCCTATCTCTTGTTCTCTTGGGGAAGAGGAATACACTTACAGTCTTCAAGTTGGACCTTGGAGTAAATGCAGGTTGCCTCACCTTAAAGAAGTTAGTCTTAGTGGAAGAACTATGCTGGATTTCAGTTCAGATTCTGCAGAACGAAGCACATTCAAACTGCACAGTTATAAATCCCACCACTATTCCAAGCCATGGGATGTAGAGATAGGTTATCAGACAAGGCAGGTTAGGTGTACAAGGAGTGATGGGAAAAATGCTATGCTGAGGTAAGGGTATCTTCACATTCATCTTTTTATTTGATCTAAAATAGGTTTGTTTTGTAGAAAGCTGGCAAACAGGTTCTGCCTGGTAACACGATGCAAAGGCACTTAGTTTTTGAGTTTTAAACCCACATTTTAATGCACTTTTTGTTTTTTACTTTGTTTACCCTCCCTGCAAAGCCAATGTAATTGGGCTATTTTGCATACTTTTACTATTTGTGAATGTTTACATGAATTTTGTTTTTAATGCTCCTTTTTGTGCTAGTGTAACCCACATATCTCCTGGGTGTGGTGTTCTGTCCCACCTAGTGACCACTTACAGAGAGAGAGCTAAATCTACAGCCTTAACTAACAGCCAGTTGGCTTTTAGCTCATGAGATCGAGGCTCATGCACTAAGCTCTAGAGGTCCCCCGTTTGATCCTGCCGGCCAACGACCAGGGTCTGTCGGCGTTATACTAGTCTCAACTTATTTTTGTTTGTCCATTAAAGGAAATGGAAGAGTATATTGCTTTCTTTCTAATATTAACAATGCCAATTTAAGGTTTTTTTGCTATAGATACAAATTATTCTTGTAGAATATAGTATTATTTTTGTTAGACTGAATGTGCCAAACTCTATCCCAACCTAAACTCTTGGTATTCTCACTGATTACATCATGGGTGCAACTCAGTGAAGAATTTTGGCACAATAACAATTGAGATATTGATATTTCCAGCAATGTTGCTTTAGCTAATGAAAGTTCAGTAATATAATAGTTTTATTTTCATCTAAGCATAATTATGGGCCTCCATATGCATATGCAACTCTTATTGATGCCAATGGTAGGTATGAGAGTATATTGGAGAGAATGAAGTCTTACATTTCTTTCTGTGATAGCAGTTGTTGACTGCCGTCCTCTTTTTGCTACCTAATAATTTTTTAGACCATATGGTATGGATTCCTATAATTTCAATGTTAAGGTTGTAATAGTGTACAGCAAGCAGTGAAAACCTTTTATTCTTCCAATTTCTCCTCAGATTTATATTTAAAACATCTTAGTAGTGCATTTAATTTAGGATTGAAACATTTTTTTCAATAACATTAGAAGTTCTTCAAAAATCTTGCTCCCGAATTTTTCAGAACTCCGTGTATTTCTCACTAATCTGTAGCTCCTGGCACCTGCTCACATTCAAATTGGAGAGATACGGGGTTATTTTGTGTTCGATGCTCTGCTTCTATTAATGTCACTGGCAGTTTTGCACACATACTGAGATGAAATATACCCTGTAGCCTTTTTCGTACCTGCTTTTATTATATCTGCAGCAAAGTACAGATGTTTTTATTGGTTAGAAGAAGAGTCAGCGCAGACTATTCCAGCAGTTTCTGACATCTCTACTTTTTTGCATGACTCTAAATATGTAGCCTGATTTTAATCTTGTTTACACCAATTTTACCCTCATAGACTTTAATGGAGCTACTTCTGATTTGTATTCCTGTGATATCAGAATTTGGCTCATGGGCTCTAGGGTATGTCTACACTTCATTGTAAACCCAGGTCTGTGGGATCTGAGCTTGTGGACTCGGTGTTTCTAGGCCTGATCTTGAGCATCCACACTGCATTGTAAACCTGGGCTTATAGTTTCAGGGCACTGGTCTCACAGCCATGCTAACATGTCCATACTGCACTACCCAGAACTTCTGACTCAAGTCTGCAGTTTGAGCTGGATTCACACTGCAAAATTACAGGGCTTGGACCTGAGTCACTGCAGGACTCCGGTTCTCACTCCCACCCCTCCCAAGCAGGGTCCTAGGACATGAATCTTGAGTGCTTGCTGACCTATGTCAGACTGATTTGTATGTGGATGGAAGCAGGGCTTGGGCTCAAACCGGAGTCAGAGCCTGGGCTTAGTGTGCAGTGTAGACATCCCCTTATGCCCAGTTAACTGATTTCCTGACGCTTACCGTGCATGCTTCACCACAGATGATGCATACAAAATTCTGTGTTAAATTACACATTCCATGCCACTAAGCATCCATTGGCAGATTCACCCCAAGAAAAAGAAGAGTGTGTTTCCACCACTACATTCCCTACTCAGGCTTCCACTATGTGGGGGGAAAGGTGCAGATTCAGTTTATAGCTGAGGTGCCATAGAGCCCCACTGGCAGAGACTCATAGACTTTAAGGTCAGAAACGACCATCATTATCATCTGGTGTGACCTCCTGCGCACTGCAGGTCACAGAACCGCACCCGCCCATTCCTGAAATAGACCCCTAACCTCCAGCTGAGTTACTGAAGTCCTCAAATCATGATTTAAAAATTTCAAGTTACAGAAAATCCACCATTTACACTAGTTTAAATCTGCAAGTGACCCATGCCCCATGCTGCAGAGGAAGGTGAAAACCCCCCAGGGTCTCTGCCAATCTGACCTAGGGGAAAATTCCTTCCTGACTTCAAATATGGTGAGCAATTAGACCCTGAGCATGTGGGCAAGACCCACCAGCCAGACACCTGGGAAAGAATTCTCTGTAGTAACTCAGAGCCCTCCCCATCTACTCTCCCATCACTGGCCGTTGGAGATATTAGCTGCTGGAGGGATGCCATGCCACCTTCTTGCCCAGTGCCTTTCCCTTTTTTGGGCTGTGCTAGTCGCTTTTTATAGGGCAGATATAATCTCTGCAACCTCCTTCTGGCAGACTTTCTTATGACAGATTCTTATGAATCTAGCTCATAATTTAATATTATTGCACAAATAAAATAAGCTACCTTTATTGATTTGGTTGGGGGTTAAGGATCGCATTATTTGATAGCACTCAGATTATCACGTTTCATTATAAGGGTATCTTTTTTTTTACGCAGTTGCTAGTGGAAATTGTGCAATTTGGTACTAGAAACCTAAAATCCAAAGCATACTGCACATATAATACTAGAACTAAAATGTCACCACTACAACATGTCCCAGACAACATAAACAATCACTCAGTAATGTCAAACTCATTTCATTGCATGACATTTTTGCAAGCTTGCTTTTGAAGAATGGACCAGATCTTGCAGGTCCTGTAAAGCATCTCTTTACAATAATGATGATATTTTTGGCCACTGACAAAGAAGAGCAAACACATTTGCATAACCCTGAGCAGAGCTGAGCTTAGGCAGCCAAAAATCTGCTGTGGACCTGGAAAGAGAAAATGAGCCTTTTCTTTTTCCTGGCCCAGGTTTCTTCTTTGGGGTGTTGAATGGGTACTGAGGAGATGCATCTTATAGATGAGAAAAACTGAAGCAAATGGGAAGTACCACACAATATGTCTGTACTGAAATCTCTCGTGGCATTGAATAATTATTATGAAAAATGTCCTAAGAATTTCACCATGCTCATTAGCCTTATGGCTGCTTAATCATAAAAGAAAAATGCCAGGTAATCAAAGTGGTCAATTGACTGTCAGAGAGTATTTCAGGAAGGTAAATACCTGTGAATCTGATCTCAAATTTTAGAATATTACAGCACATATGACTGTATAATGTTAACCATGGTGCCTTCCTTATTATTGAAGTTGTTTAATTTGTGCAGTAGTTTGTGCAACCATTACTTCTGTTTGCGAGCAGTACCTATTGGAAATATTTGTGAGTGAATGAGTCCTATATTTGCAAAGATGCCTCAAATGGAAATTAAACTTTCTGCTTTAGACAATTACAAAGACTGAAACAAATGAATCTGTAAATAGAAAAGAACTCTCCTTCTCTGGCCAAAAAAGTGTATTTCGTTGATAAGGCCACAAACTGCTTTCATGTGTTATGAGGCTGAAGACAGCAGCCATCTCTTTGCAGCTGCAGGATTACTGAGGGGAATTCATTTTGGCTTCTTATCTTATGGTTCATACTAATAGAAGCTTCCTGCCCTTTTGAGATGTCTAGCAATGGTATGAAACTTACTTGCCTCAAACCTGCTTTTATTTTCTCATTAATTGTTGTTAACTAACATGGCAGAAGCCAGCCAAAAGAACCTCCTCTGTCCAGCATGAAGCATTATGTGTGAGAAGAAGAATCCCCTGCATAAGGTATTCAATTCAATTAAAAAAAATTGCACCCTACAGGGATTCATTTGACTGTTCCAGCCACAAGTGCATGAGCAAAATGCACCAGCCTTGCAAAAAAAAAAAAAGAAGAAAAGAAAAGCCCTAAGATAGAATTACTTTGTGGCGAGTTGCAGGTGATGGAAGGGCATCCAGACCTCAATCTTTTGTGGAAGCAATTCTAATAATTATGGCCTGAAAAGGATCACTGTGAAATCAAACATCATGCATTCTTTTATTTCAGGGATTATAAGAGAATTTCCATTGTGTTTTTCCAAAGAGTCTGCATGTGTTTAAATAGAAGCCTCTGCCTAAGTCACCAGAATGTATATGCTGGCACTCAGGGCCGGCGCTCCCATTAGGCGACCTAGGCAGTCGCCTAGGGCGCTGCTATTTTGGGGGCGCCTGCGCCCCCGCCGCCCGTAGAAATTTGGGGGCGGGGCCTTCCGCCGCCGCTGTTGGGGGCGGGATTTCGGGGGCGGGACCTGCCGGCGCCCTAGGGCGCCGGCAAAGCTGGCGCCGCTACTGCTGGCACTTCTTATGTTGGTGGTTTCTGCATTGTCACATCTGAGCAAACCTACAGGAGATTGGGCCAAGATCTACTCATTCTCTTGGGTTAGATAAATTAGACAGATTAGACAATCCTAAATCAAGATTTTCAAAAATTGGTGCCTAAAGTTAGGCTCCTAAATCCATTTTAGGTTCCTAAGTAGATCTGGTCTAATTTTCAGAAGTGCTGGACATGTTCAGTTCCCACTGAATGTACTCAGCACTTTTGAAAAATCAGGCCAAACAATTTCAGAACCCAACTTCAGGCACTCATTTTTTTAAAAGCTTGGTCCCAGCTACCATAGTGATCATGACTGTGAGATAAATGCCTGCCTAGATAGATGAAATAGAATTGTGAGTACATTTTTAATTCTAAGAGGTCAATGCTTGTGCTGTCGTAATAGTGAACATTTTTGGAGGTGGTCTCAGCCTAGACAAAGCCTTATGTTCAGTCTTTTCCCAAGCCATTTTTTCATTCCAATTTTGGATCCCTGAGTGAGCTAGGATTGGAATTTGAACCTAGGTCTCCCAAACATCCTTTTCATTTGGGCAGTGAAATTGCATCTTTGGCTCACAGGCTCAGCAAACTTAACAGTGATGCCTCACATGTCTAGTCTTTACTTGTGTGAGTTTGCCCCAGATACATCTGGAATACATAAGACTGTGTCTGAGCTTTGTCCAAGAGGAAAGAGCATGTTTTTACATTTGGTTTTGGGTGGCACTGCCACAATTATTTTGACTTCAGGTCTCTGAACTAACAGATACAAACCAGTGAGACTCACATTTTAGTGGGTCGTTGCACATAGGAATCTGCTGGGGAGCAGATGTTATGAGGTAACACTGGCCAGAGTATGTGCACGTGTATGTGTCTATTTTTCACTGCCTTTGCTCACTAGAAATATTAAAATGAAAAGAAAATCCAGTTCTTTGACACCATTCAGGGCTGTTTACTTGCTTTACGTTAACTTGTTCGATCCAGTATTTGCCGCAGATTCTAATCTCAGTTGCAGCTATAAACCCCCCAACATGGAATGGGGTTAAACAGCTGTATGTAAGGCTAGTTTCAGCTGACACTCTCTTTAAAATGTTGGTATCAGGTACCCTACTAGCCATGTTGAGATCCACTGAAATTTCCCAGTATAATCAGATTGGCCAGTAATTTACTTTCACTAGCTCCTTATCTATTAGAAATTAGAACAGTTTTTAAACAATAATTTGCACACTGTCTTACTAATGTCCTGAGCAATGTATAGATAAACTAGTAAAAGGGAAATAAGGCTGTCTGCCTAGCTTAATATTACAAAGAAAAAGATGAAAGATGGTTAGGGTGGGTATAAGCTCCGAAGCTGTTTGGATATGGTTGCCAATCCATTGTTAAAATGTATTGACATTTTATACCTGTGCTAATGTTTAAAGGTCATGATGGAGGGGGTTAGCGAGTAAGTATTTCACCTCCTATAACTTTGATCCCACACCTATTACATCTAAAATTAAAATTGTTATGGAGTTCTCATCCTAGGCTCCATTGGACAACAGAGAGCTATCCCATAGTGTTGTCGATGCTTTCCATTCAGGTTTTTATACCACAATCATCCTGATATCTGAGTGCCTAATTTTGCATGTTTAGCTCATTTACAGTCTTTGCTTAGGATAACAATATGTTGCACTTAGTGTTTCTAAGCACTAATTAATTCACCCTCACAACACCCCAGAGGTAAGGAAGTAGTTTCCCAATTTTAAAGGTGAGGAAACTAAGACACAGAAGGGTTGACGTTAAACAATTTCAAATGTGGGTGCTTAAAGTTAGGCCTCTAAAGCCATATTTGGGCAATATATAAAGACCAAATCCAATTCAATGAAATCAATGGGAATTTTCCTATTGACTTCAATAGCAGTTGGGTCAGCCTCTAAGTCAAATGTGCAGAGCACTCACAATGACAATGCTCTTATTGACTTCAGTGGGACCAGGATTTGTCCCCTTCCACACTTTGTCTCCTCAGGATAGCAACTACAGGTAACAGGAGCCAGCTGCTCTTGAATGCTTTTAAATTATCCTATATGCTGCAAAATAAGTGGTAGTTCTAATGCACAGCCTACGTATCCATCTTTCCCCCCTGTGTTTGTTTCCTATCAAAGTCCATCAAACTGTCTCCTGGTGACTAGTCAGAGCTAAGTAGTAGTGCAAGAGCTGCATAGCTATGAATGGCCTATGACTGGCAGCAGGTAATAAAGGTAAAAAAGAGGCATTATGTTTGTTGGTGAGGGCAAAAGTTGCAGACAGGAATGCACAAATCTCTGCCTCTATAAGTGCTATGCTTATTTAAAGTGTTGCAATGTTACTAATACAGTTTTCAGAGTATTTTCAGGAATGTAGTGTTCATGGCTACATAAAACTGGGCTCTGGCTAAAGTGCTCTGCCTCTTCAAATGGCATTCTGAGCATGTTTAACCCCACCTCCCCCCCCCCCACCTCACTGAAGAGGTTAGTATCCCTATTTTACAGATAGGGAGACTGTGACACAGGTGGTTAGTGACCTGCCCTCCATGATAGAGGGAATGAGGATCAGACCTGGAATTAGAATTCACAAGTCTGTGGTTCCCAGTCCCATGCTTCAATCACTTGACCATCATAGTTAAATACTGTGGGTTCAAAAATCCATCTCAGATTCTTACTTTAATAGGAGTAGAGAGAGGGCAGAGCTGGGGAAAAAAAGCAGTGTGTGTGTGTGTGTGGGGGGGGGGGGGAAATGAAGAGAAGTGAGTGGCTAGAAGTGTAAAGATATCTTCAGAGAGGGAGAAAAATGTGTATGGCAGTGTAAAAATTCTTAGGGGGGGGGGGAAATAAACATACACAGAGTGCTCGTGTTTGTGCCAGCTTTGCAGTAAGGGAGGGATTTGACTATCCTTAGTCCATAGCACAGGTTTACCTTTGCCTAGAAAGTATTTTCCATGTATATATTCAATTGAATCATGCTTTGGGGTCCATGGGGGAGAATATGGGTTTAAATTAAAGGGAAAAAGGTTTTGCAAGAAAGCAATGTGATGCAGTTTGGAGTGAGCAAAAAAAATCCTGCTCTCCTAGTTCTCCACACTGGCATTCCTTGTGCAATGCCTGTGCAACTGGCCCCAAAAATGTTCCATGGGTCACATTACTTTTTACTGGGGTATGGTGGCAGAAAGTATATTAACAAGGAGCCAGAGCCTAATCCCCCGCACCCCCAGCACTGAGCCACTCCACCAAAGATCACAGCCTATATGCTCCCCCTGTCCTCCTGCTTTGTCCCCTTCTCCCACAACCATCTCTTCTTTTTCTCTCCCATTCTACTTCCTGTGTTGTGGCCTGAGCTGGTCCACCAAACCACCACCTTCTCCTTATTGAATTCTTCCTTGAGACCTACTTCTACTGGGACACACAAAAGAGATGTTACGTATTTTTTAAAATTGTCTACCATGCATTGCTGAGTAACTGTATGATCTTAGTATTTACTTGTATTATGATAGCACCTCGAAGCCACTACCCCATTGTACAAACATATATAACAAAGAGAAGGTCCTTGCCCTAAAGAGCTTGCAATCTAAATAGCTATTGGTGTAACTCTTGTCCTCCCTCTCACAAACCCTTCCTTCAGCTTTATTTCCCGTTAGTGGTCACATGTCTGATATTGGACTATAAGTTTCCAGGACAGGGGTCATGTCTCTTGTGTGCTGTCAGGCACCTAGGACGTTTTAGATCACTATGGAAGAAGCATGTAAAAGGATTACTTCTATATTAGTTTTATAAATATCCAGTTTCTAGTAAAGAGCCCTGAATGAAAGCATGTGCCCTGGTTAGTTTCACGGTGTTAGTGAGTAATCGAAAAGAGGTTCAGTAACTGATCCCTTGACATTTCCCACCTTTTAAGAGCTACATGCTTTGCTCTTTGCATTTGGTAAAACCCTCACTGTGAGCCAGTAGGGGCTGGAAAAGAATAAAAGTACAAAGGAAAGAGAAGTCTGCACTTAGCCGAGCTACATTTGTAATAGTTTCATACCAACCTTGCAAATTAGTCATGGACATTTACAAGTCTGGGCAAATACCTGCTTGCTCTCTCTTTCCCTGGGACTCCCCATCCCAGAGAGTTTTCTTTCCCTGCTGGCTCCATCTTCTCCCCCGCCATCTCCACTTTCTTGGTGTCTCCCTGGTGAAACCCCCGCCCCTAAGTCACTACATTTTCTCTCATTTTACCCCTTCCAACCTCCCATTGCACCAGTTGCTATGGGACTGGAGGGTGGAAAAGGGATTTTCTTCTATTCTAGAGGGCCATTGATGGCTCTGTGGCTGAACTGCGGCTGGCTGTGGAGGAGGAATTGTTGTTTTCTGCAGGTTCTCTTTTGCAGTTCTACTAAATGCCATTGAACAGAAGAAAAAAGGAAATTGATCAGGTAGCTGCCTGCATATGTGTGCTCCTATAGCTAGCATTGGGATATTTAATCAGAGAGAAAATGGGCACTTGGCTTGAATCTGTCTACTCTAAGAAGTTACTTGCCTGAAGTAATCAAGCTTATGTATTTTTGAAAAGCTGTTTTAATGCTGTACTTCAGGGATTATTTGCTTTTTGTTTTTTTGTTGAGGTACTCTTCTGTTATTCTAGTATAAAGCTGTCTGCAGCTGTAAACTCTTAAGGCCTGCTTCTCCACGTTCACCTGGCATAGTGATGCTCACTTCTGTAAAGTGAGCAAGCACTTTACAATGATTTTGCACAGGTATAAATGACAAAAGGAGCAAATAGTGGAGAATCAGATCCACAGAATCCAGCTGCAAAATTCCAGGAGCTTTTTGCTTTCATTTGGCTTTAGAATCACTTTGTGGATATAGCAATATTTAATTTAGTGGTTTTAATCTAGCCAAGAGAAAGCAAAGCCAGAATTCAGAGTAGCAGCCATGTTAGTCTGTATCCGCAAAAAGAACAGGAGTACTTGTGGCACCTTAGAGACTAACCAGGCTGATAGAACTAATATGTTTTTGGTTAGTATGTCACTCTACTTCTTGGTGTGATCCCAGAATCACAGGTTTAAAAAACTAATTTTATTGCTTCATCCTAAAGATGTTGAGCTCCCTCCAGTCTCTCAGAGAAGTGTTGTTCAGCAGGAACTATTTCAACTCCTGACTCACTTGGANACTAATATGTTTTTGGTTAGTATGTCACTTTACTTCTTGGTGTGATCCCAGAATCACAGGTTTAAAAAACTAATTTTATTGCTTCATCCTAAAGATGTTGAGCTCCCTCCAGTCTCTCAGAGAAGTGTTGTTCAGCAGGAACTATTTCAACTCCTGACTCACTTGGACTCTTGGATATCCAACAGAAAGAAGGTGGTGATGTGAACTGTTTATAGTGACAGCAGTTCTGCAATATTCTGTGTGTGGTTTTTTTGTCCTGGATAGACTGTGAAGTACGGGCTTGATCAAGCTCATAAAAAGAAGTTTGCAGAGTATATCATCACTGAACTGCTTTTTGAATCTATGAGCTGGACATATACTGTGCAAGATATTTTAGCATAAAAAATCTAAATACAGTCTTTCCTAAAACATGCCAGATTAATTATGATATCACACCTGATTCACCTTTCACTTACGCCAATTTTACCCTGGTATAACTCCATTAACTTAACTGAAATTACTCTGGATTTGCACTGATGAAAGTGAGATCAGGACCTGTATGTAATTTTTTTTTGAGGGGGGAGGGCAGTGAGGTGGAAGGGGACTGTAGAAAAATTAAAATCCAGCAACAAAAAAGAACTACTCAGATTTTTTTTACCATTTTCTCATCACAGCCTTTGTATGCAAGAAACCATCCCACTGACCTTTCAGTCATGTGTCATGCCTAAAGATTGCGAGACATCAGTTTGGTCTGTGTGGAGCACCTGCTCGAAGACTTGTCACTCGGGGGATCTCTCACCAGGATTCCGAAGCAGACACAGGAGCATAAAGTACATTGCAGTAGGCACTGGGAAGGAGTGCCCTGAGCTAGAAGAGAAGGAGGCCTGCAACATAGGAGGAAAAGAACTTCTGCATCCGTGCCCCAGGTATATTACATGCTTTTATCAGCACCTTTTCAAGTGGAATGCAAAGCCCTGTTTGCCTATTTGTTGGGAACAAGCAAAGCTCATTGATAATGAAGGTCAAATTTATTCCTGTCTCTCTGCGCCCCCTCCCCTTATTTTTGCAAAAAGGTTAGTGATTCAAAGATTTTTTTTTTTTAAGTATAAATTTGAACTTATTCCTGTATTAGTAGCTGAAAGCCCATGCTGCTGCACGGGTGTAATTCATAAATGGCTGAGATCTTAAAAACTGAAAGGTAACACACCGTGAATCGCAGTGATACTCTAAACACAAAAAGCTCTCAACCATGCTTGTAGCCGCTTCCATTGCTTCACGCTGACTCAGACATTCTAGGCTTCAAAGTGATACTCGAGGTTATAGTGTGTGTGCTGATTATGTTGATTTATGTGTGGGGTGTGGTATGTTGGGAGAGCTGTATGGATTTGTGTGGTTGGTGAATGAGGGGGGCGTGATATATTGAAGGGCTGTATGTGTTAGGAGTTATTTTGTCTGTTGTGTTGGTGGTTGTGTTGATTTGTGTCTAGGGGGTTGTGGTGGGCAATTTGTGTTGATTTGTGGGGGGTGTCAGCTGGGCACATGGGTGCGGCAACTGGACCAAGTAATCCAATGTCTGAAACTGTTGCATGAAACTTAGCTGGAGAGTGAGACTGATGATTGGTTGAATTACCTCTGATATCACAATGGTCTAGGATTCTTGGAATGGCATGGATACATGTCTTATTGTTGCCTACGTATAATATATAAAGTCAAAATGGCTGAGAACTTAAAAATTGGATGGTACCAGACTCTGAATCCCAGTGATGATTGAACAGAAAGTGCACTCAACCATGCCTTTAACCACTTCCATCGCTTTGCACTGACTCGGACATCTTTGGCTTCAGAGTGACAGAGACAATGGCAATCCTGGAATCTTATTATATAGACACTTGAAGAGAATCCTCACACGGCTGTGCTCCATGGCCCAGCTATATTCCATGGAAAGCTCCCCCTCTCAGGCACTGTGGCTTAGTTGCTCCACAGAGGCCAGAACTAGGGGCAGAATCCGTGGCTTTGCAGGTGAGGAAAGAGAGCTCCTGTGCATACCCATAGCCTCTCTGACTTCATGGAGGTGAGGCAGGTGTCCATGGCTGTCTGTTAATTGGCTCTGGAAAACTTGAAAGGGTCCACAACAGGCAAAGAGCAGTGAAAGCTCATCTTGGATGACTGTTTCTTCTCTCTCCACAGAAAAGAACATCCTTGTGGGTAAATAGGAACTGGTGGGAGGGAACAGCATGGCTTTGACCTTACCGACTTCCAAGCCCCTCTCACAAGGAGACACTTTGTCCCCACGATTGCTGACTCTATACTGCAGCCAAAAGCCTCTGGCGGAGGGGATGGGGAGGGGGAACTCTGCAAGATGCACATCCTCTTGGAAAGGCGAAACCTGTGCAAGTGTCATTAATGGGATCGCAATTGAGTTCCTTCAAAGTCAGCCAATTGCTGATTGGCTCTGTGCCCCCAGCTAGCAGCAGGGGGGTGGGGGGTGTAAAAAAATTCAGTTGCTTGATTGGATCCAACAAACAAGCTCTCGTGTACTGATTTTTACTCTTCCACCTAAATGCACGTCAATTTCAAAGACAAAAGAATGAGAGATTGTCATGCTGATTTTATGCTCTGTGTACAATTGTTTCAGTTGATACCTGATTGAAATACACGAACTGCTGGTTAATGAGGAAGTGACGAGAGGTGTGTCTGTAGCCTAGTTTCCCATTCCTGCCATTTTTTTTGACACTGATGAATTAGAGTACGAGATTGTGACAGTTGCACCACAGCACTGTATAGATGGTGGTGTGGAACACCAGCAAGCACACCAGAGGCTGTACCCCGTCCTGGTGCCTCATACAGCTCTCCCAGTGCTACTCTTTGTGCACAGGGAGAGGGTTGTGTGTGCTCTGCTCTACCTATTAAGATGGAACAAGATTGTTCTCTCAGTATGCCAGCTCTGTACCGTGGGTCATTGTGTGTGTGTGCGTGCGGGGGGGGGGGGGGGGGNTTCCTTTGGCCGCTCTCTTCTACAGAGGCATATACTGGATGCAAGGAAATCTAACCAATTGGAAAGCAAAGAACTATACAATGGTACTGTATACATTGCAGACCTGTTGGATCCAATACCATTGAGGCTAAAATTAAATCCTATATGAGAAATACAAGATCAGAAATGTCTAAATATTGAGCTTACATACATCATCTGCCGTCAGTAAGAGATTTTATATCTCCACACTACCATCTACAGCCTGTTGATCTGGCGGTTATCTTCTTATAAACACTACTGGAAATTTGGCAGGATGCGAGTCCTTCATTCTAGAAACTGGTACCTCACAGTTGTAGAATAATGTTGCCTCAGATATGCTAGGAGTGTCATCTTCTGTTTGAGGAGAATGGCACGCTTTTTCTCCCCACTGTCAATGTAATACCTAGAGAGAGTATATATTTTTCTCACCCTTGGGTCACGTGTGCCTTGTCCATTGCATTTCTGGGGTGAAGGTGGACTTCCATCCTTTCTTCTCTTGCAGAAAGGGGATGAGTTCAAAGAACCTAGATCCAGGATTGGAAGCTTAAGGCTTCCTCCTGCATTTGAAAGGCCTACTCACATTCCTTCTAATATGAACTTCATTTTAGTCTTACTATCTGTACAGTGATATTTTACCTCTACTTCCCTAATTCCTAGGAAACACACAATCTGACTTCTGGTTTAGTTTGCTTTAAGATATAGTTCTTCTCATAAGCTCTGCCCATTGCCCAAGGAAGCTTCTCAGGGGAACCATTCCCTTACGAAGCTCTCCATGCCTGAAGAGGAAGGAACAAAGGAAGAGTGTGCACGATACCTGCTGTGAACTGCAGCCTGTACCTCTTGGGATGTTTCCTTCCTTCTCTTGGGATAAAGCAAACACTTGAGCTGGTTTGATTCCATCTAGCAGAGGGCAGTGGTAAATATGATGTACATCCCCATCACTCTAATTAAGGAAAGAACTTACTACCATCAGCTCCAGAAAGCTAGTTCTTCTAAAGGAGACTTTTTGGTAAGACCATTATAAGTTTCCACACATACCCTGGATGCTAAAGTATGAAGAGCTTTTCACTTTACAGTTAAAATTTAAAATAACTTCCTAATAGTTTAAATGCAAAAAGGAAAATATTAATGTTCTGTGGTGCTATTAGTTATTCATATGCTTGACAAATTTAAACACAGAAGCTGCTGCTTCTTTCATTTACCTGGTTTAAATCAGGAATAAATCAATTAAAGTGAATACAGTGATGTAAAACTGTTGTATATACAAAGAGAAACAATTCGATAGGCTAAAGAGATGAAGAGGTTGGCAGGGCCTGACGAAATTTACCCTAGAGCATTTAAGGAACTAGCTGAAGCAATCTCTAAACCTTTTAGCAATTATCTTTGAGAACTCATGGACGACTGGAAAGGTTCCCAGAGGACTAGAGCAGGGCAAACATAGTACCTATCTCTAAAAAGGGGAACAAAGAGGACCCAGGGAATTATAGACCAGTCAGCCTAACTTCAAATACCTGGAAAGATACTGGAACAAACTGTTAAACAATCAGTTTGTAAGCACCTAGAGGAAAATAAGGTGACAAGTAATAGCCAACATGGATTTGTCAAAAACAAATCACGGCAAACCAACCTAATTTCCTTTTTTGACAAGATAACCAGCCGGGTGGGTGGGGGAAAGCAGTAGACATGATATATCTGGACTTTAATAAGGCTTTTACACAGTATCACAAGGAACTAAGGAAATATAGTCTAGGAAAAATTACTATAAGGTGGGTGCACAAGTAGGTGAAAAAATAATACTCAGAGTAGTTATCAATAGTTTGCTGTCAGACTGGGAGACTGTATCAAGTGGGGTCTGTCCTAGGTCTGGTGCTATTCAATATGTTCATTAATTGGATAATGATGTAGAAAGTACATTTATAGAATTAACAGATGACACCAAGATGGGAGGGGTTGCAAGCACTTTGGAGGACAGGCTTAGAATTAGAAATAATCTTGACAAATTGGAGACCTGGCCTGAAATCAATAAGATGAAATTCAGTAAAGGCAAGTGCAAAGTATTCTTCTTGGGAAAGAAAAATCTACTGCAGAAATATAAAATGGGAGAACAACTGGCCTAGGCAGCAGTACTGCAGAAAAGGTCCTAGGGGTTACAGTGCATCACAAATTGAATATGACTCAACAATGTGATGCTGTTACACCCCAGAATGATATTAACCTTTTTTGTATTAACAAGAGCATCATACGTAAGACATGGGAGGTAATTGATCTGCTCTACTTGGCACTGGTGATGTCAGCTGGAGTACTGTGTCCATTTCTAGGCACCACACTTTAAGAAAGATGTGAACAAATTGGAGAGAATTCAGAAGAGAACAATAATTATAGGAGGCTTAGAAAATATGACCTATGAGGAAAGATTGAAAGAATTGGGCAAATTTAGTATACAGAAGAGAACACTAAGGAGGAGGACATCGTCAAATATGTAAAAGGTTGTTACAAAGAGTGTAGTGTTAATTGTTTTCCAGGTCCACTGACAGTAGGACAAGATTGCAGCAAGGGAGATTTTAAGTAGGATATTAGAAATATAAGGATAGCTGAGCACTGGAGCAGGGTATCTAGGGAGGTTGTGGAATCCCCGTCACTGGAGGTTTTAAAGAACAGGTTAGACAAATAGCTTTCGGGGATAGTCTAGATGACATCTTGATATTCCTTCTAGTCCTACATTTCTATGATGCTATGAATCAAATAAGTTATAAAGAAGTTATTTGCAACATAGCTATCATGGAGTCAGCAATTTCTTTTAAACTATTTTATAATATTGTTTGAACCTCAAATGTGTGTTTTCATGTTTACTGGGAATATATAGTTTTGCCAGAATTGTAATTATTTCTTGAATTCTCTTGAGTTTCCATGGTTGCCGTGTAACAAGATGATGACTTAATAAAGAGAGAAATCTCTTTGCCTTGTCAGCAAGTCAAAGCTTTCTAAAAATTAAAAGTATTTGGAAATAATGAAAAACTTTTAAGAGCTACTCTTTTATTTTAGAGGGCATGCTGAGATCTGAATGTGAAGGTATTGTATTATGAATTATGCTCATAACGTGTCTTATTTAAAGGTAGAAAATCCTTTTTAGAGTTGTTACTACTTACATGGAAGTGTACCAATTCAGAACAGATAGGCTGCTTCTCTTTCACTCTGAAAAGCAGTAGTGTAATCACTGACTAGTTCTTTGAATTGGGAGTGGTGAGAGTGCTCTAAAGGGCAATGTCCTGGCTAACATTATTCAGACACAGGCCTCATTATTCTTGGGCATACAGAAACTTGATGTGGAGGGTTCACTAGCTTCTCACATATGAGGATTTAGACATGGTAAAACATGCCTTTTTCAGTTCCAGATTGGACCATCATAACTCTTACCTGGGCTTCAGTGCAAAAGCTTGAAAGTGAAAAAGGTACAACACAGAGCAACACACTTCATTAGTAACAAAGACCAGCATTGACACATGGTTGTGCTTCCTGAACTCCACTGGCTCTTCATTGGCTCATGAACAGAGTTCCTGGTCATAATCTACAAGACTTTTAATGGACTGAGACCGACCTCAGAGATCACCCTACCCAGCATGCACAGATTCCAAAGCCAGAAGGGATCATTGTGATAATCTAGTCTGACCTTCTGTTTAACTCAGGCTACAAAACTTCCCTGAAATAATTCCTAGTCGTCAGTCATAGAGAATCCACACAATTTTTGGTAATTTGTTCCAATGGTTAATTGCTCTCACCTTTAAAAACTTTTGCCTTATTTCCAGTAGGAATTTGTCTAGCTTCAACTTCCAGCCATTGGATTCTGCTAAACCTTTCTGTGATAGATTGAAGAGCACATTATTAAACATTTGTTCCCGATGTAGATACTTAGACTGTAATCAAGATACCCCATAACCTGCTCTTTGTTAGATTCAAAAAGCTCTATTTAGCTTATCACTATATAAGGACGTTTTTCTAATCCTTTAATCATTCATGTGGCTCTTGTCTGAATCCTCTGAACCCTCTCCAATTTATCAACATCCTTCTGGAATTGGGAGCACCAGAATTGGACGCAAGATTCCAGCAGGAGTCATACCAGTGACAAATATAGAAGTCAAATAACCTCTCTACTCCAACTCGATGATATGCTCAACAGGAGCAACGAAGACCGATAGACCCAAGTTCTCACAATTAAGAGATGGGAACATAACATTCTCAGCAGCAGCACCCTGATTGTGATACTCCTTGCCAGAAGAGATCTGACTCAATGCAAACTCCTGAAATGTCAAAATACACATTTTTGATTAAATCCTTCTGTTGGGTTGAACTCTTTCAAAACACAAAATCCTTCACACACACACACACACACACACACACACACACACACACACACACACACGAAACCTGCTGCAATGGAGGATCACACAGAGGAGAACTTGTGTAAGTTTAAAAACCAAAGACATCCATTTGTGTAGTACTTAGATAGAAGGTACTATGTAGAGATAAATAGTCAGAGGGCTCATCCTTGCTCTCTGAATAAAAAAAATGACCTAATTCAAGATGCTAAGTGTTAATAGAGCTGCACAAAATATTCAATGTCATATTTTAAGTATTTGTATTTCATTTCTACGGAAGTGTGTTGAGATCCACATAAGAACGGCCATACTGGGTCAGACCAACGGTCCATCTAGCCCAGTATACTGTCTTCCAACAGTGGCCAATGCTAGGTGCTTCAGAGGGAATGAACAGAACAGGAAATCATTGAGTGATCCACCTCTGTCATCCACTCCCACTTTCTGGCAATTAGAGGCTAGGGACATGCAGAGTTTGGGGTTGCATCCCCACCCATCTTGTCTAATATCTATTGATGGACCTATACTCTAGGAACTTTTTTGAACCCAATTATAATTTTGGCCTTCATAACACCCCCTGGCAATGAGTTACACAAGTTGATTGTGCAAATGACTGTGTATGTGAAGAAGTATTTACTTTTTTTTGTTCTAAACCTGCTGCCTATTACTTTCATTGGGTGACCCCTGGTTTTTGTGTTATGTGATCATTTTGGCACAGCAGCTCTATCTGCTGCACACCTGGGCAGAGTAGGTGTGTCTATGCAAACATGGTCTTCTCCTGAAAATGTTTTCCCCCAGTTCATCGCTACATGTTAGGGGAGAGCTCATTCAGACCCTCCTTACACTAAGTGCAGGGAAATTCTGCTGTATGGGAGGTTTGTGATACAGTAGGTGATACAGTAGATAACTGTAGTATATCCAATATCTCTCTGGTATAGTTGACTTTTTTTTTTTTAACTGACAGCCAGTGTATATATTTAAATCAACTAATACATGAGTAGAATTTTGCTTTTCATAAACTCTTATTGCATCATAGGGCCTGTCTGACTGATAAAAGCAACACCATTGAATTGATATGGTTTTACCCTCTACTTTAAAGTTTTTCTGTTGATAAACAGGCAATGACTACAGCACATGGTTGCTCAGCAGCAGAATATCCACTTATTCTGTATACTTCAATTCTAAGGGGATTTTTCAACCTTGTAGACAGCTGAGGTTTAATTATGTTTGAGCTGAGATACATTTAGTTATGTTGTATAATTTTGAATGCTAATAGCCTGATTTTCAGGTCCAGAGCCTAAAATTACGCTGATTTAAATCAGTGCGTAAGTGCCTAAAACAAGTATTTAGATGATGAAATAAGGACTTAAATATACTTATCTTTAGGCATCCAGTTTTGAAAATTGGGTCCTGTATACTCTAAAAGATATGATATTTTAATCTGCTGTGGGGAGAAATGTGGTAGATTACCTTGTTCAGTTAAGTGTGATTCTGTCTTCATATGAAAACTGGAGACCTGCATTAATACTGAATATTAGAAAAGCTGTGATAACCTACAAAAGGAACTTCTGTACAAAAGAATTCTCCATTATAATTTATGTATTGTGGGAGTACAATTATTTCATGCATGTCATGTACAGACTGTATTCCTCTTTGCTTGTAATAAACCCTCTGAATGTATCCAAATGTGCACAAGATATACTGCATATTATTTAAGAGAGAGCAAGACAGCTAATCTGAAAAGTACCTGTAAATTAGAAATAATTGGCAATATTCACAACATCTTCCATGAAGACATTACAAAATTCATAAGTGCTTTGAGGCTAGAAATGACTCTGGTATTCACAAGATATAATGTTTAGAAAATGTTGAAGTGTGCTCACTTTTTTTTTTTTTTCCCCAAATAATTTGCAGTTTAAGTTTCCTTGTAATATCTATGCCTTACCTACAAATATTTTCTAAAGACAACACATAGAATTTCAAGCTGGAAATCTTTCTTCACAAAAGACATCCAAAGGTGCAAGCACTTATGATTTATGTGACAAGGAAAACACAGCATTCAAATTTAACAACCGGTCAAATTGAGATAACAGGAGAGTGTGTTTTGTTTTGGGGGCAAAGGAAGGAATGAAACGTATTTTGCACATATTTTAAGAAATTAAGACCATATGGAGACTGAGGGAATATGGAGAAAGGAAGGCAATAGAAAAGATTGCAGAAGACTCTAAGGTGAAAGGTAGACAACACAATACATGCGTCAATAGAAACATTATAATACTTGGTATTTATATAGTGCTTTTTTATCTGTAGATGTTAAAGTTTTTCACATAGGAGAGGAAGTATCTTCTCCATTTTGCAGATGGTCAATTGTTTGTCAGTCTGGTGTCCTGTTAATTGGATCAGAGATTGTCAGTGCCTCTGAAAGATCCCCACACTTGTAGGTGAGATGGGAAAAACATGATTTTTGTTTGTTCCTTTCCATAGTTTTAATCAATTCTTTTTTGGCAGATCAGCCATTTTTAACCTCCAATTGCACCGTGTATTCTAATACACAAACCCTCAGATGTATCCAATTCAAATGTGAGTGTTTGTCTATGTGGCACTTACATATTTGTGTGTAAGAATTTAAACCTTTCCTGAACAGAAAATTCCAAAGTGTTTAATTTCTTTATTATACACAAATTAACTGTGCTGAGAAAATACTTTTTATCTAAATCTGATGTGTGTCACAACTTCAAGAAAGAGAAATTAACTCAAGTATTGCAGTCCTCTTCTAGAAGCAATTGGTAGTACCCAATAAACCCTAGAACTTTATGAAGCTATCACTCAGAGGCCAAATCCCAAGATGTTCTTGAACACTTGGTATTCTGTTGACTGTGCAAATGTTCAGTACCTCTCACAATTAGGTCCTTAGTTATTGACAGAGAGTTATGGCCTTGTGACCTGAGGGCAGGATTAACAGCCAGCTTTCAGACTTACTCCCTGTATGGAGCCAATCACTTAATCTCTGTTGATATGTAGAATTGTTCACACTTATATAAGTACTGGATTAATGTATTGCCTGGCACTGGTAGGTATGTCTTGAAGTAGGAAGATGTACGACAAAGATTAAAGTGTTTGCATACTAAAAAATAACAAATTTCTAATATAAAGAACCACCCACTGCCCCATGGTCTTCTATAAAACCTTGTTTTACACACACTATTTTTCTTCCAAAGGTTTTCATGGAGGACTTCCGAATGGAAAGCATGCCAAGTTACTCTCCTCCTTCATGGACAGGACCCTCGCCGACATAAGCACACAGCCCTTTGTGGAGGTGGGATACAAATCCGGGAAGTGTACTGTGTCCAAAGTGTGATAGAATCTGGGACACACAAATTAAAGGAAGGTATGTTGTTAGAGGTTATTCTAAAATGCCTATGACAGGGATCTATAAATTGGAAAGGTAAAGAAATATTGCGAGACTCATCAATAGCATGAAGCTACGTGCTTTTTTGCTGCCGCTGAGCTGGAGAAATCTGTTTGTGGGTAAGGATAAAAATGTCTCAGTGGCCTGCTAATAGACTCCATTGGAGTAATGCTGCCTGGAAGCTGGAGGGGGGAGTCAGTGAGCCCCAGAGCCAGCACAGCATGTCTGTGTGAAGATTCCTTGCCTCCTATGGGTTCCCCCCCATGATCTGAAGGGTTCTGGGTGTGAAACCACTGCCCATCATGTGTGGTGATGGGGACACACTGTCTCCCACTCTCCAGTCTCTCTTGGAATGAGTTCAGAAAAAGTAGTCTTCCTCCTGTCTCACAGGTCAGGGGAGAGGGGGGAGAGGCAGACCTGTCTCACCCCCTTGTCCCCATTTGTTGAATCCACTTGGCCATTTTTTGGTGTTGGTTCAGTTATTTATCAATACAGTCGAACCCCAGAGTTACAAACACCTTGGGAATGGAGGTTGTTCGTAACTCTGAAATGTTCGTAACTTTGAACGAAACATTATGGTTGTTCTTTCAAAAATTTACAACTGAACGTTGTCTTAATACAGGTTTGAAACTTTACTATGCGGAAGGAAAATGCAGCTTTTAACTATTTTAATTTAAATGAAACAAACACAGAAACAGTTTCCTTACCTTGTCAAGTCTTTTTTTAAACTTCCCTTTATTTTTTAGTAGTTTAACACAGGGCTGTACTGTATTTGCTTTTCTTGGTCTCTGCTGCTGCCTGATTGTGTACTTCCGGTTCCAAACGAGGCATGTGATTGACTGCTCAGTTTGTAACTCTGGTGTTTGTAACTCTGAGGTTCTACAGTATGTCAGCCTATTTCTGGTTTGGCTTAATCCTCTGCTCAAGACCAATATGCAACCTTTCTTATGATTTGATGGGAAAAGCCAAAATAATAATGTCGCAACTTCTGAGCACACAGACAGGTGTTGGAGTTAGAGTGAGTTATTTTGCTTTTGGAAGAGTAATGAGTGGATGCAGATGCATTATGAATAATTTATCCTTGTCTTTTTTATCTGCAGTGTGTACTGCTCCTGTAGAATATGGCTTTGAGCAGAGATGGTAAGATAGTAAGAACACAACATTTCAGTTTAGACTTATTTACTTACAAAGCCAAAGCAAGTCTTTATTAATGGCAGATTGCATGTCCTATCTGCCTGCAAAATAACCTCTCAGACTACAGAAAAACAAGACTCCATTCAGTCCATATACGACTGCTTCTTCTTCTGTTCCAAGAAGCTGGAACCTTGCTCTCCCAACACACAGATTCCTTTGTTCGTCATTATCTTGCAGTGCATGTGTCTCATCAAGTGAGGAAACTGTTTTAGTGACTACAGTAGCATAAAATTTTGGCTGTCTTTCTTACCCTCACAACAGTTTCTTGAATTGACAAAACCACAGTAATGGGCACGTCCACATTCAGTAAACCTCAAAACTGTGATTGTGCTTGAACTTTGATTTGGATTGTGGTAGCCCCTAGCAGCCTGCTCACGGACCTGGACCCCATTGTGCCAGATGCTATATAAACACAGAACAAAAAGGTGGTCCCTGCTCCTAAAGAGTTTACAGTTGTGATATACTAAGGCCTTTACCCAAAAGTGCTCAGCATTGTTACTAGAAGCAATGTTTTCTGCATAACTTCCAGATGGGATGAACTGCTCTGTGAGATGGATTGTGGCTATGTTTGTGGCTTCCACAGTGGAAAGAAGCCAATGTTGGCTGAATCTTTTCAGAGCAATCTGAGAAGAAGATTATCTCGGGCACTGTAACCAACCGTAGTGTTTTTGAAGGAAGACTTAATTAAACACTATGTCAAATGTATTGTGTTTTTTTGTGTGTCTATCATAGGACTTTTTTTTTTTTTTTTAAGTAAAAATGTAAAGGCGAATCCATTTATTGAAATACAACATCTTGATTCAACTTCTCACCAGAATGCAACTTCATTTCAAGGGTTGGCTGGAAAAAAAACAATTCCATTTTGCAAAAAATTTTCAGGTTTCGAAACTTGTTTTCATTCCAAAGCAGAACAAGATCGAGACTTTTAGAAATTTTAATGGAAAAATTGAGAGCAGAAGATCCAACAATAGCCTATATAGCCTGGTGCTTAGGGCCAGGTTCAAGTGCCTGCTTGGGTCTCCCACATCTCCCACATCCCTAATCACCGAGTCTCTTCCAGGAGAGTGTCTCTTGTTTGTTCTCTGTCAGAAATACTATCTTGGACCGGAGAAACTTTCCTGACAAAAAATTATTCAAAACCAGTATGTTTCTGGAAAACATTTCAGTTTCAATTGAGAAAAGTTTTGTGAAAAATTGTTTGACTAGCTCTATTTCTGACTATACTCTTTCTCTCCCCACCTGCCCCTGCCCCTATTTAGACAAAGAACACTACTGAACTATCTTGCCAACACACTGCTAGGTCTTGTCTCCATATACCTTGGCATCTATAGTATATTTTCTTGAACATCTGTCCTCCATACACATATGAAAGAAACTAAATTCTTAAATATCGTAAGTCATTTATTTTCCCTTATGGTACATAGTATAACAATTTTGGTGGCAAATTCTGTTTTAAGTTACATCAGTGTAAATCCGGACTAATTACAGTGGAGTTTCTCTGGACTTACACCAACATAGTTTAGAACAGAATTTGACCTTTATCTCCAGTTTTTGAACGTATTCAAGCTTTTCTTTGTTCAAAACAGAATATATCCTATACGTCATATGGGCCTTTACATTTTTCCAGAGCAGCATCAAAACCTTTTGGGAGATCATATCCCTGTTTAGGCAGCTCTTGCTCTCTTTAAAAAAGTAAATGTTGCCCAAGGGGGTGTCATGCAATAGGATAAATACATATTTGTGTAAATGAGGAAGGGTTATTAGCAGCCACTTTGGACTCGTTAGCCAGCTGGAACATATAAAGGACTTGTACTGTATTTGAATTAGCACTAACCCTGTCCTATATTCAATGTGCACTGCTCTTCAAATTCATGCCTATATTGGTAAAGTTGCAGGAAGAAAAAAATCAATTTATGACAAAGAAATTAGATTTTGGAGACTCAGATCTTTGAGTCCTGACCTTCCTGTCTTGTTTGTGAAAGTATTTGGAAAGAATAGGCTAGAATGTATTGGCTATAGGAAAATTTGACTGGTACCTGGGGAGAAAGATAACTGATGGTCAGCAGTGTCATAAAAGGATCTTTGTTTGCTAACTGAGTGGTGGTGCTGAAGCTGGATAATCCAGCATCTGGATTAGTGGATCCAATTCAGAGTAACCTTTTTCTCAGGTAAGAAACCGGCCCTTTCTTATCAAAATGACCTGGCTTGAGAAGATTATGAAGAATGTACCTCCACAGTGTGAAATATATTCAAGCACGCCTGTGTCAAATCTGCATTGTTGGGATGTTGAGCTATTGATCTAACATTCTGTGAGCAGAATTTATAAGATTAAAGTCACATAATAGAATAATAAATATGTAACAGCTGGCTTCTTCAATGGAAACCCTTTAGAAGCAAGACTGAAAACGATTTTACGCAAATCTTTGGGGTGTAAAGCTGGCATGCTTTAAATTTGTAATTCAGGATCTTAAGGGTTTAAATTCATGAGGGAAAGCAACCTATTTATCACAGAGGTATAACATTTTTAGTTCTCAGATGTCTGGGAGCTAGCTGAAGTGAAAGGAGCAGATTATATAGAAAACATTTTGAAGGTAAAATACCTAACTTTTTAAAAAAATGTGACTTATTTCTCATGAAGGTATTTGATATGACATGTAATATTTACTCCATTATTACTGATGCATTTATTTATAGGGCTGTTTATTATATGGTAAGTAGTTAGTCTACTTCACCCAATCAATTTGCATGAGACTGTAGATTTTAGTTCAGATTCTTATCTTTGAAGTCTAAAAAAATCAAGTGCGCATATTTATATTTTAGGGCCATTTATGCCACTGGAATATGTAAGTCATTCACAGCCCGGTGATAAGGGCATTATATTTTTGCTTATTATAAAAACAAAATTACTTAATTTCTCTTTGTTGACCAAACTGGAACATCCACAAAGAAAAGGACAGTCACAAAAAATAAAGTTTTACTTAGAATAAAAATATCCTAATTTTAAGCCGTTAGTGGAGGGCTAATCTCTCACTGTTCAAAGGTTTGGTTCAGAGCCTTTCCTGAAGTGTATCCAAAACTTCTGGATTCCCGTCCCTTTCTTCTTCATGACTTCTCTGGCAATATGACTTCCAAGTACATTGTGGCCTTTTCTCAAAGCTTTCTAGTATCCTATGGCTCTTGCTTTTTTTCTAACCAATCATCAACAAGCTACCTGCACACCCTCTCTTCCCATGATCACCTTCATTGATCCCCAGTATCCCTACTCCCTTAAGACTCTTCCAATAGATTCTCAACTGCATCCCTCCTACCTTCTGCTGGTCAGTCATAGTACTTACAATAATAAGCACTATGCCCCACTGTAAATGTTTGCCAGATATATTTCTATTGTGGTAGCGCTGAGATGCACCAAGCGGGATTGGGACCACGTTGTACTAGGAGGTGAACAAACACAAGGCGACATCTTTTCTCCTCCGAAAAGTTTATAATGTCACTTAATTCATGTAGCAGGACTTCCTGATTGTTCCTAAATATTCTGAATCACCGTTGCTTCTGGCAACCTATTATCAACTTCTTTCCATGCTGAGATTAGCCTTTTATTTATACTATGAAGTAGTTTTCAGTTGATAATGGGACTTTACTTCTCACCTTGTGGCTTCCAATTTTTTTTAAATGTAATAAAAATCCCTTTCTATCAGACACAGGATGCAGCAAGTTTCATTAACAGTCTCATGTGAGGAGCTAGTATCAGAGCCATTTCTAAGCTAAAAAAAGATGATCCAGTTATCCTTTGCCCACTATTTTGTCATTGCTATCAAAACAGAGTCTTTCAGGCTGGAGACATATGACTTGCCTTTACAGAAGTTGTGATTATTTGTTTCTGTTGTATACTCATGTAGGTGTTTTATATTGTAATTCAGTCTTCAATGATTTTCTCAACTAATTTCCTCTAGTACTTGAAATAAGAGTCACTGGCCTATATTTACTGGCATCACCAATAACAACTTTTAAAAATGGATACTATCCCTATCTTGGCCTCTGCTAAAAATTAACTCTGTATGGTTCTGCCAAGCATTAAATATATATTGACTTCTGTTGTGGTGGATATCAAGATGTATTGCCCTGAGAGGTGAATACTGACTAAGGTGAAGGCAAAGTTGAGATACTCCTTAAGGGACAATAAATCTTGACGTCACATTGTTATGTGTGTTCGAAATAGGCTTGTCACAGATACCTAGAAACTTTTCCGTTCTGGCCATGAATTTCAGAAATGTTTAGGTGTTCATTTTAAACTAACAATCTTAAGAGAGATGAAGTTAAAAATCCAGGAGAAAGTATTATTTACCTTCTGGGAGGAGTGAAAAATTGTTTGGGGAAGACTATAGTCAGGATGTGCATTCACTCTCTGATTGGTTAACATTGTTCTTTATCTCAGTCTTGCCTTGTGTGAATGTAAATAGTCAAAACTCACTGCATCAGTGTGATTATATTTATTAGCCCAGAATTAATTTATATAAGTCACTGCTATAGAACTGGGCAGTGTTTCAAAGAGTTACAAGATTTGCATTCAATTGAGTTTTCAGGCTTATTCTACAGATCCAGAAGAACATAGAATTTTTAAAACTATGAACAAACATAATCTATAGTAAATGGGCTGCTATTTGATTCAGGGGCATTGACCCAGAAATTCTGAGAGGAAACACAAGTGTTATCAAGCTGAAAATATGACATTTTTTCCCAAAGTAAATGTTTTATTTACAGTACTAGTGCAATTATCAAACAAGTTAGAAGGTGCAATAAACTCTGACCTTTCCAATACATAGACAGAGGTCTAGCAGCTCTGTCCATTTATCACAGCAATACACTGAATTCTCTCCCACTGACCCTTTGCAATAGAGAATCCTTGATCTAGGATGAACTATTTCTGCCTTGTAGGAGGTTGCATGTTTGATTGAGTTCTGTCATTTGGCAATGAAAAGAATCACAGAAAGAGACACTTTATTGTAACACTGAACAAAGAACTTTATTCGAATAAGGAAAACAGCATTATCCATAAAGGTACTCAGCCTCTTTTTCTCTGCTTTCCTGCAGAACCTTTACCCATCTCCTTCCTACCGGTTATCCTGCTACAGTTTTAAAGAAACACTACGTATATAGTCAGACAAATAAAAGCAAATAAAGCTCTGCTGGAACTCAGAACAGGCTCAGTGAATGAACTGCATCCTTGAACTAGTGGGAGCCACCTTTGAGATTGGGGTTGTCTGCCAATCAGATGGCTAGACAAATGATGGAACTCTTTTACAGATGGTCAGTTCTCTATTAGAGTTCACCTGGCCTTCGTGTGGCAAAAGAAGCAGTGCTTTTACAGCCACCATGTCTAGTCGAAATGACTTAGTTCATTTAATACGGTAACGTGTGTTTATTAATGCAGCCTATTCCTTTTTGTTCTTATTTCTGAAATATTTCATTAAAAGTTTTCGTCTCTGCAATATGCAGTAGCTACTGGCAGAAATTTGGAGGACTTTTTGACATTTGATCATATCCATGTGCATATTTCTAATTCATCAAGTTATTTTTAGAAATTATATATTCATACTCTAAATGTATGGATGATTGCTACCATTTTTATTTCAAAATAATGTCAAGAGATGCACAACATGGCTGAAATAAAAGTTATACTAGAATGGGATGTGACTTAATTCTTACTGTGACTCTGTGCCCTAAAATTGATTTGCTTTCATTTCTCCCAGTGAGATACAAAAATGATAAATTATTTTGCTAAACCTAGTGCTGAGGGGATATTAAGTAATGCAGGAAGCCTCTTGATGATAAAAAAAAAAAAGCCTTATGGTTAAAATTCTAATATTTATCTTACCCTTTCTGTCATTTGACTTTTGCAATCTGTAGAAAAGGTCTATTTACTTTAGCAGTAAGGTGAATTGGATTCCTGCCAGCTTGGTGTAGTCTCCAAATGAATATGTCAAAGGCAATATTGTTTTTCAGAAATCATTCAGAAAGCAGTCTTTTTAACATTAATAGTATATTTCATTAGTTTTGAATTAAATTTCATCTATTGCCATTTAATAGTACAGTTATATTGTAGAGTGCCTGAGGAGCAAGAGGTATGAATTCTGAGTCCATGACTTAGAATCTAAGTTGCTGCTCAGTGTTCCTGCATCTGAACTTGAAGTACTGGCATGAGAGAATCTTGTGCATTAATGTTTGCCGAGACAAGCACCAAAGCCTTCTGTAAAAGCAATTTAAGACCATGGATTCCTTTAAGCATAAAATGGTAGAACATCAGGAAGAAACAAAGAAATGTTTGCTAATACATGTAGCATATCGTTTTTGAAAACACTTTTCCAGTCAGTCCCATGATCCCTTCATTGAATGTATTGTATGTAAATAGATCTGGGCCATATCGTCTTCCAAGATGGAGAGTCTGCTGGTCTTGTGCAATCTATCCATCATGCACAGCCATGGAGATCTACATAATTGATGGTGTGAATGAGGGCAAGATTTGGAACAACAGTTGGAATTTAGTTAAACCAATGTGGTGCATGAGCTAGAGGAGAATTTAATTAATCACCTCATCACCATTGGTTTCTGCAGTATTAATAGCAGTAAAATGTAAACACATTTTTTTCCTCTATAGCAAGCAGACCTGACCTGAATATTCACAGGCCATGGGTCTGCTGAGTAAGGTGTTTCATTTTTATATAGTTACCTTTTAGAGAGAAAATATAGCTGGTACTCTGATTCAGCAGTCCAGTCCTAGACTGGCAAGCCCTTAAGCATGTGCTTAACATAAGCCTGCATTTAACTGCTTTGCTGAATAGGGATGGACTTAAGCAATGCTTAAATATTTTGCTTTAGAACATAAAACACTATGGGTCAGGTAGATTCTTTTTTGCTGCTTAATTAGAGCCTAGCAGATTGGGTTTGCTCCAGGGAACAAATTCCAATAGTAAATTCAGAAGCTCTGTGAAGTTTATATGAATGAAACTACAGTCCATAACTTTTTTTTCTGTTTAGTCACTAGGCCTGTTGACAAGAAACTATGTGTTGGCCCTGCTCCCTCTGCCTCCCAGCTGTGCAATGTTCCATGTTCTTCTGACTGTCTGGTTTCCTCCTGGTCTGCATGGGGACCCTGTGTTCATGAGAACTGCCAGGATCACCAGGGACGAAAAGGTGATTTAACTGTTTCTCTCATATGCTACAGCCTGTAATTAGGTCTGAATTAACTAAATGCCAGCATGTTAGGATAGGAATTTGAAACAACTGGATCCAAATGTGGTTTCCTATTGAATTCATTTGATATAAGTTGGAACCAACAGGTGGATCCTAGGGTAGAAGGTGGCCTTTGATGTTGTAGGCTATTGTTCTTGAAAAATATGTGTGAGATCCTCATCCCTACTCCAGCCCCTCGATGTTTGGTAAAAGAGAGACATAGAGGGGCTCTAAAAGTCTTCTGAGAACTGTCTCAAAAGTCCTGGTGTAGGGGGCACGCTGGGTGTGGAGCTGGAAGGTGGGAGGAGAATGTCAGGCTCAGAGTTGCAGCATGTAGCAGTGTGGAGATTCCGGGCAGTGCTGGGGGCTCAGAGGGCAGCCTGGGAAGACTGCTGCAATTTAGGCAGACATGAGGGCCTGTCTAAATTATGCTGGGAGCAGCCCCCACCTCCAGGGTTGGGAGGATGCAAAGGTGGTTTAAAGCTACCTCAGCCCCACTTGCCTCGGGGCTGCGAGTTCTGTGCTGTGGCGGTGTGCGGCACAGAATCACCCCGTTAGTTTCTAAATGTATTCTCTATGTTAGGTATTTAAAGAACGGCCCTCATCGAGGCACACGCCAAGGGGCAAGTCTCCTCATTTGAAAATGTTGCCCAATGTTTTCAGAAAGTGGAATTTTTGTAATTGTGAGTTTTTTAAGATGGTTAGAGTTGGTCTGAATTTGTCAAGTAAAACAGGTCAAAAAAGGCCTTTTTGCAAAAATGGAAATATTTGTAAAATCATTTCATTTAAAACAATTTATTTTTGCTTCTGAAGCAAATTCAGCTCATAGTTCTTTGGCATGGTTTTCCTCATATTTTGTTTCTTGGCCATGGAGTTTTGTGGCCTCCAACCACGCTCTGTCCCATGTCCTCTGTCTGGGATGTTGGTGTAGTAGAGACTCAGAGGGAAGTGTGCTGTTTTCTGAATCACCGGCCCTACTTTCTGCAGCACCAAATGTTTTCTCTAGAAGATTTCCATCCAGGTACGGACTTGCTTCCTCCAACTCTGCTGAGTCAATGAGTCCTAATGAGAAAATTGCTTGATGCAGAATGGCTGAACACCATGGTAAATCCACTAATTCAAACCATGGATATAGCTAGTTTATACTCTATCATATCCAAAACAAACCCATGCTGAAAGACACTTACTTGCATACTAGCTCCACTATTGAATATAACATCATGACTTTTGTTTTCATTCAAATGGCATTAAATTATGTACTCAGTTCTTTAATTATTTTTGTAACCTTTTTGTTCCAATATTAATTTTGAATCTCCCACTTTAAAAGGATGTTATTTTGATGGGGTCCAATATGAATTATATATCTTCATAAAGCAGAGTAATTATTTCTCAGTAAACTGGTCTTTTGTATCTCAGAATAAGATTTTTCAATCTGAGTCCCAGAAAGAGGTTAACTGTGGTTTAGATTTTGAATTACTTGTTTGGTCGTCTTTATCTTTTTAAAATTGTATTGTCATCATGACATATATAGTTCTTACTTTATGTCCATGTATTTGGACATATGTTTTACATCCAAGTTCAATGAAAAGGCATGTATTGGATCAAATGGCAGTGGAATTGGGGGATGGGTTGTGGTGGAAATCAAGACTCCTGGAATTCTGCAACCAACATTATGTTTGCAGTGACAAAACTGTAAATATAGAGAGAGACATTCTGTCTTTTTTTGCAAGGCCAGTGAGGTTGCAAATATTTAGAAGGCCTTATGAATAAGGCTAAGATTTAGCCATGGGTATTTTTAGTAAAAGTCATGGACAGGTCATGGGCAATAAACAAAAATCCACAGCCCCATGACCTGTCCATGACTTGTACTATATACCCCTGTCTAAATCTTGAGTGTTCTGGGGGGCTCCGGGAGTACAGCTGCTGGGCTGGAGGGGGGGGCCTGGGGTGCCCGCTGGGGCTCGGAGGGGGGGAGGCGCAGGGGGCGGCCTGGGACTGGCGCCGCCACCACTGCTGGTCGGGGGTGGCTGTGCTGGCCCAAGACCGCCACTGCTGGCGGGGTGGAAGGCAGTGTGGGTGGAATCTGTGACCTCTGACAGACTCGCAGCCTTACTTATGAACATTGCTATGCTGTTTTTTTTTATTAAAAATGTAGTTTGAAATGCCATAGAATTCCACATGCCCTATATATCAACTTTTGCAGACAAAATACCTTAATACTGATGATAAAAATTTTCTCTGTTCTGTCTTTCTAGGATTTAGAATGAGACAAAGGCATGTTGTTATGGAACCCATTGGTATGTCTCAGGGTTGTCCACACTTAGTAGAATCTATTCCTTGTGAAGACCCAATGTGTTACCAGTGGGTCATTTCCGAAGGAGTCTGTGTACCTGATCATGGAAAATGTGGGCATGGAAATCGCATACTGACAGCCATATGCAAGAACAATAAAGGTAGGTGCAGCTAATTTTAGGTTGGTCACCTTTAAATGTGCATAATGTTTTGTGTGTTCCTTTAAAATCTGTTTTTGTTAAAGGGCAATTGCAAAGACTTCTTATTATAGCAGTGTATTTAATTTAATGTGAAACACCAGATTTTGGAATGGGATCTGAGTTTCCCCAAAGTCTAGAGCTACTATTATCTGGGATTCTGGTTTGAGCCCATCTCTGATTAAAATAAAATGACTCACTGCCGCAAGTCATTTCTTGCTGTTATGACTTATATCTTACCCCTCCCTAAAGTAATATATTAGCAGTGTAATATTAATGGCCTGATTCTGCCCATTTACTTCCTGCATTCATGTTATAGTACTTATGCCAGTACTCTCATCGAGGTCAATAGGACTATCTGAATACGATTACTCAGCATGAGTAAGGGTATCAGAATCAGGCTCTTTGCATTTCCACTAACGTAGCACTAAATTCTTTCACAAAAAATCTGGAATACTTTTCTCATCATAACAGCTGTTTAAGAGAGCATACTGAGGAAAGCTTAGTTGTGCTGCCAAGATTAATTATGCTACAAGAATCTGATGTTATGTAAATGAAAAGATTTGTGCTGAGTAATACTGTAATACTCAATACTCAAACTTGCCAGCAGTTTGAGACCGACCTTGTGTTCAGTTTACAACTTGTTAATAATGCATAAAGCACACATTTTATAGGAAGTTTACAAACAAGCAATGAGGGCTTATTTCTCATATGCGTTTTGAAATGCAGTCAACAGTTTCATCAGTCTCGATAAGGTCAATGTTGTCAGATCTCTAGATTCTGTTACGTAAGGCATGATTTTGCAGCCCTTAATCACAGTGAGTTGTACTATCGGGTCAAAACTGGCAAAGTTTGGAACTTGCCAGTTTAATGCTATATCTGAGATGGAGATGATTCTTCCATTGCATGGTGTTTGAAGCCATTACAGGAAACAGTCTATAACAAGTTGAGTTAATTGGCATGTGTTTAAGAATACGTTGAGAGATGCGGTGCATTAGAACCTGATCCGCAATTAAATAACAGCTGCTAATCTGCTGAAGAGCAAAGATCCCTTTGAAATATGTATGAATGTGTATGTGGCTTTTTTATGTTCTTAGACTTAGTGGGCCAAATCCTCAGCTGCTGTAAATAGTTCCAGTGGAGTTAGGGGGTAGCTGAGTGTCTTCTAAGTGGTCTCTGGTGTGATGTGATAATAATTTAGGCTGAATTCTGCAGTGACGTGTGGAACCCCATTGAGGCTACCCACTGATGCAAGGGTTCACCTGTGTCCATCTTTTGGCAGGATTGGGGTCTTAAACTTGTGTCAACTTCAAACTCAGAGAAAACGTGCAAGGTCACAAAGTCACAAACCCGGGGTGATCTCTGATCATGGCAGCATGTTGCTCTGTTGTAATTATACATGCTGAGACATCCCAATTTTGGGGCATCTCTCTGCTGGTCTGTCCAACAAGAAATTGGAAGTTTCAATGTAGTTTTTTCACTTTCAGCCATTCAGCTCACGATGAGCAATGTGGGAGGGTTTTTTTGGTTCTGTCAGTTTTGCTTTCACGTTTACAGAGTGCTTTCCAGTTAGTCTCCTTGAGAATGGAAAAATATATATATTCTGAATGTCTACTGGAAGTGAGAGAGTGATTGAAACCTTTCTTCTAGCATTGCAAGAGTAGCACAAAAATCCCTTTGAATTTCAGCTGGGGATTTTGGACAGTTGCTTTATTGTCACTATAACTGAACATTTGTTTTGCTTGTCCAACCCTAATTGGGGAGATTTCACAAGACATACCATAGCTCATTTGACAGGTTGGAAACATTCATGGATGCTCTTTTAAAACCTTCCTCAATCTCTATTGCGGTAGGATTTATTTACCACAGAGTCCTAGAAATCAAAAGTTGAAAAAAGGGCTGTTTGTCTTGTTCATCCTTCTACGAATCTACTTAATACCATTAATTGCTTTGGCTATAGTTTCCAGTCCTTACACAGTGCTGTTTTAGGCCAAATTGCTATTGAAATCAATGGGCTATTTGCCTAAATAAGAACTGTGGGACTGAGCATCAAAATTGCGCAGAGTCTTCAGTGGGACTAGTAACTAAACTGAGCTCTTAAGAGGAAGTTGTGACAAATCACAAGGCACACCAGGTATGGCTGCAATAGCATAAAAGCAGTACTAATACTTAGAACTTACATAGTTGATACATGTTCAAAGCACTGCATTAACTATTGTCCTGTTGTAAACCTTTAGCATAGCTGCTTCACATGCTGATAGGTTCATTAGTCTCAGCTGCCTTTTCAGTGTCTGCTGCTGCATCCTGAAATCCAGTCACTTGTCTAGTTTTCTGATGCCAGTGTGCTATCCAATATTGACATCAGTATTCAGCACTGCATACACCTTCAGGATTGCTGACTTACTAAAGAGACAAAGAATAAATTATTTGGGCCCTGGAATGTTACAAAACCCTATTTCCTTGATGGATGTAATACCTCATTAACAATAAAGTTCAGGTTGTGACAGGTACATTGAATTTAGAATACTCTGGTGGTTCTGTGTATGCTTGCATACAGAATTTCTTCCTCTTGATATTAGTGCCAGCCTTTTCTCCATGACTGTCTTTTTAATTATTACTATATGTCAGTTTATCTTTTTTAACATTTTCAGGGACACTGTTCTGTCAATCCTTGCTCTGTTGGTAACTAATCTTGAAGAAACCACGAAAGTGACCATTAATATTTTCTGGAGTTTCAAATGTGTCCACATACCTAACCCAAAGTGTCATTTGTATCTCTTGATTTTATAATATAGATTAAAAATATTAGAGTAATAATTCACTTTGATTTCAGCTGCAGTTGTGATCTATGTACATTAATTTGCAATGCTCTTTCTTCAGGAATGGTAAAAATCTCCTTTTTCCTGTGGCACTTCTAAAGGACTCTGGCATAGGAAGGTCAAGCTTAGCTATGAATCCTCATAGTTGTGTAAAGTGGCCATTTATTTGAGTACACAAGGTTTAGACAGAATGAGAACAGAGGGTTATTTCAGTGATGTATCTAAAGATTCCAGTGTTTCTTATAAGACAACTTTGCCAAAGCAGTATCTTTTCTTAAGGGATACGTACCAATTTCAATCACATTCCATTTAATTGTATTTCCTAAGTAATTAGACTAGACATCTAGGATGTTTTTGTTTCTTAAATCTGCTATTCCAGACAGAGGATGGCCATTTAATCCTGGTTTTGTGCCCCATAGCTCAGGATGTCCACGGAAATTCTGTAACTAGCAGTCAGAGCCCATATCTTTATAATTTGCTCTGTAGTTTTTTTTCATGGCTCAGTTATGGTTAGAGTTGTGGAGAGTGTAGGAGGATTACAGAGTTCATAATCTCTGTTCATAATCATCTAATTATCTTGTGCTCTGCCTGTCAGTTTATTGCATGCATTTGTTGACTCTCATTTTATTCTTAGATTGTAAACTATTTGGGACAGAGCATCTTTTTGCTGTGTGTGAGAACAATGCCTGGCACAATGAGGGTGTGGAGGGGGGGAAATCTTTGACTGATGCCCTGAAGCAGTATTACAATACAAATAATATAATAAGAAGGATAAAAGGAAATAATTTGTGTAATGGAGAGGGATTTATACAAGATGTCTCATCCAAATAAAATGTTTCCATAAGTGGGTTTTTATTTAATTATTTAGCAGTTACTTCATTAGCAAGACACATTACTTAAAAGCTCAGTGTGCAAAATGATAGGCAGGGGAAAGACAAGGAAAACTTAAAGCCAACAGAGAAAAGATGCATGTGGTAGTATCGTGGATTAGATTACTAAATTGTATCCTTAGCAGATCTGGGTGTATAATTCAAAACAAGTAGTTTCTATGACAACTCAACCTTTTCTCTGTTCACAAATTATCTGTGAGCTGATCATGATTTTCTCTAATTTGTTGTTTGAAATTGCTCAACAAATAATTTCTATGAATAATTCTCAGTCTTTAACATTTTCCTGAGGAGTTTGTTGCCGGTATTTGATATTTGAACTCTTTTGATTGGACACACAGGTGAAAGAGTGTATTACTGTTCCCTGGTTGGATGAGAGTAACTCTTGAAATATTCACATTCATTTTTTCTTTGCACAAATGGTCCATTTGCCTAAAATTCACTTGTTTCTGTGAATAGTTCCTGCCAGTAAACTTTCTTTCCTAAAATATTCTTGGTAAGTGGATAAAAAGACATGACCAACTCTTGTTTAAAAATACAAATAAATATTTGAGCAGTATTTTTTTGCAAAATTCATATAGCTCTAGGTGGCTCTCCAGGTATTACTTGGTAGTGACATGTACACTTGAAGGTTGTATGGCAAGGATGAATATTCCATACAGTACCTAGAAGGAAACTCAAGATTGTAATTGCGTTGAGAGCAAGATCTGTATGTAAAAAGGTCAATCCAATTAGGAGGTTAAATTTGCGTGGCTTTGTACGAAATTTCCCAGTTTTTTCATTTAGATGCCAAGAAAAATTAATGTTGAAACACTGTTACTGTCTAAAGTTCAGATGAAGAGATGTGGGAACTGTCTTAATTATTAGTATATTCCCCCATCCATATTAAGCTGGCTTTTTTTTTAAAGCAATTGTAAACAGCTTGAAGCAATATAAATGCTAAAGAGGAGCGCTGGAGTGTGATTTTAAGAAATGTATATTGTGTTGCATGTAGGCTGTGAACAAACAAGGGCTGTGGTTGGTAGTTCATTCTAGTTTCTCTGTTACATACTTAAAATAAATGAAATGAAATAAAAAGCTTTCATAATATAACAAGTGTGACTCATGCAAATAATCTATCAGTTTTTTCAAGTATTTAAGAAATGTTAGCATCTTAAAATGATTGTAAGGAAGGGTGAATTAAAATAGTTTTTACAGTCCTATGGACTGAATCTTAGCTATCGGCAATGTCTATAACAGGGGTTGGCAACCTTTCAGAAGTGATGTGCCGAGTCTTCGTTTATTCACTCTAATTGAAGGTTTCGCGTGCCAGTAATACATTTTAACATTTTTAGACGGTCTCTTTCTCTAAGTCTATAATATATAACTAAACTATTGTTGTATGTAAAGTAAATAAGGTTTTAAAAATGTTAAAAAGCTTCTTTTAAAATTAAATTAAAATGCAGAGCCCCCCGGACTGGTGGCCAGGACCTGGGCAGTGCGAGTGCCACTGAAAATCAGCTCGCGTGCCGCCTTCGGCACACGTGCCATAGGTTGCCTACCCCTGGTCTATAAATTGATTATAAAATGTTTGGGTTTTTGTATTTTAAAGCCGATCAGTCAGTGTTCTGCTAGTCAGCAATCTGCTTTATTGTAATACCCATATAGTCATTTGTTAATTTGCTTTTTGCTGGTCCTATACCTAGCAAGAAACCAAATTAATAACAAAAGATTATTCTGTGATACTGAACCAAAATAAGTGTCTATGAGATCAAACAGAAGAAAAAATCTTTTGAAAGAAATTAGCAAAAATCGGTAAATCTTGCATTAGTACTTTAGAAAGCAAACACTATCGTTCTGTTTGATCTCATAATATTCACTGGTTTAATATTTTCATACCATGTTTCTAGATACTAACTATAATCAAATAAGTATTATTTCTAGTTAGTGGTAAAACAAGAGAATGGAGGACATGAGAAATGTAGGACCGGATCACATGCAGTGCTGAGCACTCTCAACACCTTTTCACGCTGCAGGTTGAGGCCCTTACTGATACTGGAATTCTTTAAACTGTGTGGGACTCTGTAAAGATAATAGTCTACAAATAGAACATGCTATTGTCCTTATTGTGGGAGCTGTCTTGGTGGCAGAACACTTTACTAAAGTATTCTCATTGAGGCTGATAATAGAATGAAAAACCGATTGGCTGCAAGCTACAATAATAACTTAAGCAAAGGGAGTTAGCAGACGTAGATCTAGCTGTAATTATACCTGATGTCAACCCAAGGAACCTTAGCAGTGATAGATATGGGTCTGCACAAGCAACAGGAAAGAAGATTTATGAAAATCAATTCTTGCTGTGTGAAAAATGAATCATTATCATCATTTTAACTGTGTTACTTTGGGCTGATTTAAACAATTTTGTGCTTCTAACACTAGCGTTTTAAAGACAGGGCTCAGGAGTCTTTACAGGGGCTGGTGAATGCAAGAAGCATACAAAACAGGAATATTCTTTAGAGTTTGTTTACTTGCTAAGCATTCCATGCCGGTTTTCATAATGACCATTTTTAAATGTATTAATCCTATTGGTAGGTTTGCTTTTTAGAAGGAATCCATTTTAATACTTCTAATGGCTCCAGTCACGCATAGGTTAAATATGACAATTTCCTTTTATTTAACCATGTTATCTTTTAGAAACAATGCTTTGGGGTTTTACACAGGTAGTGCTTGGAACTGGAAAGCATTTGTATCACTCCAGCTCCTCCCGGCAGTTTGAGTTATCAGACCTTAAAATTACAACATTCTGATTACTATCTTGATATTTCTGTATCATTCCCCCACTTTATTGTTGTCACACTGGGATTAAGGCAATGCAGGGCTCCAGACACACCATGTGACAGGCCCCTATGGCTCCACTACTGTAGCCCTGAACAGTGACCTTACCCCTTGCCTGGAGCAGCAGGCAGTGGCGTGAAGGCATCCTTCTAATATGAGGAGCAGCAGCAAGGATCCCCTGTCACTCAGAGAGGCAAGTGTTTAGCAGCAGGGAGGCCATCTTGGAAAGGTGGTCCAGGCCCACTGCACTCTTCCTCTCCTGCCATACAGAGTCCTCTGTTGGGATGTATTGGTGGGCCCCACCCCAGTGCAATGGGTCTTGGAGTCAGCACTTTGTTGAGATGCATCAGGAAGTTTGCCCCTCTCAGAGCTTTTTTTTCCAGGCTATCTACAGACTTAGGCATACTCCACTACATCACTTACACTCACAATCATGAGGGATAAAAACATACTTTCTTTTTTAAAACGAAAAATTAAATTTAAAATATGTAAATGTAAGCTCAAAGGTATGGACCAATAGTAGTTATACCCCAATGCAGCCTTAAATTATTGGTCTTGTTCTCTTTCTCGCATATGTACATGCTCACTTTAACTGTGAGGTGATTTTTAGCAGCCAATAATCTCATACACTGCCACAGTCGGGGTTAAGGCTATACCTTAAAAACTGAGATTCCAAATTACTATTAGCTCTACCAGTTCTTGAGAAAACAATCACTGAAATCCTGTTGGAATTCAAGTGGGGACTGAAGGGAAGCACGATAATCAAAGTGATGTCATTTTAAGATCCAATATTGTGCTCTGTCAGGGCTTAAAAGGAATACACTATACCAGAAATGAGTAAATAAATAACTTTTGGCTCAGTGCTGGTGTTTGGAGGGGAGAGAGGGAGGGTTTTTTCAGCTGATACTATTTCTTGCATTTGAACTGAATTCATAAATAGTTTTGGTGCCTGAAAAATGCATTTTTCGGCAAATTTATTATTAGCTGAAAAAATTTCACCCTACTCTAATCTATACCACTGGAAGGCTGGGGACTCTTTGGGGTGGGATACTAATTGTGGTGTTCTTAGCTATATAACTATATATCTTTATTTCCTATACGCCGCAACTTTCAACCTCTAAGAACTATTGCCTATAGAGCCAGCCAGCCATGTGTGTTCAGTTCAGTATAGGCTGCCACAAAAAGATGTGCACCCTCATGGAGATTTTATACTTCTTTCTTGTCTCTGGTTAATCTAAAATAATTCATTTAGAGAGAAAAAAGTTTGTGAATGGAAAAATATATAACTAATACTTATAAAGCTTTCAAAATTATTTTGAGATCCTCAGGTAAAAGATGCTGTAAGTAAAAAGTATTTTATTTATTCCTTGTTTGATGCATGTAGTTAACAATTTTACTAGGGGTTCTGATTTAATATGAATCTTTTCCTAGCCCAAGCCCGTATTAATGTTGTGAAGAATTCATTTTGAATTCTCCCATCCCTAATGGATTATTGGCAGTGTACTAAGTTGCAGTTTCTGTTTAATTTCTCAGAGAACTTGATTTATTCTGTTCAACGAATTGAATGTGAGTTGTAAATTTGTTGCCTTCCTGGCTTATGGCTAAGTAAATTCTTAAATCTTAGGGAAGAGTGGTACGCCTAGATTCCAGCTGATCCTATAAATAAGAGCACCATAACCTCACATTTTGATCATTCGTCCTCTTAGAAAATGAACCATGAAATAAATTATTTCGTTGTAAAATTAATATAATGTGCTCATTTTTTGATGCAACATGGAAATGAACCAATCATGGACATAACCTTAAAACAGGGAATGGGGCAAATCAGATTTCCAGATCTACCTATATATTAAGCAACGGGAGGGGGACTGAATTTACTAAAGAGAACAGATAAAGTGCTGTACCACTAATGATAAGGGATAAATGGGGAAAAAATTAAGAGAGAAAAGTTATATGGTTAAGGACTAGGAGCTGTTGTCTTTGGTTAAAGGAATTCTATAAAGCACTGAGACTCAGAAAGGGCCCTCTAAGTTTTATTGATCTTGGTTGTACTGTATGAGGATTAACACAGCAGCTACTCTCAGTGAAAGTTTTGCCTGAATAAGGACGATGACAAACTGAGGGTACGTCTATGCTTTGAGCTGGGGTGTGATTCCCAGCTTGAGGAGACATACCTGCGCTAGTGTTAACAGAGCCAGCGTGATAAAAATAGAGTGACAGTGTGAGCGGCACGAGGGGGTAAGTACATAACTAGCAACTTTGACGGGTATGTACTGAAGCAGCTAGCCCTTCCCACCACTTGTGCTGCCACAGCCATACTTATTTTTACCACGCTAGCTCAGTTAGAGCTAGTGTGAGTATGTTTCCTCAAGCTGGAAATTACACCCCCAGCTCAAAGAGTAGACATACCCTGAGAGCCTCGTGATCCATTACATGAGTTATTCGAGTGTAGAACAGCCAAGCCCTTGTAAGGGGGAGGTCCCGGACAATTGGAAAAAGGCAAATATAGTGCCCATCTTTTAAAAAGGGAAGAAGTAAAATCCAGGGAACTACAGACCAGTTAGCCTCACCTCAGTCCTTGGAAAAATCATGGAGCAGGTCCTCAAGGAATCCATTTTGAAGCACTTAGAGGAGAGGAAGGTGATCAGGAACAGTCAACGTGGATTCACCAAGGGCAAGTCATGCCTGACCAACCTGATTGCCTTCTATGGTGAGATAACTGGCTCTGTGGATATGGGGAAAGCAGTGGACGTGATATATCTTGACTTTAGCAAAGCTTTTGATATAGTCTCCCACAGTATTCTTGCCAGCAAGTTAAAAAAGTATGGATTGGATGAATGGACTATAAGGTGGTTAGAAAGCTGGCTGGATCGTCGGGCTCAATGGGTAGTGAGTGATCAACAGCTCGATGTCTAGTTGGCAGCCAGTATCAAGCGGAGTACCCCAGGGGTTGGTCCTGGGGCCGATTTTGTTCAACAGCTTTATTAATGATCTGGATGGATGGGATGGATTGCACCCTCAGCAAGTTTGCGGATGACACTAAGCTGGGGGGAGAGGGAGATACATTGGAGGGTAGGGATAGGGTCCAGCGTGACCTAGACAAATTGGAGGATTGGGCCAAAAGAAATCTGATGAGGTTCAACAAGGACAAGCGCAGAGTCCTGCACTTAGGACGGAAGAATCCCATACACCACTACAGGCTGGGGACCAACTGGCTAAGAGGCAGTTCTGCAGAAAAGTACCTGGGGATTACAGTGGACGAGAAGCTGGATCTGAGTCAACAGTGTGTCCTTGTTGCCAAAAAGGCTAATGGCATATTGGGCTGCATTAGTAGGAGCATTGCCAGCAGATCAAAGGAAGTGATTATTCCACTCTATTCGGCACTGGTGAGGCCACATCTGCAGTATTGCGTCCAGTTTTGGACCCCCCACTACAGAAAGGATGTGGACAAAATGGAGAGCGTCCAGCGGAGGGCAATGAAAATGATTAGGAGGCTGGGGCCCATGACTTATGAGGAGAGGCTGAGGGAACTGGGCTAATTTAGTCTGCAGAAGAGAAGAATGAGGGGGGATTTGATAGCAGCCTTCAACTACCTGAAGGGGGGTTCTAAAGAAGATGGAGCTTGACTGTTCTCAGTGGTGGCAGATGACAGAACAAGGAGCAATGCTCTCAAGTTGCAGTGTGGGAGGTCTAGGTTGGATATTAAGAAAAACTATTTCACTAGGAGGGTGGTGAAGGCCTGGAATGGGTTACCTATGGGTTACTTCCACTAGAGAAGTGGTGGAATCTCCATCCTTGGAGGTTTTTAAGGCCCGTTTTGACAAAGCCCTGGCTGGGATTATTTAATTGGGGTTGGTCCTGCTTTGAGCAGGGGGTTGGACTAGATGATCTCCTGAGGTCTCTTCCAACCCTAATCTGCTATGATTCAATGAACTTAAACTATAGGAGATTATTTGGAATTCTTCTTGGGGAGAGGGGAAACACTCACTATTTTATAAACCACTGGAAACAAAGATCCTGAAAGTGAGACTTTGGAGTCTGAGTAAATAGATGGACTCCTTTGTTCTGATGGATCAAGTTTCTTTACCTACCAAAGGTGTGTAAAGTTAGACTCTCTAAATAATTTGGAGAGACCCCATGCTCCCCAAAAATAAACACAGCAAACAGCATATAACCACCTAGTCAACCATAAATTCTTGATGCCTTTAGCCCAGTTAACACACCCTGAAAATATTTCTGAATGACTTAAGAATAATTTTAGTTAACCATGAACTGGAACTAGGACTGTAAATATTAGACTAGAGCTCTGTTTAGCAGTTAACTATTTCTGCCTGCCCCACACTCTATGCTTCTCAAATCCTGGCTCTGAAAAGGAGGGAAATCTCTTTTTCCACTTGTGGCCATGTGGGATACTAGATTATAACCAGAGTAATCTATTGCAGTGTGGCAACAAGGGCTCTGAGTGTTTCTAGAATAAGGAGTTGGAGTACATGACGGGTGAGCTGCTTTTGCATTCGTGGCAGACTGACCTGCCTTTGTCCAGGCTGTCCTATTGGATGTAGCATAGCTCTGAGTTAGTGGGTGGTATTGGTCTCATCAAGCCCAAACTCAGTAAAATTACTACTATTGCATATATTTTGTAGTTGTCTTTGCAAGCATCCAGGAGTCTGATTATAGATTGTGTACTGCTTTAGATGGGGAACAGAACCATCATTTATTCAAGTGAATGGATAAATTCAAAGCCCTCACAGCGCTATTCTGAAACTGATGCTTATGTAAAGAACTCAGACCCATTTTAGAATTTTTCAGGGATGGGCAAGTTGCTGTAAAGTGAGGGCAGTGGGATAACATTGTAACAGAAACACTTCTATCTTATGAGCATTTTAATAATCTTTACTCATATCAGAGGACTGGCAAACATGGTTCACTTGCTTGGGAAGACAGCTGTTCAGAAAGTCTAAATAATTTATGTAGTGATTATGCTTGCATACATAAATATCAGGTGGTAGATATGCACCTTGAAGTCAGGCATGTTGCAGCAAAATTCAGGCTAAATCGTGGCTGTGCTTTTTCCAGTTGTGGCATATGCTTTTAGTGTGGGATGGTGGGGCTCTTTCCTCCACCTTTGTGGCAACCACAAAGAAGGCAGGCAGGATGTAGACCCAGCATTATGTTTTAGTACTCTGCTATTTGGCTGGCAGATGTTGCGAATGGTGATCTTTGATTCAAAAGGGACAGGCAGGCTGATTAGGGATGAGGCCAAGGCCCATGGTCCCTGTGCTCTATATCAGCAGGTATGAGGGCCACTGGTGAGGTGCTCCTCACCAAGTGCCCCTTGAAGTATTCTGCCTAAGCCTGCCTGGCATAGGCAGAATGCCTCAGAGCACTGTCACATGACAGCTAAAGTTCCTCATTCCCTTAGCTCTTCAGAGAGGAGCAAGGTTATAACTTGGCCTTTCTTAGTATTCTACTGTAGTTAATAGCAACAGAGAGTCCTGTGGCACCTTTAAGACTAACAGATGTATTGGAGCATGCGTCTGACGAAGTGGGTATTCACCCACGAAAGCTTATGCTCCAATACATCTGTTAGTCTTAAAGGTGCCACAGGACACTCTGTTGCTTTTTACAGATCCAGACTAACACGGCTACCCCTCTGATACTGTTCTAGTTCAGCGGTGCCTTCTGTGGGGAGGCCTGTTGACTTCTGCCTGTTTCTTTCTCACTGACTTCTGCTACTTTTTGCCTGGCTTATCCTCATCTAAATTGTCTCAAAGACTTCTGTCCTATATTTGGTTTTTGTGGACTTATTTCTTAACAGAAACTCCTACCACTTACAGTGCCTCCTTCTGACCTATGTACAGCAGTATGCCACATTCAGCTTGGTGTGACATACTGCCGTACATAGGTCAGAGGGAGGTAAAGTAAATAAGGTTTTTAAAATGTTTAAGAAGCTTCATTTAAAATTAAATTAAAATGCAGAGCCTNATGCTCCAATACATCTGTTAGTCTTAAAGGTGCCACAGGACACTCTGTTGGATCTGTAAAAAGCAGACTAACACGGCTACCCCTCTGATACTGTAGTTCAGGGGTCGGCAACCTTTCAGAAGTGGTGTGCCGACTCTTCATTTATTCACTCTAANGTTAATGGCTCCCAACCACTTCAAAGACAGTTTCTAGATCCTCAGATGATCTCAATTGTTATAATGGAGCATATGGAGAAAGGCAGTCTATTCTGTAGCAATGTTTCAAACCACAGAGAGGGTCTGATTCTCACAGGTGCTGAGCACCAGCAACTCCAACAGTAGCAGCAGCAGGTATTCAGTCCATCTGAAAACCAAGCTTCTTAGAACTTGGAGAATTGAAACAGTTGGAGTTGCACCTTTGAGCGTATGGGAATTGCAGCAATTTTTTAAAGACAAACATCAGCACATTACAACCAGTTGTAGTACTGCCCTTTTTTATTTTAAATGTTATGAAATGAGTTTGACACACGTTGATCTATGTTTGTGATAAAGGTTATCTAAAGAGCATGGTGAGTCTGAGTGACCTGCAAAGCTGTTAAATTGGAGCTGTAGGTTAGAGTCTACTGAATAGAATCATTAAAATTTATCTATCTGTCTAGTTCAAAATATATAATTTTCAGCTATTCATTCAAGAGGTGCCTACAGCTGGTCAGAAGAATTTTGTTCAGGTCAGCCACCTTTTTTATTCTTTCAATTACCTAACTAAGAAAATCCCCCACTTACTGTATCAAATAGCAGTGCACTTAATTTTTTCATTTGAAAAAACTTAGGATAGATTTTTTTTCTCTCCTTTAAGTGGATTCTAGATACAATCCTATATGTATTGCTGTAATGCATAGCTTAAAGAATAATACCTATAAATGCCAATAGCAATACTCTTGTTACTCTGTGAAACAAAGCATGCAGCATAAAATACACTTTCAACTGTTTTTAAACTAAATATAACTTCACATTTTTATTTTATAAACACAGAGTTCATTTTCTTTTCAAAGATTTTATTCCTCAACAAACACTGATTAAACAGGAGGGATATGTAAATGAGCAAAACTGGATGCTTTACACTTCTTTGAGCTCTACTCAAAAATGATTAAATTGTGAACAGATGAAAAGTATTGAAATGAGTTTGGAAAAAATGTTTTCAGAAGGGATAGGAGATTGAACAGATTAATATGGAAAAAAGCTCTAGGAGCAGACTTCTTCTGGAGCTGCAGCTCTAGATCTAATTAAGGTTACCAAGAGAAGAAAATCTGACGATTGAAACTTGAGTGAACCTCATCACAGAACTATTTATACAATTTAGACATCACTAAACAAGTTTCAGAAATAGGTAAGAATTTCACCTTCTGGTCTTCAAAAGCAAGGAAATATTCAATTAAGACTGCATTGTATTCTTCCAGTTTGTAATCCAGTAGATAGCAGTAGATAGTGTAAAACACTGGGGGTGAGGTTCCGTGTGCTGAGCCTCGTAGGCTATATCTACACTGCATTGTAAAACTTGCTGCAGCGAGTCTGAGCCTGGGTCAACAGATTCGGGTTCGTGGGGCTTGGGCTACAGTGCTAAAAATAGCCGTGTAGACGTTTGAGCTCGGCCTGGCACTCAGACTCTGAAACCCAGAGAGGGTTTAAGCCTGAGCTCCAGCCCAATGTCTTCACTGCTGTTTTTAGTGCCGTAGTCCGAATCCTGTGAGCCTGAATCTGTCAACCCAGGCTCTGAGACTCTCTGCCGTTGTTTTTAAAACAAAGTGTAGACGTACCCTTGGAGCTGCAGCACAGAACCCCAATCCCAAGTGGATGGGGGATATGGTGGCATTAAGCCATTTTTGCATCTCCCAATCCTAGGCTACTCTGGGGCCTAAATTACAGCTGACTGCCCTATGGGCAGCAGCAGCATTGTTCAGAATCTCCAGATGCTGCGTGCTGTAGCCCCACCCCGACACACCTCTCATGTCCTGGGCCCATCCCTCTACACCAGGGCTTGAAAGGGGGTCCTCTGAGGACAGCCTTATTGCTGTCGTCCATATAGCCTGCATCAGGAAAATCCTCCTCTGGCTAGATATGGGGCTTTTATTGCCTTTGTATACTGTTGTGACCTGGAAGAAATCACACCACCTCCCTCTATTTCACTTTCCCATCTGTAGAATGGAGATGATAATGCCCATCCACTTTTGTAAAGCCCTTTGAGATATGTAGATAGGTAGTTTTATATAAGTGCTAAGTATCAACTCCATTCTTAACTCACCTCATTGTATGTAGGTATTATAGCATGTAACATTTTTTTTTTTTTGGAGGACCCTGTGACCAAGAGACAGTGGAGCACACAGCAGGTTGTGGTGTGGTGAATCATTCATTTAGGAAGGCTTCCTAATTTGTTCACATGAGGGGATTGGTGATAGACAGCAGTACAGAGATGCTTGGGAGATAAATGATCAATTATTTATCTTTTAAAGTATGTTATTTACAGTGCTGTTAAAAAATAAAATACCAAAAGTCAGCCTGTAGCATGTGTGACATTTTTACTGTTTCTAATGGCCAGAAAATTGTCAAATTACTAGTTTAATATGGATGCCACAACGGCACTAGTAATGAAAACTTTGTAAACTTCTGAGAGGTTTTCACACAACAGAATTGGCCTTTTAAACAGCCCAAAAAGGGTACAAATGAAACAGAAGAGTATACATATAAATGACCAGTGGTATTCTGCCCTTGATCCATGACCTCTTATCGATGGCATTGGGAGTTTATATAAATATTAAGGATGAAATATGGCTCACAGAAATAAAAGCAGTTTCAGGGGGAGTTAATTCAGTTCTGCATGTGATATAATTGCTTAGGGTCTCTGCAATCCATGTCCTACACCAGAAGATATTGAAGGGAGCAAACTAAGGTCCTGATTCTGCAATAACATTTCTGCACGTGCTTAGCTTTCAGCACCAGAATAGTCCCATTGGCTTCAAGTTAAACATAAATGTTTGCAGGATCGGGGTTTAATATGAAAGCTCCGTAGGAAGAGAATGCAGAGTTGGTGCATTCCTCTTACCCCAGTCTGAAAAAATAGTATGGATATGGAGAAGGTAAGAGAGTCATATGGGATCCTGTTCTGTAACTGCCAATCCTCAACCAAGTAACACAAGCGGGACCTTGGCACTTCCGCCAGCTTTCAGTTGTACACTGTGCCCTCTTGGACATGGGCCGGGGATGTCACAAAACATGCCAGTGAATTAATTCTGCTTGGACCAGCGGTAACTTTGTTTTACTGGGGCTTGGCCTACGCTTCAAAGTTAGGTTGACCTAAATTGACTTCTTTCAGTTTACTTTTGCATGCCTTCACACCTAAATTTGTCTCCCCCCAAAGTTACATTGATGCAATAACACCTCTCCCCCAAATGACACCGAGCCAAAGTTGACCTACTTCCATCGAAAAAGACATTGCATACCCGAGACAACCCTAACAGTCCTCCAGCAGTTGTTCTGCAATGCTCTGTCCCTCTGACAGTGGCTGGTCTGGTCACAATTTTGAACTCCACTGCCTGGGGGTCACAGATATTGGAAGCCTGCCCCCTCCCTTTAAAAATCTTAGCATTATTTTTGAAATGCCTTTTTCTGGTTGCCCGTCTGGGGGAGGACACCTACTAGCCCATCTTTGAAAGCATCCAACCATTCCAGCTCAGCACAGACTGAGAGCTACACCTAGACGTACTCCTGCCTGAATCTCCTCAGCCTAGGAGAAGAGGCTGTGCAAACCCAGCTAAGGAACAGACGAAGGAATGTAGACATCTGCGTGCAGATTGGTCAAGGGATGCTAAACCTGGGACATGACAAGGATAAGAACAGGGTGGGTGCAAGGATGTTTCGCGCCCTAGGCGAAACTTCCACCTTGTGTCCCCCCCCTTCCCCCGCTCTGAGGCGCCCCCCCCCCCGGCAGCTCCCCCCGGCCCAGGGAGCCGTTCGGCAGCTCCCCGCCCCAGCTCACCTCTGCTCCGCCTCCTCTCCTGAGCACGCCGTCGCCGCTCCACTTCTCCTGCCTCCCAGGCTTGCGGCGCCAATCAGCTGTTTGGCGCCGCAAGCCTGGGAGGCAGAGAAGCAGAGCAGGGCGGCGTGCTCAGGGGAGGAGGCGGAGGAGAGGTGAGCTGTGGTGGGGAGCGGTTCCCCTGCGTGCCACCCCCCCCTTACTTGCTGCAGGCGGCCCTCCCCGCGCCCCCCTGCCCCAGCTCCCTCTGCCTAAATGCAGATGACGACCGGGGCGGCCAAAGATCCGGCCGCCGTGGTCGCCGCCGAAGGACCTGAAATGCCGCCCCCCAAATGCTAGTGTCCTAGGCGACCGCCTAGGTCGCTTAATGGGTTGCACCGGCCCTGGATAAGAATCAAAGCCGGGTGGAAGCTAAGGAACTTCAGCGTGAATATCAAAAGGCAAGTGAGGGCAGCAACAAAGCTGGGGCTGCCTCGTGGGCTTGCTGCTTCTACAATGAACTTCGTGCCATGCTTGGAAAGGATCCCACCAGCACCCTGACTGTGGTCACAGCAGGAGACACAAACCATGCATTGAGCCAGTCCCTCCAGGAGAGCACAGATGAGCCCAGTGATGAAGGGGAAGGGAGATCAGGTAAGAAATAGATGCATTATTCCTTTTGAGCAGGTTTGTTTCCCTTTTTTGTGGCCAAAACCTTCCCTTCCCTCCCTCCCTTCTTCCCTCTTTAAAAATGGTGCCCAGACTTGCATGTAGAGAACTAAGGCATCAACTTTTTAAAACCAGCACTGGGAATACAATTAAAGTTAATGCTTTGGAATGCATATATAGTTGGCACTTCAATCTACTAATATGGGTTAAGAATAGAATTCAAAAAGATGAGCGTACCAGTTTGCTTTACACAGTCTGGAATGGATTACTGTCCTGTGCTCGGATAGAGATAGAAGAAAGAGGTAGAGGCAGCGATCACTTTTTCCTTTTTTGGGCTTGTTGTGCTATCCCGGGGGCACAACAATTCGCACCATGAGGAGTACTTTGTTTATCTGACCAGTGATGTCCCTTTTACCCTCTTGAACAATCTTGATGAAACTCTCATGGAGATACTCTGCAGTCCTCTCCTGAACACTTCTAGGGATAGAGGACTTGTTTCTTTTCTCACAATAGGAGATACTCCTATGCCACTCTGTGAGACGTTCCACTTACACATTGCAGTGAATAGGCTCGCAGCAAGTGGGCGATGGTGGCTTCAGGATGTCAGTGGTAGCTGGGTTGTCTGGACCTTTGTTATCCTCGGGAGTAAGATATCAGCCAAAATCACTGCCTGTGAAAATATTGGCAATTTCACTGCACTTTCCCTATACCCTGACTAGGGATACCCAGCATCTAAACCTTCTATGCAACAGTTCCACTCCCATCCCCCATCTAGTCCATACTCACCATGGCTTGAGCTGCAGAGTGGTGCCGTAACATGCTTCTCCAAAGCTGAAGTGGCGACTAGCAATTTTTATTGAAGGTCTTTATGGGAATAATGTAAGGGAGCTTTGAGACTTATCTTTCTCTTGCAGCTGCCAATCTAACAATGTATCTGTCTGTTTTCATCAGCAGTCTCTGCTGCGATGGCCCTGAGAGGTGCCCCCTCCATGCCTGCTGAATGCCTGACCGAGATCAGACAAAGAAAGTGGAGGTCAGAGGAGGATATGTTCTCCGAGATCCTCCAGTCTGCTACAGCTGCTGACTGTGAGCACACTGATTGGAGGGGCTGGATGGCCAAAAACAGGGTGAAGGATCAGAAATGGAGAGATCTGATGCTGGAGCAGAGGCACAGGAGAGAGACTGGTGCATCAGGAAGTGCACTAGGATGCTATGGCTGTGCTCAGGCAGCAAATTCAGATGTTGCAGAACATTATTAAATTCAGTGCATAAAGACCCTGTACACAACAGCCTTTTAATTCCATGGAAAACTCCATGCTCGCTGCTCTTAAATCCCCAGCATAACATGTAGCAGCAAGGCATGAACTCTTACCCCTACCACTGCATACTGAGGAAAACAAGGAGAACCACAATAGCACTTACACTGACCTGTGATAACTACAGGACCAGTCAGCAAGCAGAGTGCGCTATTTTTTAGCATGAATGAAACATTGTAATGTGTTTTTAATATATAAACATGTATGTTGTACATGTTCTTTTTTATAAATATGGGTCACCCTGCAAAAGTGTTGCTATAATGTTTTTAATTTGTTTATTTGCACTTTAACTTGTTTCCTGTTTTGTTTTGCACACAGTAAGGTTTTATTGTGACCCCTAGTTCCCAGAAATCCCAAGGTGAATTGCTGGTGTCTCTCAAACTTCTTCTGAAGTTCTTGAAGGGGATCATTCTAGTACCATGCAGTATAGTAGACGACCTTGAGTTGGCCTGACCATTGCCTCTTCTGCAGCAGAAACAGAAGTGTGTTTATATAAGTTAATCCTTACTCTCCCCTTTATGAGGCCCCACAGTAGTGTTTTCTGTAGTTGGATTGCCCCCTGCAATGCATGATCAGGGGAGTATTGGGATCTAAGTTATTTCTACATTATCCTTTACACAATGGTAGCTCTAAGTGATATTGAGTGAAAACTGAAGGAAAACATTACATTTCCCCAGAGTTCTCTTTTAATGAGCTAGCTGTGAAGTAGACCAGGTCAAAACCCCACAAATATGGGCACTATCTTCATCAAAATTTCAAAACTTCTGACCAGCTCTACCATGAAGGGATTAAGATGGGGCCATATTGTGCCATCAGTTTTCAGGCAGAACTCCTGTAACAGGGCAGCCACTTCCTGAACACTCCCCTTGTGGCCTGAGATGGTTTTGCCCTACATCTGCTTCTCCTCTTCCCAGCCCCTTAAGAACTCCACACAGTCTTTCTCATGGAGAATGGTACTCCCACCCAGGGCTGGTTTAATAACTGCAACATTTGAAAACAATTGTCAGCATCCCAAAATAAAAGTCCACCAGACTCAGCTCTGGCTCCTTTACCGCACGTGGAGCACTGCTTCTGTGCCAGTCTGCTATTTGCGAAACTGCCACTCCCAGCCCTTTCTAGTTACAGCTCAGCCTTCTGGCTCAGGCTTCCTCCTTCTGTTAGCCTCTCCCTGTTCTGAGGGAGAAGGCAGCATATCTACTGCCCTCCTTTGGAGAGGTCTTCAGTTGGCTGGGAGAGAGAGGAGCCCAACCTCACCCTACTGCATTCGGCTCCTGGTCTCAGGCCCTTAAAGGGACAGTGTCCTCGGTTTTTCCCATCCAACTACTAATTCCCCAGAACCTCTTCTTCTCTTCTGACTTTGGCCACTTCCTGAGCCTTTGTCCCAGTGCTCCCAGAACAGTGTCCTCTGGCCTCCTCTAGGCTTAAAGGGCCAGTATACCCAATTACAACTCCCCACTAAGTCTTCTTCAATATTGGCATGCATTGACTCTATATAAGGTCTCTCTCTATATATAAGCAACAAGAAGAGACTAGTCATGCCATGATAATGGACAGAAAACAGCATGTATATGAGACAAGAGGAAGATTGGTAAGCACCTAGGATGGGTATGGGAAAGGACTTCCTGGACTGTATCTTGCACCCATTGAAATCAATGGGAGTTTTGAAACTGACTTCTATGGGAGCAGTTTCAGACCTTCTTATAGATCCAGGGCTCTATACAGACACAGACATCCATGACAGTGGATTCAGTTACAGGACTGAGCCTTAATTTAAGTCAAGACACAAAAAAGTGTCGGTAAGAACAACAAAAAGAGACAAGCTGCGTTCATCTGCCACATTTTTGAAGCCAAACTCTAATTTTAAATAAAGATTTTATTTATCTGTGGATTGAATCCTGTATTTTAAAAAACTGAAGATTTAGACAAAGTACTAAACAGAGTGAACTGAGAAACATTAGCCCTTTGAGAAGATTATAGACAATTTAAAAATGTATTGTTCTGTATTTTTCTTTCATTCTGTCGGTATGAGACACATCTGTAATTATTTAAAACTAGGTATTGCCTGTGTTTAAAGGAGTTAAACGAGCAAAAAAGATAAGAGAAGCCAGTTCAATTTATAGCTTTAGGCAGTTGGCAAATGGCTATACAAAACTTTTGTAGAAGAACATACATTCGGGGAGAAGTCTCTTTAGAAATTGACTCATCCCTGTATTGCTGAGACACTTTTTCCACTTGTTGATACATTGTTTGAACAAAATTCCTCCCATATTGTACAGCTTTAATGAATCTTTCCAACACTCCTTAGTTCTGATACTCTTTTATCAAACTTTTACTGAAGTGTGGGAATTGGATTGTAATTTTTGATTTGTTCGATTCTTTTCTGCAAACTGTGATGTGTATTTTCCCACCCAGTTGTGCGAAAGCGCAATTGTCACATGCACCCTCAAATGTCTGTCATATCGACCCAGTGGCTGTCAAGCCCACAGCCAGAACAAATGAGAAATGTGAAAGATGAGTCAAAGAAGCGTTCCATGCTTGGCAACAACAACTAAACAGAAAACCAGGCCCATCTCTTCTCACATCACCAGGATGGGGGGAAAAATCACACATCATCAGTGACAGGGCTTGATCCTGCTCTTCTGAAGTCAGTGGGAATTCTGCTATTGGGTTCAAATGGATCAGGATCTAAGTGAACAAGGAAGAGAAAAGTACCTATACATGCATCCAGGAATGACAATAATAATCGTTCCCAACAGGGAGGTGGGTGAGGAAGGCTCTGTCTCTCTATATGCCAGCCAGCAGACATGGCCAGAAAGTAAGCTGTTCCCCTAAGAGGGTGAAGTAACTTACACCATCCTCAAGACTAGGAGGGGAGTGTGATCTCTGAGTACAATTCCTTTTCCAGATCTCCTTCTGGGACTGTGCAGCTATGTACTTTCCCTTGATCAGGGCTGAGCCTAAAGGCTCAGTCTAGCCCAGACTGGTTGTTTCCGTTTGTTAATGGGAAATTTATATGTACTGTAGAATTTCCATTTTGTAGTAAAAAGCTTGATGTTCAAAGGAGACCAGTAAAGAATTCATGCAGCGGGGGAAAACATTTCTTGCTACACTCTTTAAATCACTAGTTGAGTGTTGAAGTAGATGAAAGATGAGATTATTTTCTCCCTACAGTACCTGGTACAAACCAAAATGATCCCTTAGGCTGAAATCCTGGTTCCATCTAACTCAATGGCACAACTCCCATTGTTTTCAATGGAGCAAGGATTTCACCCTTAAAGTTTTGCTATGCAGTTAACACTGTGTTTTTATGGAATATTTAGTATTACATCAAAGGCAACTAGATCCTGAAAAGGGTGGGGAGGGGGGTTCCTTTTTGTTTATGAATCTAAATAGTCACCAAATCAGTCAGCCTTCTCTATCTTGAAAACTCACTGAGCCGCAGCATTAGCAGAGAGATCTCTAGTCATGCATAGGTAAAGGTGGTAATTTCTTGGCTATCAATAAATAAATATCTTATGGTTTTCACTTTAATGCTATATGCAATTTAACTCTCAGGAAAATAGTTCTACAACTGTTATTCATTTATTTCATAGTAGTCTGCATTAATTCAGACTTTGCAAGGTTTCCTGATACATTATTTATTGTGGTATTAAGAAATGTGTTTGTGGTACGGCATATGGTTGACCAAGCATAATTTTGTAAATCAAGAGTAAATGTGACCCTGTTTTCCCAAGCTGTTAAAATAAATGAATGCATTGAAATAAATCTGATTAAAAATAACTCATTTTCCATAGAAAACAGTGTAAAATCCCCATAATCTCTTACTTTCACTTCTCTTCACAATAGCCTTCTACTTTTTTTTAATAGTTCTGAGAGGATCTTCATCTATTAATCTTCTTTTCCTGAGAGAGAAATAAATTTTGGGCAGGATCCTGAATATCTAGCCCAGGTAGTTTTTTCTCGGTAAGGAATGCTGGAGCAGCATCAATCTCGTAGTATCCCTTGGGTTCAATGGACAATTATGTATAAAGGGCGAAACAAGTGAACTCATGTTTTCCAATAGTTTACAAAGCTTACAGATCAAATCATGTGAGACTGCAGTACAAATAAAGGAGAAACAAATAGTATACAAAGCCTGGAAATGAATAAATCCTCTGGATGAACATCTTGAGCCAAGTATTGAGATTAAAGTAAACTATCTACTATATAATTGTATAATTGTTTCTGTGATGGATTTGGAGCTCTTCTGTAATAATTCATGAATTCTGTATCCTGACCTGGTTATTGGGATGTTTAGTCTATGAATATATTGGTTTAGTTTAAAAAGGGGCTGTTGGGGGGAAAAAACAAACAGTAAAGGGAAGACTGGTTCAAGATAAGCCACTTCTCAGCAAACAATTGAAAGTTGAGAGACAATGTCAGGACTGGAAAAGGCCCAGGAATGCAGAAGAACAAAAGAATTCTGGTGGGAACACTGTTTCAGGAGAGGGGGGTGGTTGTTCAGAGGAGCCAGTCTAAGACATGACACCCCTCGGGGCAGGGGGTGGGGATGTCTGAAAAAGTTAGGCATTCCTATGTTAACATGAAGGTTTGGTAAGCCTTTAGGTAAAGTAGCCATGCATATGGACTGTTTGTTCGAAAATGCTTTGTTCCTACAGTTAAAATAAACATTACTTTGGTTTTAAGGAGGCTGCCTGCTCCCTGTATGCCACTAGCCAGACTCCCAAAGGGAAAGTGCCAGAACCCAGTTGGACATGTTGGTTAAGCACAATTGATACACAGGCCTAATCCAGCAGTTTTCAAACTTTTTGAGCTGAGCCCCCTCTTTGAGTTAAAAATTTTGGTTGTGCTCCCCCCCCCCCTCCGACAAAAATAGACACAATGCCTGCCCTTCCCCCTCTCAGGTTTTCAGGGTCGGGTAAGGCACGTATGACTGTCTCTGGAGGCAGAGCCAGTGTTGGGCACGGAGGCTGCCCGAGAGCAGAAATTGGCACAGTCGCGGTGGATGTTGACACTGACCCATAAGATGGGTGGCATGCTGAGGTGAGTCAGGGGGTGGAGGTGGCACTCTCTCCCCGAGCCCTGTGATGCGGAGCTGGCCTGAGCAGCCTGGCATTGCCGCTTGCCCCCCACAAACGTTCTAGGTGGGCGCGCCCCACAGTTTGAAAACCTCTGGACTAATCCAAAAGTGGGGAATTGAGAAATTTTACCCGAGATTGGTAAAGGCATGATGGGGTGCACTCAGAGACCAGAGAGGGAACAGAGGTGCAGCTAGTCCAGTAACAGTGACAGCTTCCTATATATTTTTTTGATTAGCCCTTTTTAAATTTAAGTATTCTAAATACTCTAGACTAAGGTACTTATTTCATAAGATAATATCTGCAAATTAACCTTGGATCTCTGTGCAAGTTCAGAAAGAAAGAGATAAGGAATTTTATCAGAAGTTACCAGACTTATTGGGTTTAATGTAAAAGCCATGGCAAGTAATACATTTAAACTGCATTTAAGTAGAGAAGAGCCTAGTATCAAAGTCTGAAAGCAATAAACATTAATTTCTTCTGAAAGTGTTTATTTTTTCTCTTACTGCTTTTTATGTTCTTTTCACGCAATGTCATTTTAATGAGGTTATGTTCTGTTTAAAGTACGGGGAACTAAGTAAAATGTTTTATTTCAGTAGATAAAATTTAGTTATTTAAACGCAAGCCTGCCCTATGTCTTTTGAACTAGTTCTCCACCTTTCACTTACATTATTTGGGGAAGCTGCTGGACTAATATATTTGAAAAATAGTCATCCGTGCACAGTTTCATTTGAGATTCATATCTTCATTTTCTGTCATGTTGATTGAAAAACATTAAATATTCCTCTTCAATTATGTCTTCACCTACGGCATTGCCAGTCATGTGTTCTGAAGGTTAAGACGTTTATTGGCAGATTAAGGTTTTGACTTTCTGTCTAGACTCACCTATTCATTTTTATGGGCTGAAATAGGCATGACTACAGAGAAGCATAATTTTTTAAAGATGATATTCCATTGGGGTTATATTTCAGTGCAGCAATTTGATTAGAAATGGATCAGCTGTTTTCCCCTCCCCCGAGGAATATTGCTCACTTCATTACCGATGAATTAGAGCCTGCACTGCGATCAATATTCATGATGTCACTCTAGTTATGTAAATTTGTCTTAATTGACCTATGGTGGAGTTTTTAATGCCAACGTACTTGATGCCCAACTGTAAACCTGATTATTTTTTTTTAGTAATGTCTTAGTGCAATTAATGTGTGCTCTCAATATACATCAGTGGATCTGGTAAAAAAAGCCAGGTTGTTCCTTTAGATATCATGCCACAAGTACTGCCCTTCTTTCCAGACAGCTTTAGTTTTAACTTTACCTCCAGCTTCATTGGAGGGTGGCAGTCACTCCTCTTCTACCATTTCTCGCCATAAAGTATATAAAGAAAAGACATTTAAATTATCTTCAGTTGTGATCTACAGAGCTCTACCGCACATCTGATCTGTTCAATTATTTAGACATGTAAAGGCGAAGAGTCACCCACTCTAGGTTCTACGGATCCTTGGCATTTCTTTGACAGCACAAATCTAAAGGTTAAGACAAAGCCAGCGGAAAATGCCCATCATGTTTTGTGCCTCTCTAGACTCCTGTCTCTCAGTAGGTTCAGAATGGCTACCAGCCAAGCCATGTAGCTGATCATTAAGTCCAGAGAAATTCACAGTGCCCCTCATCTGCATCTCAGCCACTCCCACAGTGGTGACTACAATGTACATGGACTTCAGCCTCCCAGGACATAAAGGGACAGACTGCAGTTGTGCCTTGTGCAGGTGCGAAAGAGAGATGGGAAGGCACTCATTGATTCTATGCCAAGACAGAAAGCATGGTGCAAAAACCTAGACAGGAAGGTCTAAGGAGTCATCCTCTCCTCCATGCCCTGCATGCAGGGGCTTGTCACTAATTGTTTTAGGGGGACCTCTAAAATCCAAACACCATCCTTAGTAGAAATTTGTGGTTATTTTAGGCCAGTATTAACACACATTGTGCGTTTTGGTTCAAATTCAGACTTGGAATAAGTGTAAGCAGCTCCCACGAAACACAGTGGAAAGTGCACTCACCTATTCCACAGTTTAATTTTGCCCTTTGTGTCCATTTCATTTCACTTGGAGGAGAATTTCATTTCCTGTTAGAGGCAATACATTTTTTGACTGCTCAGATAAGTGACTACAGAAGTTCATCACCGGGATTTGAGGAAATAAGCCTAGTAGGAAGATGGATGATGACGGGGGGAGTGAAAGTTGTTATCCAGCCATTTGTCATGGTCTGGAACATTGAGATATATGGGCAAGACCGCTAGAGGTAAGTAAAAGCCCCTTTTTCCAGCAGTCTGTTGATATGAATAATTTATCTTGTGCAGTCAGACAGGGATCATATGCTTTCTGAAAACTCATTTTGTTTGCATCTGTGTGTATATAGTAAGTAAGCAATAACACAGGGCAGAGTGTCAGGTATTGCTGGGACCTGCATATACTATCTGATTGTATACATCATCTGATTGTAACCCCATGATCACTGAATGTACGGTAGACCTCCCTAACACTCATGTTGCTTCCTGCACATGCACCCTAGTCCACAAAACACAGCTGTTAAGATCATCTTTCTTGCCTGTTGCTCTGACCACACAGTGACTACAATCTGGTAATGGGTTTCAGAGTGGTAGCTGTGTTAGTCTGTATCAGCAAAAACAATGAGGATTTCTTGTGGCACCTTAGAGACTAACAAATTTATTTATGCCCAAATACATTTGTTAGTCTCTAAGGTGCCACAAGGACTCCTCGTTGTTTTAATCTGGTAACGGGTTGTTTGCTCCAGAGTCTCTTTCCTCCGAAAATCTAGTCTGTGGTGTTATATCCTGTGGTTCCCTGGTTCATCATAGTCTTACTCTAGTTCTTCCCATATCTCAAGGTTTATACAACATGCCACAGCACTGGGTACAATCTCAGTTTGTGTGAATGAAATTCAACATTCATGGATGTAGAAGTGCTCATTATAGAATTCTGACTAATTTAACGTCTCTTGTCAGCTTCAGATAAGGTATGTTGCTGGTGAGATGCCTTACAAGTGTCTTCCTACTGAAGTGCATTTGAACTGAGTATTTGAGGGTAGGTTAAGTCTTTGCTGAGCAAGGATTTACCCTGGCTTCACTGAAGGCTTTTCCATTACGGTTTCAGTTTAGCGAGTACATATTTCACTCAAAATCAGCAGAGAATTCTCTTCAACCTTCCATATTTGGCTGAAAATACTCTCTTGTAGCCACTTAACAATGATAACAATACACAGGCCCAGACCTTGGCTGTTTTGTGCAACGCCAGTAGAAGCTTCTGGAATTACAGCTGCTGCGACTGGCTCCAGGAGAGTCACCCTAGTGTAGGGCATGGCTGGGGCTTCGCTACACCCCTCCAAAAGTTCGTGTAAAGGTGACCTTTGCCCTGCCCTATAAGGGCAAGCTGTGACCCATGCTGTTCAGCAGCCTAGCTTTGATCAGCTTAGAGGATATGCCAGCTCATTGCCCGCCTGTGACAACGCCTTCACTGAGAAGATTCCCCAGAGCTGCCTTACATGGAATTTGTAGCCACGCTATACCTGCATAACTGGCTCGATATGCAACACTTTTAGGGTGACCAGATGTCCCAATTTTATAGGGACAGTCCTGATTTTTGGGTCTTTTTCTTATATAGGCTCCTATTACCCCCCACCCCCATCCTGATTTTTCCCACTTGCTATCTGGTCACCCTAAACACTTTCTCATTTACTCCGGACAGTTCTAGTACCATGCAGCACAGGAGCATTACCAGTAACCACTGAATAATACAAGACTTAGTGTATTTGATCTTATATCCCTCTGGTGGCTGGCCTGAGGCACTACAACCGTACAGTTTACTGTCAGACAGAGGAGTTCATCTTTAGATCAAGTGTAGAGACCAGGGTCTGTTGCTGAAGGTTCCAGGTTCAGTCCCCACAGATGGCCTTTGTGTTTATATGAGTGTACATTTATTTTATAACAAAGGAATTCCATTGATGACAATTGTCTGTGTTTATATCTTACTAATTCATTACAATGACACTAGCATATGAGCCTGTCTCTGGGGAGGAGGTCTCCAGGAATCAGGGACCCCTGCAGATGAAAGTTTGGTAACATTGTCTGAACCAGCTGTGGTTGCATGTTCATTAATCTACCTAATGAATGCACAGTGTTTGCAGTTGTGTGAGATCATGGTAGAGAGTCAAGGTGGGTGAGGTAATAGCTCTTATTGGACCAACTTCTGTTGGTGAGAGAGACAAGCTTTCAAGCTTACACAGAGCTCTTCTTCAGGCGTGGGAAATGTACTCAGGCTTGTCTACACTTAAAATGCTAAACAGGCACAACTGCGCTTCAGTGTAGACACTACCTATGCCAATGGGAGGGATTCTCCCATTGGCATAGTTACTCCACCTCCCCGAGAGGTGGTGGCTACATCAATGGAAGAATTCTTCCATTGACATAGTGCTGTCTATACAGGGACTTAGGTTGGCTTAACTATCCTGCTACTGACTGACATAGTTAAACTGACCTAATTTCCTAGTGTAGACCAGGCCTCAGAGTGTCACAGCTAAATACCTGGTGGAACAGATTGTTTAGCATACATAGTTAAAACATATTTCAAAGGACCATTCAAGGTGAAGTGATCCATTAACACCTCTCCAGTCCTAGAAGAGGAGGGGGGTGCTGGCAAGGGATTAAGTGGGGGTTATAGATTTGTTATAGTAAACCATAAATCCAGCGTCTCTATTCAATCCATGATTTTCAGGGTCTAGCAGAGTTATGAATTTAAGCTCCCAGGCTCATCTTTTGAAGGTGTTGTGTAGATTTCCTTTGCGGATGGGGACTGAGAGGTCAGATATAGAATGACTGCTTTATGAAAAGTGTTCACTCACAGGTGATATGGTGTTCTCTTTTATCATTTTCCTCTGTGAGTTCATTCAATAGTGTAGTGATTATCTTGTTTCCCCCACATAGTTGTTATCGGGACATTTCATGCAATGGATGAGGCACACCACATGTTGTGACAGGCATGTGTAGGATCCATGCATATTGAGAGATGTGTTGTGGGGGTGTTGGTCATTGTAGCCATGGAGATGTGTCTACAGGTTTTGCATCTGTTGTTCTGGCAATCCAGGTAGTTATGCGTGCAGATGACCAGACAACTGACCAGGTTAGTTTGATTAGCCATGTGTGATTAACTGACCTATTAGGCTTTGGTCCAGATGGAGGTGGTGAGGAGCTGCATCAATCCAAAGCTGTGTCTTCACTGCTGTTATCTACACGTGAATAAACGCCTCTCAAGTTAGCCTTGCTTGAATGAGTGTAGCCATACTGCTAAATAACACTGGAGCAGTACAGAGATTGGAGTTCTGCACAGAGCAACTGGGTTAGCAACTGATGAGCTATGCCAACTTGAACTATAGCCTGTATCCCAGATGGGCCAGCCAACTCAAGTTAAAAGCTCCAAACACTCGAATTAAGGGGTTTTGTGTGTGGTCAGTGCTCAGAGGGCAACACTAGAGAGATAACTTGAGTTAACTTCTGCAGTGAAGACATGAAGCTCTGGGAGACCATGTATTACACCCATTCAGTGCAGCATATTCCCCACTGTGCTCCAGACCCACTCCATAGAGTTTCCCCTGTGGAGTTAGGTGAACTTTGGAGAAGTCCCTGCACACCCCTGAGTCTAGGTACTGCAACTGTGACAGATCTGTGCATGAGGCATAGAGTGATGGAGGACTCCTTGTGTACTTTCTCTACCCACCCACACGCACCCAGGTAGGAGCCAGTCACAATGTTGCCTTTGGTGTGCACATTTTTAGGTTTTGAATTTCTGGCCATAAGAAACTTTCCTAAGGCAATCCACATCTTTTCATGTATTTATACCTGCTCCTGTATTTTCCACTCCATGCATCTGATGAAGTGGGTTCCAGCCCACGGAAGCTTATGCCCAAATACATTTGTTAGTCTCTAAGGTGCCACAAGGACTCCTCATTGTTTTTGCTGATACAGACTAACACGATTACCACTCTGAAACCTTTCCTAAGGTTATTCATCACAGGAAATTTGTGTTCAGACTGGGAATAGAACCCAGTTTTTATGAATCCCTGTGTGTATTCACACTATCCTTCCTTTGTGTAGCAAATCTATCTATTCCTCCATCCATCCTAAAATACAGTGCTAAGTTGTTACAGCCTCAGCATAGTCTGGTCTAATGGTTTCCCTCTTACGTTTGCTCAGACAATTATTGAGAGAAGTTTGATTCGAACATTGTATGCAGAAAGTCATGCCATTATCTGTTTTATTTAAATTATTCTGAGAACCATCAAAGTGGCAGTTATTTAATCAATAGAACATTAGCTTCAGTTTCAAGTGACCTTTCAGAAGAAAACAGAGGTTGTGCCAACTTTATGCCTATAGTTCGGTGCAACATTTACAGTATATCATGTTTTTGGCTGCATAAGCTGTTACTTTTTTCCTTTGTTTTCTTATTCGTATTTTACCCACAGAGTTAATGATTCCCACAGATTATGATACATGTTCATGATTACTTATGATATTTTGAATGGTCAAGTATCATCAGTGTTATATAGTGGTTCTTACCCATTTTAGGGCTTGATCCTACAAAGGGTCAGTTTCTGACCTTCATGGCTGCCTTTGCTGTTTGTTTCATCTAGACCAGCTCTTAAAAATGTTAAAGAAGACACTACTCCCAGCTGACACTAAGAGTAATTGAAAATCCTAAAATTGGCCTCTACATACCTCAATTGTATTCCTGGCACTGCACTTCAACAACCATGAGCTGGCTAAATACTCTTTCTCCCCCTCGTCCATTACCCCCACGTTCCCTCCTATTCACCAAAGCTCAGCTGTGTTTTGCTTAGAGCTATTCTCATAGTGCTCAGCATCATGAACATGTCCTTGTGTGGGCCTGTTCAATGGGACTTTTACCACTGACTTTAATGGCAACAGGAATGGGTCCAGTTTTACAATCGTGTCTCTGCACAGGTGCCAAGCAAACACTGAGCATCCAGTTCTGGCACTTTGGTTTTGTGCACTTCTTTGACAGTGCTCAGCAGCCTGGTGGATCGAGCCCTTAATTGTTTATTGTCTGTCGAGTTCTCAGTTATGACAGCTCCTAAACTAACAATATAATTACATTTAAACTCTACAAATATTATCTAGTTTTCACCAAACATATAACACGTAATTCTATAACATTAATATTAAAAAAAACCCAAACAAATCCTGTTGCTTAACTAGAACTTTAAACGAAATGATTTTTCAATTCCATTTTCAAATAGGTATGTAGATAGATTCTGTTTGCAGTGTCAGGATTTCACTAATTTATTGGATTAGTAAAGGTTTATTACATTTTTGTGCCTGCATGCACTCAATCAAGTAAAAATTGTAATAAATGAAAGTTCGAAGGTAAAATTTTATTGCTGTGCACGAAGGGAGAAAAAATAAATTAGAGTAATGTAATCATGCTCATATATATAGTATGAATTTTGAACACTGTCTATTAGAAAGTTTGTCAGAATATGCTTAGCTTTGAAAATATAGATTAACACTGAAGGTTTTAATATTGTTCCTTACTTATTTCCTGAGTGTGTAAGTGTGAAATATCTCCTGCCGAAAGCAGTTGTCATAAAATGACACTTCCCCATTTTAATAACTGAATAATCAGAATGGAATTTTTTTCTAAGTTACAGAGAGATTATTGCTTTTTTCTGTGTGAAATTTTTAGTGGTAGGAAACCAAATTTGATCAGACATTCTCCAGTTTTACTGTTTTACTTCTTATTTTTGAAAAGTGTGTCCAAATACTGCCTGACAAGCTTGACACTTTAGGGAGTTTGAATAGAGGGGGTTTTCTTCTGATTCCATTTGCCGATTCCGTGTTTTCCTTTAATCTAGTAGCAAAGTTAGAGTGGTAGTTCACCAACAGCAGGGGAAAAAACCCTGTACAGAGACTGACTAGTTAGTTTCTAGACCATTTGCAATTCAGACATTTTTAATTTTTATTTGGGACCTACACAAATATAGTAAAAGGCCCGTGTGGCATGGAGGCTTGGATAAGAAGGTTATCTACTGGTGTGTGCCATTCAGGCTCAGCAATATACACATAGACCTGTAACACTAACTTTAGCTTGTGCCTAAGATAGTTAATTACAGGTAGGTGCAATTATGACATCATAGGGAACTCCTACTCTCTTGTTTGCTCCTCCACCCCTTGTCATTATCCTCGCTTCTTCTGTTGCTGCTGTATGAGCAGAACTTCATAGTGTAGGGTAGCATTGGTAAGAGGAGAGCCACCCCGCCCTTCACAGTCTAGTTTGCATATTTTAGTCCTGTTGGTTGACAGGAAATTTGTCAGTGGTTGTCAATGCACTATAAATGTTTTATGTGAATGGATCACGGGCTGATTGGTTATAAAGGGCCAAATCCTGGCTCTTTCTGCATGCTGGAGTAAGGGGACATCAGGGATCCCCCTTAGTCCCTTGAGCTGGGACTCCATGCTGCCACTTCCTGTGTGCAAAGATAAACAGATTTCACAGACTTGAGATGTTCCTGCTCATGCAGGTGGCTGGGGATTGGGCAGAGGCTTGATTCTACCCACTCCAAAGCACCCAGCAGTGTATGCCCCCTGATGTGTCAACATAACTACCTTGTGACAAGTATACACCCAGTGCAACATACTCCCCTCCTTGGAGCAACAAGGAACCTAAGAGGAAGACTGTACATTGTCACATCACAATCTTCTTCCTTATCTAAAGGCTGATGATAATGTACATTGAGAGATGTTTGCACCTGCCATTGATATCCATGCTAGTAATGAGGGTAGTATGCATGGATAAAGAGCACAATATGATCCTTATCATTTTTCTCTGGTACGTGTGTAGATCTGATATTCTTTATCTAATAATTACACCATCCATACTAGTTCCTGCTCCTGCACTGCTTACTCAGTAAAATTTCCTGTTGAAGCCAATGAGCGTTTTGCCTTACAATGGAGTACAGGCGCAGCTGCCAGATATTGTATTTCTCTGGTTGTGAAACACCTCAGTCTGTAAATAAAGGGGGTGATAGAATGACAGACTTTTTTAAAGAACAAAATAAATTTTAAATCTTTTTAACCGTTTAGATTCATAAAATAACTTGAAACTTTTCTAAATGAACAGTCTCCATTGTAGACTATCCTAAATGATTCCTTTCAGTATACATTCTTTGATAGATACCATCATAGCTGAGTTGTGGGTAAGATAGACTGTTGTTACAGTATTACCAGTGGACCAGTTATAGAAGATGAAGCAGCTTAGATATTTAATATTCTTTAAATGTCTCCAAAGGAATCATGCACTACAGGCTATACATTTAGACATAATTATTAATGATGTAATTAAATTTCCAGCCTCAAAGGCAAAAGGGAAGCACAATGAAAATATAACATTTATATTGTGCTGTATAGCTTGTTTGATTCCCCCCTTTTGTTTAATATTTAAACTATGCCAGATATAGCAGAAATTAAACACTTTCGTGCTTCTAAACTTGGAGATTTGTCTTCGTTCGGAAAATGTGTTGAGGCTAGGTCAGTGTGTGTTAGCTAACTGTAACTTAGACCAACTTAAAATTGCCTAGTCATCCTGACTGATATTTTGGTACTTGGCAAAACTTGAACTTCCCCATAGATTTTACTCGTTAACCCAAGATCACAGTTTCATTTGTATCTCTTTTTCTGGGAATAGATTTCAGTCATTCTTTTGGACTCCTAACTGGTGACCATTCTCGCTTACTGCTTACATTTCTTTTTTCTTTGAGTCTGTTTTGAAGCTAGATGAATGCAATGGCATTGAATTACGGTGCCTCAATATTACTTCATTCTTTACATCATCTTACCTCATCTTCAATTTCATCTGTATTTTGTGCAGTAGAAGAGAGACACGATGGAAGAAGAAAACAAATACATAAACTACCTCAGAATTCAATCCTTCAAGTGCAGAACATTTCCTGGCAGGTGCTGCATGTCCAATAGGAAACTCTCAGAATCTTGTTGGAGGATTAGGCCCCAAGGTGACGACAAAATATAATGCATTTTGTGTCAGTTGCTTCTAAATCAGCCCTCAGTTTTGAGCAGAAGCCATAAATCTAATTTTAATTTACTCCTTTTATTTTCTTTTATGTTGATTCTATTTATTTTTTTTACAAACTCAGTTGCAGGCTTTGAGTGGGATGCATTTCAAAGAGTCCAGATATTTATAATTATTTATCATCATTAGCATTCACTGTATCTGAAAACAAGAGTTTTGCCAACACGCATTAAAGCTGTTCGTGCAAATCTGTTCTTTACAAGTGGGTCAGTTTCTGATGCTAATTACAACTTCCTCTTTGGGGCATTCGTTTATGAGTAAAAATGATAGAATCATAGAATCGTAGGACTGGAAGAAGTCTTCTAGTCCAGCCCCTTCACTCAAAGCAGGACTAAGGATTATCTAGTTGTTTTGAGCGGTCTGATTTATCCAAGTAAAGCATGGTGTATGCAAATTTTAAGTTTCCGGGATAGAGACAGAAGGAGTCTCAGTTGGTTAGGGTGGTTATGTTTCATCAAAGAAATGGCAAACTGCTAAGCCTCATTTTTGGTACATATTTGGGGGGTTGAATGGTACTTAGGCCCTGTGCAAAGCTATCCATCGAGTCTGTCTCATTGTGTAACCCACACACCTTCTGGGTGTGGTGTTCATTCCCATCTAGTAGCACTGAGACCACTTAGAGAGAGTTAAATGAGTCTGCTCTACAGCCTTATCTAACAACCAGTTGGCTTTTAGCTTATGTGGTAGAGGCTCATGCACTATGCTCCACAGGTCCCAGGTTCGATCCCATCCGCAAACGACGGGGGTCTGTCGGTGTTACAGTTGCACAGGATCTTTGGTTATTACACTACTCCCTCTGATAATCAGGGCCAGGCAGTGAGCATGAATGGCATTGTCACACTTTTCTACACACACAGGCTCTCAGTTAGACTGATTTTCATTCTTTTCATTGAGAACAACTAAAGAAGAAAGAACAAAAGTAAAGTATCTGTGAGAGAGCATGTACCACAATGTGGATCCTTTCTAACACTTTGTAGCTGTGAGGACCAAGATGGTATCTGAACTCTGCACACAGGGAGGGTACTTAGACATTTAAAGATCTAGTCCACTGATAACAAAAAGCACTATTGTCATTATAATTTGCAATAATGCTCAAAAGCCACAGCCAGAATGGGGACTCCTTCGGTCGCTACCCAGGAAACTTAGTTTGCATGCACCATGTCTTTAGTTGGGTAAAGCAGCCCACTCACAGCCATTATTTTCTGTTAAATATTCAGGAATATACCTCTTCAAAGCACACAATACTTTAATGGATCTAGTTTGTCCATATAAAAGTTTCCTACATTATTTTATGTTGATTAACATTTTTAACAAAGCAATATAGAGAAGAAAATAGAGGTACACCTGTTTCAGTTAGACTACTGTGGCACTCTCAACAACAAAACATAATCATAATCCGATTTGATCAACCCACCTGCAACCCACCTGCATAAATTCCACAATTTATATCAAGCAGGAGGCAGTTGTAGAAAAAGAAAAGCTCTAAAGACAGAGGGAAAAGAAATAGAACCTAATAAGGATAATATTAGTACTTACAGGGTGCTTTACATTTTCAAATTGATATGCAATGTTAACTAATTATTAGGAGCAACTACCTAAGCTTACATACTTTTCTCCAAGAATACAATAAGCTCCATCTTGTTTTCAGATGCACCTGAGGAGTTGTGTATGCATACTGGGAGCCAGAATTAGTCCCTTTGTTTTCACTCCCAAGAGCAGCATGTACATGAATACCAAATTCTTTAAGCACCTGGCTGTGTTTGAGTCTAACAATAAATATATAGGGGCCACCTACTAATAAATAAGCATTTTTCAGGTAACATAGCTAATGCAGTTTCATCATTTTCAGTCTTTTTTTTTAACTTTGAGACTAGTGGTCATTTTGTAATATTGTTTCATGTCCACCGCCCCCTATTTATGGAAGGTACTTCCCAAACTAGTTTGCTCTGCATTCAAATCCCTCCCGAAGGCCCATTTTTATTGTGCTGCGCACAAGACATTAGTCAACAGGACATTTTCTCTCATATACTTATTTAAATGAAGGCAGAAAAATAAATCTTGTTCCACCATACTGTGCACATGCCTTTGCTGAATAGCTATGTGATCTTATTGATATTAACCCAGTCCTTCTCCCTCATTATTACATTGCTCTTTTGTTGTCTTGTTTGAAAATAGACTGTAGGCTCTTTTGGGCTTGTGTGACACTTATCTGTAGTGTGAAGTGCTTAGCATGCTTTTGGACACTTCAAAAGAGTAAATAATTTAGAAATAAATATTAATAATAATTATTCCACTAAACCCCAAAGAATGAGACATGAAAGCATGGTATTTTAAACATACCAAGGACTATGGAAAACAAATCTCACACCAACATTTTATGCATTTTCCTCTGTAGACTTTGTCCCCCTTGTGGATATGAATGAAGGGCCCAGCTTTTTAACACTTTTGTCCACAGAGAAAACGTTCGTGTGACACTGAGCCAGAGAGGATTAAGCAATCAGCAGGCTGGGTGACCTGGAAGCAACCCTTAGGGACATATTAGAAGAGTATTGAAATTATAAACAGGGCCATCCTTGTAGATAGTTATGAAAGCCATGTTAAATAGACTAGAATCTTTAATATGTAGGTCTGTATTGTTAGAGAATCAAGAGTAGATACTAATTGTATTTGTCTGTGTTTATCTTGTTAGATGTTTAACAATGTGATCTAATTAGCTTGTAGATGCTAAACTTTTGTGCCTGTCTTCAATGATTCATTACAGTATTCTATTGATTCAGCGATCAAAGGGGGATATTATCATTTAGATGGGACATGTGGTATAATATTGGCCTCATTTTTCTTTGACTCTTGTAATTGTACATAGTAAACTATCTGTTAACTGTTTTAGTAATTTGGATGACTTAAATGTATTGTCTGAGAAAGGACCCATTGAATAGAGATCAAACTGTCAGCTCGCTTTCATCAAAGTCCAGGTGGTAGGATTACCTGTCAACACCCAACTTGCTTCAGCTATAAAGGAAGCCCCGGGCCTGATCCTTTTTATTTCAGATCTGCTTAAACTTTGACAGGGAAAGTCTAAGCCCACAAGACTTAGGTCTCCAAGCTTACTCTGGATCCACCCTGGAATTCTCATGGAAGAATTTGAACAAACTCTGAACACGGACTGTCTATTTGACTATAACTTTTTTAATTGACTCCAAAAGGACTTTTACAAATCAGCAGCCTCGCCATCTCTGCTATGAAACTGACCTATGAACTTTACTCATATCTGTATGTATATTGGTCTTTTAACCGTAGCAACTCTTTCTTTTTCTTGATAAATCTTAGATTTAGTTAATAGGGATTGGCTGTAAATATGTATTTGGGTGAGATCTGAAATATTCATTGACCTGGTGGGCAATATGTTCGATTTCTTGATATTGGGTAGAACTTTCTATATGGTGAATAAGGATAATAAGGTTTTTAGTAACCCCTCACTATATTGGACTTGACTGTCTAGGTGAGAGCCAAAGGTTGGATTGCTTAAAAGGGACTGTATTTTAGCTTCTTGGTAACCAGTGTGGTATTGCTGAGTTTTGTTACTGGCTTGGTGAATCTAATTATAGAATAAACCACCTGTTTTGGGGATTGTCTGCCCTGTTCCTTGCAGTTTGCCCTGAATAAGCATTCTCAGTGTGGGCCCCCAGGTACCACGGTCACAGTTCCTTTTTACTTCAGAAAGGGCATTGCAAACTTATTTTAGTGATTCATTTGCTGCTACCTTGGGCTGATGCATTAAATTAAATACTACAGACCATAACCTTCTCTTTGATTACCCAGCACAGTTGTTGAGGGCGAATGGCTTAAGTTGCATGAGGGGGATGCACAGAGAAGAAAAACAGCTGCACCAATATTCCCTACACTGCAAAGACATTTGTGCATAGACACTAATGCAGCGATTATGTTGGAGCCCACTTGTGCACAGCTGAGGGGGCATAGCCAGGGAGAGTGGGGTAGGTATTAGGGAGACTGCTTTTCATATTTTACTGTGATTATCCGTTTCTAGACACATTTTTCTTCTTGTTTTTTTCTCTTTCTCTTACAGCTTCTCTACAATACCTGCAATTCGAACTATGGGGGTGTGAATAGCAGTGTACACCAAAGTGCTGCACTCTAACTCCTCCAAGTGCAAACTAAAAGGTTCCTAGTTATCACTAATGTAATCCTGTTGAAAAGGACTACACTAGGAACCTTTTAATTTGCCCCCAGAGTGTCCACACAGGGAGTTACAGAATTGCTCTTTGGTGTGCACTGCTATTCACACCCCTGTGCTTTGCAGGACAGTGTAGACATATCCTCAGTCCCCTGCTTTTTCACACTCTCCTCAGCACTTTTTAGTTCTCATTTGCTTATTCTCCTGATCCTTTACTTTTCTTTTTTCCATTATTAGTTTTCTTCTTCCTATAGTACACACTCTACAATTCCAATTTAATTTTTTTCTTTCACCTGAGGATCTATTTCTACATCCTATTCTTTTAGCCCATCGCATTCTCCCTTTCTCTTCTTTTTTCTCTTCTCTTTTATGTGGAATTTTTCTTCACACTCTTTTCTTCCATAACCACATTTTTAACTAAGAATTTTTTCTTTTGTTCTTAAACGTGTGATTATGTGACCTGCTTAATTGCTTTTTTCTGTGAATCTTTTTAAACATATTAGTGTAGATTTCCTCCTTTCTCTCTTCTCTCTTGTGCAATATTTTTTTATTTTCCACTTTCGTTTTTACAGGAAGATTTTTGCCCCTAATCTTCTTATTTGTTTTTTCATTCTTTCTTTCTATTACTGGTCCCTGATAATAGTGATGGACCATTGCAATTAGACTTATTCCACACCCTGCTGCCTTCCGTGACAAACTGACAACACTTTTCACAGAGGTTCTTATCTGTTGACTGGCATTAGAAAAAGTCAACCAATAGGTGAGAATTTCTGTGAAGTGTGATATTGGCCTTCCAGTTTGAGAGGTAGTGTATGCAATAAAATTTAGCTCAGAAATCAGCTGGTGTGTTCGTCTAAATTTAGTGTTGCCACATGAAAAAATTCATGCATTGTTATTATGAGCTGAATATATCCAACATTGTCTACATCCAATCTTTTATTGCTACACTTTTATTGTTATTGCTTTTAAATGTAATATTTCCATTAACTGATAAATGGCTAGGCCAAGATTTTGCCAGCAAACTGCTTTTCCCTGAAGGAGATAGGCAATTGCTGTTAGTGAACTGGCATAAAGTCACTATGAATTTTTCAGAATTTACTACTGTCTGCTGACATTTTCCTCTGTAATAGACAAGCATTTAATCAAAGTTTATTGGCATTCTTTTCTGAGATTTAAATGGGACATAAAATTTTATGATATGCAGAGTATTTTAGAAGACTGTCATTATTTTCAGTGGAAAATTTGAAGTGATACAAGGATAACTATTGATGGAGAACTGGTAATTGTCATTAAAATATGCAACATTTTTTGCAGGAGTCATTTTCCTTTTTTCCAGGTACAGCTGAAAAACTGTAAAGGGTGGAATTACCTCCAGTGCAGAGGGCCAGCACACAGCCAGGCACCACTATAAGCAGGAGTGGGGTTCAATTTTATGACTTTGCCAGGGTGCCAGTTAAATGTTGAAGCTGAAATCTAACAAATTAGATTTGCCAATTGGATAAGTGTTATAGCCCACATTGGAATGGAACTTAATTAGGAAAAACCCTTTTATAGATACCAGGGAGTGTTAGCTTATTATTTTTAATGCTAGTTTCTTAGTGTAACTTTTACCTTGGACAGTATGCTCAAACGCCTGGTGCTCTTAACCATTCAAAACATTTATTAATTCACCCAGAACCACCTGGTCCAGGGATCGGCAACCTTTGGCACACAGCCCATCAGGGAAATCCACTGGTGGGCTGGGATGGTTTGTTTACCTGCAGGTTTGACCGATCGCAGCTCCCACTGGCTGCAGTTCGCTGTTCCAAGTGTAACAATTCTTTAGAGAGAAACCAGACATCTGTGATAGTTCCTAGTCTGCATATTCTCTCATTTTACTAGGGAGATTAGATATCTAGTACCGTCTCTTCACATCTTTCAGGGCTTGTCCTGGGATATGCGACATTACATTGGAGGAACAAAGCAGATTATTCATATATAGAGATTTGTATTATGGTTCATAAGGCAGACAAATATACAATTTCTAATTTGGGATGAAAAATTTATATTGGGCATCTTGGTGTATTAGGGAGTTTAATCTCTGGAACTTTTAGCTTTATGGGTCACCAGCAAGCTATTCCTACCTGGTTTAAACTTAAATTTTTCATAGTAATTTCTGGCTCTTTGTTAATATATAGGAGACAAAAGAACACTTAGCACAGGAAAAGGGGCAGTTACTCTTGTCTGTCGCCCAGTAGGGGTTCTCTTTTGCTAGACGGAGAGATGGAAGTTTTATCTACATGTAAATTATGGGAGTCTTTGGTTTGATGGACTAACAATAGTTGAAAGACTTCTTATCAATCAAAATTATGTACTTCAACTTTAGTTTAATTGATGTTCCCCAGGCGAGATGTCACATCTATAGTGATGGTATGTTCATTTGATTCTCATTGTCTTTGGCTCTGAGAGGAAGCTAAAGTTTTAGACTATGCATTGGGGTAATTGATGGTATTCTTAGTTGCTACAGATAATTAAAAGGGCAGAAAGAGAACTGTAGCTGTTATCAATATATTTCCAAGGCATATTTGAAAGTTATAGCGCTTACGCCATTTATGTCCAACTCAAACCTTATTTTAAGACGAGATGATTGGTAATTTTCTATTAAAATGACTTTTTGATGGAAAATGCAGTTTCTGCAGAATCTGAATTTCCACAGAAATATTTTAATTTTGCCATAGAAATAGATTTTCCATCAAGGAAATAAAAATGAAATATTTCATTTTCAGGTTGATTCAACATTAAGTAGCATCTCCTTGTTGTTGCAGCAGTGCCTTATGGGAGCTGTGCTTTGGGTGCTTCGTGTCCTTGCTCTGCCCTGTGGATCTAGCTCCTTGACCAGACTACATTTGGACACGTGCATCATGGGAGATGTGGTCTGGCCAGAGAGCCAACCCATAGGAAAAATGAGGACATAAAAATGGTCTATCTAGCCCAGTATCCTGCATTCTGACAGTGGCTGGTGCCAGATGCTTCAGAGGGAATGAACGGAACGGGGATGTACCAGAACTACAACTCCCAGGAGGTACTGCGGCACCGCAGGCGGATGCAGTTTAATGTTGAACTGACTCAAAATGAAACTTTTTGATTCAGTTCAACAAACTGCAACAAAAATGTGTTGATTTGCGAATGTCAAAATATTTTGTTTTAACCAAAAATGCCAAAACAAAATATTTAGACATTTCAGAACTGAAATTTTTGGGAACTTTTCATTCTGTGTAAAACGTTGATATTTCAGATGGGGAAAAAATCAAAATATTGATTTCTTGTACGATGTAGATTCAGATTTCCACTTGGCTCTAATTTTGAGTTATACATAAGTCGTGTATAGTTAGGCATGGCAGAATTCGGTTTTTAAAAAGAAAAAATTTCAACTAATAATATCAATGTTTATTTTTAGACATTTTTAAAATTTATTGATTGATTTAAATTTTCACAGTTGCAGGAATTTGTAGGAGGGTCAGACAATGGGGGAGGGGTCATATAATAATTATTTAGTGACAGGTAGACATTGAGATTCAAAAAGTTAAAATTTTGTAACCATTAAAACACAAATAGTCAAATCACATACCAAAATTTACAAAGTAAATACCCTTAAATCAAATGTTAAGTGTCAAGCAGCATTTTCTTACTTTGCCTATCTGTATATTTTTATTATTATCGTTGAAAATATTTTTTTCACCTGTTTGTGTGTATACAGTAAAATCACTCACATTTAGCAATAAAGATCAAATCTTTCCAAGTCTATGTATTGTTCCTGTGCTGCAACTCCATGCTGGGAATAATTTCACCTACAATTAATAGAAATGGGTCCAAGCTGCAAAATTTACATCCAGAATTGGATTTCCCTAGATTTCAGGAGTGTTTGTTCAATTCTGTAATGACATTCAGCTCTGAAAACAGTGGCCAGATGCTTTTGTAATGCACATTTACCATCTGTGGTTTTGACGTTAGGCGATCCTTAAATTTTGTTTCAGATTATTGGACCCTGACTTTAAGAAACTGGGACTGATTGCCTGTTATGGTTGTCTTTAGAAAGACAGGATATAGTATCTTGATAGATTATAACATGTTTATATAGCTCTAATCACCTAGTATTTAGGTGCTGTCCTTCTGTAATAGCATAATAATCCTTCTTTTCAGGATCTCAGATATTTCCCAACATGAAAGAATTCAGAAAAGTAGCGTCTTAAAGTTATTGTTTGGGTTGTGGATCTGATGTAGCCATTTAAAACTGTAGCTTATAGGTGTAAGCCCTTACATTCACAATGCTTTGTCAACAAATAGCTTGTTTCAAATTATTAGAATAGGTGATTCCCCCCGCCCCCTTGATATGCCAGCCATTGTCTTTTGAACATACAGTTTTATTACCAGTTGTTTTCTGATTGCCAACTACATCTATACCACAAACGGAATAAGGATGCATTTCACCTTTTTGCAGCAGGTCTTCATGAGGCCTGTGCACCATTTAAATCCATTGTAGGCCCTCAGAATTGGGAAGAAGAAAAAAATATTGCCCAGACCAAATGCTACCAACTATATATCTGTAAATTGCAGAGAAAATCTTCAAAGAGTTTAAATATCATTTCTTTGGACTAATTCTGGGCTGTCTGCCATGCCAAATAAACGTAAGAGACCTTTTGTTAAATTAATCAAGTATTTGGGATCTCAAGAGAGCAAATGAAGGGAGTGATAAGAGCAGTAGGTTAGATTAAATGGGACCTGGATCCAATCCAGGCCAACTAAAGGGCCCCAATTAACCAAAGGGTTCCCCCCACAAAAGTGTCCACATCCCTTTTTCCCTATCTGATTCTGATGCATAAACATCAGCTTTTTAAAACAATATATATTTTTGTGGCTCTATTTACTAATGAGCAATAATTTAACTTTACACAAACATTACAGCAGTTAGCATACGATAAACATGGGTCCAGTCAGCAAACTCTGGGAAATTACTGCATCCAAGGGAAATCATGAAACTCGGAGTCGTCTTTTCGGATGTACCCTATTGTAGTTTTTCATGGAAAATAAAAAATGCCCATTATATATTTTTTCTTTATATGCTATCTTTCTCAGAATCTATTTTGCTAGCAGTCCAAAAAGTTCACACAGTGAATATGACTATAAAGCTAATCAGTTAAGGAAATGTTTTAAAATATCTTTATGCATTTTGTGGCAAAGTCATCTATCAAACCATTGAAATCTGCCTCTTTCTGCTGAAGTGGGGGAGCCATGAACTTGCACTCAAAGTGCTGCTGCTGTCACTGTCATTTGGCTGGAGTCAGAAGTAGTAGTCAGGGTGAAGAATTGGAGAGGTGGTTGTGTTCCTGGCTCTCTGTCTCTCGTCCAGTACGTGTGGCACATCATAGATGTCTCCCTCATGAATTCAAAATTAATGAGTACAAGCGCCCTCCTCCACGCTGTGAACAGAATCCTGCCATAACTCATCCCTGATGAGAGCAATGCCATGATCTGAGTGAAGTTGCACATACTCTCAACAGGCCTGATCTGAAGTCAATAGAAAGACTTCAATGGATTTCAAGGGGCTTAGCAGAGGGGGATTACCGTTTTGTGGGGCCCTGGGCCAGAGCTTCTGTCTGCAGCTACCCCTAACCCGGTGCTCCTGTCGGGGAGCATGGTTGGGGTGGGAGAAGCCCCAGCGCCCCAACTCCACTCCCTGGCAGGAGTGCCAGATGGGAGGAGTGGGTCAGGGCATGGGGGCGCCCATTTTTCCAGGACCCCCCAATTGGCCAGGGCCCCTGGGCACGGTGGCCTAGTGGCTAATATGCCACTGGGGCTTAGGATCAGGCTGTCTATGACCTTATGCAAGACACCTGAATTCTTGTGCCACAATCTACCCCTTGGAAAATCAAGAAAAAAACAGGACCCACTTACCACCACATTCTGCATCAAGAGGATTAAGTCTTGTTCAAATAGTTTTAGTTGGTCTGGAAACATTTTAGACAGACCGTACAAGGCAGAACAGCACAGGTGCTTTCAAAGGCAACGAGCGTTCAAGCACAGAAACAAAAACCAACACTTTTTGATCAGAGGGCCAGCATCTCTGTCCAGCATCGGCAGCCCTAGGAGCACCACCCACAAGCCTCAAGTCCACTATGTAATGTAGACAACTCCCTGCCCTGTGAGAGGAGAAAAGGGGGAGCCGGTGCTTGTAGCATGGCATCTTGGCCTGAAACCCAGCTAGTCCATTCCAGCTCGTAAACCTGTCGCTGACTATTTGAATGCTTTCTTCCTATGAATATAAATAAGAGAGGATAGATGTTTACTGCTCACCTCACCTAAATTATGTAATCCCCTAGCATTATAGCACCAATGACTTCTTAAAATCCAGCCTCACCTGGATGTACACATGTGTGTTACTCACTGCTGCAGAGGCAAGCTGTCAAAATGTTAGCAAGGACGTGGGTATCAAAATGACTTAGGGAGACAAGTATATAATTGAAGCGTGGTTTAAGGTTTTGGTTTTTTTCACCTTGGGTATCGGCATGATGTTAGCATCCAGACCAAGGGTGATAAAATGGACTCTTCTGAGGAATGATTAAACATAGTCTGTAGGTGGGGAGAAAGGAACTTGCCAAGTGCAATGTAGAAATAGTCCTATATTCAACAGGACCAGAGGCTTTCTTTCAGAGAGGTTTTTGGATTTGATTTGATTTTTCAGCAGGCTAGAATAATAATAGAGTGATCAGGGATGTCAAGTCTGAGGGAGAGGACAAAAATAAAATATTTTTTACATCGCTTATAGTCTGCTAGATTCTCTATTACTTCTCATAATATGCTTGGAAAGTTTTATTTGTACCTCAAGGGCAATGAGTCTGTCCTTATTGAGGGATATGGACAGATACTACTGTGGTGCTATTGACAGCTTTAAGCAGTCTCACTAGTAGCCCTGCCTGTCTTATTTACTCACTGGTGCATGTGTTGTCTTGCAAAAGCAATAGAGATTTCTGCCCCCTTAGTTATAATTGCATCCTCAGCTGCCTTGCGAGAGAGACAACTCCCATACTGTGTGAAGTGGGGAAAAGCCAGCTTTCTTTTGCAGCTGGCAGTCTAAATTTTAATTTTTCCCTACTTCTAATTAGGCATAGATACACCTTTGTGTTTTTCCTAGATTCATATGAGGTTAAGAAACCTAAAAGGAAAGGTTTGCAATTATCCTAAAGGTGAAAGATGTAACAGTCAGAGTGAGATTGTTACTCATAAAGAGCTGGAGTTTAGCTTTAAAGAATTCAGATATGAGGGTGATTCAACAAAGTTACCAAATCTTGTCTTCCTGCCTGCCTACATATTTTGTGTACACACCCGTATCCATTCATATCATTAAACAGGAGGGTCAGGAAAATTTTTACAGGGAAATGATTCAACAAAGCTAACCACATTTCTTTTGAATCCATTTACAATTATAGTTTGTGAGATAAAATTCCATCAACAACAAATTATGTCTGCAAAAAGGTATATTTCAATGTTATATGGAATGTTCAAGATTACTATATGGTGGTGCAGCTGCATCAGTACAGGTGTGCCGCTGTAAGTTTTCTAGTGTAGACATAGCCTATGTCTCTTAAGGTGTAAGTGAGAAGTACTCCAGGAACTGGCACTCCACTCATTCTGCCTAGGCTCCAGCAGAGGTATCAAAACATCATCTCCCTGGTTTGTGCAAGCAAGAAAGGGGCATGTACAATTTGCATTGCTGGATACAAATCCTATAGCTGCAGAATTCTGGTAAATATGGGGCCCTGGTAATAACTGATTTGTATTGTTCCATCTGAAGGTTATTCATTTCATTCCCTCATGATTGCCATCTCCTAGATTTTTATAAATCTAAAAGGCTTAATTATTAGCAGTGTTCTCAATTCCCTGGAAGCTGGCCTAAGCTTGTAGATCAAATATCAGACTTAAAACACATTTTTGTTTTGTTTTTTCAAAGTGTATATATGTCAAATGCTTTCTTTTCAAGCCTGAAATCCTGTTCAACAGTTTTTTCCATACTGTTCTACTCACGTATACACATTTTAAGACTTGTCTACACTTAAAACTCTGCAGCAGTGCTGCTGTAGCGTTTCAGTGAAGACACCTACCTATGCCGACGGCAGGGGTTCTCCCATTGATTGATGTATGTACATCATCAGACGTGATAGCTAGGTTGATGGGAAAATTCTCCTGTCAAGCTAGTGCTGTCAACACCAGGGGTTAGGTTGGTTTAACTGCGTTGGTTCAGGGGTGTGGATTTTTCATATCCTTGAGCAACGTAGTTATACCAACCTAATTTCCTAGTGTAGATCAGGCCTGATTGTATATGCAGCATAGAACATATTTGTTGAAAATGGTCCCAAACTCATCCCACTTTTTTATGCTTAATTTTGTCTTGTTTGTTTCAGGTGAAGAGGTATCACATACCCTTTGCTCAGAGCTTCTCCATCCTGAAATGATGGTTTGTGAAGTACCGTGTGCAATGGACTGTGTCGTTGATGACTGGTCAGAATGGTCATCTTGTTCCCACTCATGTTCCAGTAAAAATGCAGAGGGGAAACAAAGCAGAACTAAATCTATCCTGGCACTGCCAGGGGAGGGTGAGTAGAACTGCATTTGGATAAGACCCAAACACCAATATTATAGTCATAATTGATAATACTTCACACACAGATGAATCTTTGCACTTACAAAGGTCTGTGCAAAGATTAATTAATCTCTGTGTGGCTAGATTATACTCATTGCCAATATAACTATGTTTCAATGAAAGATATTTAATAAATTTTATTCTGTGGATTGTTTGATTTTAAGGGGCAGGTTCTCAGCTAGTGGAAATTGTCATAACTCTATTGATTTCAAAAGAGTTATCACAGTTTGCACCAGCTGAGGATCTGCCACCCCCAAAAGAGGAATCACATGCACACACACACAAAATAAAATAAATGTATGGCACAAACTCTCGATACCTATGTAATTGTATAGAAGCATATTAGTTCCAGTCTAGAAGAGAACAGAAATATGTGTAAAATCAGATACTATAAAAGCAAACACATGTCATATATAGTAGACCAGGGGTCGGCAACCTACGGCACGCGTGCCGATTTTGGGTGGCACGCCGCTGCCTGCCAGTCCCAGCCCCACTCAGCCCCCCCGCCCACCACTCTCCCCTGCGGGGGCAGAAGCTTGGTCCTGCGGCAGCCAAGCTTCCCCCTCCCCCGCTTCTTCCCCCAGCGTGGTGCCTTCCTGCCCCTCCTCCCCCTCCCTCCCGAAGATCAGCTGATCGCCCGGGGGAAGGGGGGCGGAGCCGAGCCGCAGCGTGCTCGCTGCTCTGTAGAGGAGACAGAGAAGAGGTAGGGACGGGGCCTTGGGGAAGCGGGTGGAACAGGGCATATCCCTTCCAGCCCCCTGCCATGAGCCGCTCAGGGCAGGGGGCTGGGAGCACCCCCACAAGCCGAGCACCCCAGCCCTCACCCCTGAACCCCCCCCACACCCAGCCTTCTACCCTGCACCTCCACACACACCCAGCCTTCTGCCCTGAACCCCCCCCAACACCCAGCCTTCTGCCCTGTACCCCCCCAACACCCCAAGCCCTCTGCCCTGTACCCCCCCCCACACCCAGCCTTCTACCCTGCACCTCCACACACCCCCAGCCCTCTGCCC